>BCLH01000212.1:63211-98335 GCA_001602315.1 Zoysia pacifica
ACTTAGGAGTAGAACACATATTCAGCTTTATTAACTGTTCTAGAATTATGTTTCACTAATAAAGTTGTGATATTTTCTCTTGTAGAATTACAAAATCGTTAATGTTTTCTGTTATAGAATTGTATTTCACTAATAGCTTTAGATCCATTTGTAGAAATGAATTTTACGGTAGTGTTTCATAAAAGATATGAAGGCATAACTATAATAGAGACAGTGTGCATTAACCTGTGAATGCAAAAAGTACATGTGTCTATAGAAGTGTATCTACAAATGAAGATTATACTATGGACATCTTGATTAATTTTGATATGATGCAAGCGGAGAGGAGGGACATTCTGGGATTCTCACACACATTCGTAAGAACAGCAATTGTATGAGTTAGGAGTATGTATTTATAGGATGTCATATGAGTCCAAAGGAAATATAACATTTGTCAGAAATACAGTGATACACTGATAGCCAGAATGCCCAAACATACAGTTGGACTATCTCCAAGATATTGTGATACTTATAGATCCTTGAATTATTTTTTATACATTTACATTATTCAGCTAGAAGATTTTGACGATCCCATCGCTTCATATCAGCGTAGGTTGCCAGTGGTGTCAGCTGCAGCAAGTGCTAACGTATTTATGACTATAAATACAATAATGTTGAAGGCATAAATACCGGCAAAAGGGTACTGTCGACTTATGCGACGCTTGTCATGGCGCTTATGTTTTAAGACATCCATTATCAGAAACCGTAAAACATCTGTAAAAGACCCAGGCATCGCGAGGCTTGTAAGAACCATGATCAAGAAATACAAGCCACAATACATCAACCGATACATTATGCTCTTGGTATACGTATTATTACCGCTTGTCACTGCAGCTATAGCAGTGAAGAAGCCTAGCATCATGCTGAGAAGAGACATCCAAAGGAAGTGCATTGAGATAATGAAGCCCAGCCAGGACCGATTCGACGACCTCGATGCTTTTCCGTAAACCAGTAGTATGGTTGTCATCACAGCAGCTGTTACAGCAATCGTGTCCAGCACCAGGAAGGCGTTATACATGCGATTCCCATTAAGGTTTGCCTTTCCATCAGATGCATATGAACCAGGAACGTTGAATGCTGCAGAGAAGGCCACTGTCGCCACGAGGGTGGAAACAATTGCAAGATTTTTTGATGTCGTCTCCCGCCATTTCATGATGTCCTGACCAGACCATTTCTTTATATGGTCTTGCCTCTGTGGCTTGAATTGTGAACCATTGGCAAATAGTTTCACCACCATCCTTACCTGCCAATTCAAATAACGCGTCATGTATTATGTGCAGTCATATCAACATCTTCGTTTAGGAAATGAGATTTCAGTCTGTACGAGCAGCACATCCCCTTGCATTTCGAAGGGCTGAAGTTTGCACCATGCTAATTTAAGGTTAAAGGTTGGTATGAAGTTACTTACCATAGAGTAAAAACCCTTTGAACTCTCTATCAGGTCACAGGGTGTAAGGCCAGAATTGTTCATAATTTGAGATGGTACTTTTCCACTGGATAACAGTTTAGAAATAACTTTGTATTCCCCTGTTTGCACCGTCAAATGTAGTGCTGTATTCCCTTCCGTGTCCTGCTCATTCAGTAAATGGTCTAACATTCCATTCTTTTTGACATACGAAACAATGGAAGAGTGGCCTCGCATGGCTGCAACATGTAGAAAGGTTCTGCCATGGTTGTCGCGTATGTCAGCAGAAGCAGGGTGAGCCTGCAGCAACAAACGGACAGCACGATCATTTCCCATCATGGCTGCTGCATGGAGAGCTGAGAGACCTTCGCTGTCCTGCAAGTATATGGCGCCTGGTGGTGCATAAGTCAGAATTTCTTTGATTATGGGACAGGCCCCGTCAGATGAGGCATAATGTAATGGGCTGCTCTTATTTGCATCCAAATCAGTTGCGAGTTCTGGCCGCCATCGCAGTGGTAGGGAAACCATTTCTACAGAGAATAAAAATATTTCAAAACTATGGTATGAGATTGAACACATATATAAAGAGATTAAATCAACACGAGAAGAAAAAACTTGTATTACTAACTTTTTTTTTTAAATGTTTTGTTATATATCAGTGTCTCCAATGCAGAAGCAGTGGTGGACTTCGACCACACAGACCGTGGCCCAAGTTGTTGACCCAATTTTAATGAGGAAATTAGTGGATTTTTGATGGGCCACAGCACTCCCACGGGCACATCTAAGGTTGTTGGCGACTCTTTTCTCTGGGCTGAGTCCGCAACTGTGCAAAGTATATGTTGATCGACTAGTCTGGGATTGGGTGTGTCTCATTCAGAGACAATAACTCTAAGCTGGTCTACTGTAGTCACTCATATTAAACTTTTAAGCATGCCAGTTTGTATTCACATCGCTTAGGTAGAGTTAGAAACTAGATCCACATCCTCTGATCACAGTACACAAGTGTTGACACCTAAAAATCAGAGCCACCGGAGTGTCCGATACGTTGCCGGAGTGTTCGGTAAGCTCTCTCGGGTTTAAGACGTCTGACCCACCGGAGTGTCCGGTAGACCCTCTCGGATTTTGGGCGTCTGGCCCACCAGATTGTTCGGTATAGTGCCGGAGTATCCGGTAAGCCCTCTCAAGTTCGGAGTATTCTGCTCACCGGAGTGTCCAGCATAGTGTCGTATTGTTTGGCAAGCGCTCTCAGGTTTGTCTCACTGGAGTGTGCGGCACTGCGTCGGACTATCTGACACTGGAGTGTCCGGCAAGCCCTCTCGAATTGCCGGAATTGCACGACGAAACCTCTGACATCTTACCGGAGACTTCTGTCACCGGAGTGTCCGGCATATTACCGGAAACTTCGGTAATGCCTTAAGGAAGGTTTTCAGCAGATTGATTCTAATTTCTTTCCTAACTTGGGAGATTAGTTACCCTGCGGGATAAAACCATCTCACCTCAATAAAACAGAGGCCCGTGGTCGGTTGAGGAGCATTCCAATCAAACCTATCATTTGACTTTATATTTCGTTCTTTTCCAAATTCTAATCCCCTTACTCGATCCTCATGCTGTTCTTTCTTTGTCCCGACGATGACCGAAGGTGATCCGACTGGCCTGACCGAGCCCGGATCAACCTTAAGACGATCCTCCTCCAACAGAGTCTCTCCCGAGGCGGAGTTGTGTAGGTGCTGCCCAAACCGGCATTGAAGAGACGCCAGCATTCTCGCACATGGACGTGCGAGCGGTGTGTTGGCTCGGTCTCGATTTCGGCGTCAACACACTTTTCGACGACTCCGCTAAGGAATGAGGATTTTGATTGCACAAACCAAAACGTCGTTTTCTACCATAAACTCCGAGATCTCCACGACAAACATCGTTATGCCATCCTTGGAGTAGTTGACCGAAGAGGCGAGAAGAGCGGGAGCTGCAGGAGTATTTGACATGTTTCAAAAAGAACCGTCAAGGCGCGATCTCTTAAGTGAATCGTCGTCGATGACGCGGCCATGGATGCTGCTAATGTGAGAACATCCTCGCACCCTCCCGTTACTTTTGAAGACCTTTCATATTACTTTACCGATTTAAAAAAGGTCTTGATTAATGATATGCAATACATGATTCATGAAAACAAGTCTAAGTCATCTAAGAATGCTAGTATTGCATCATCTTCTTATGTTGCACATGTAGGCCCTCCTACTAGTACACCGGCGCCCACTACATCTCGCATAGAACAACCTCTGTATGGCATACTGTTGAACTCGTTTAGTGGGCAAACTAGTCTTCCGTCTCATGTGAAAACTAGTGCTTTGGTACAAGCTCCTGCTAGCATAGAGCTGATCACTAGCATCCCCAATCTGGTCACGAGCCGATTGAATGAATTGGCTAGCTTTGTTCCTCCTTACCGTACCGTTACGTATAGCACGTCGTACATCTCGCCAAGTGGTACAGGTATCTCTCATGGCCCCGTTTCTAATGAATTATTTAGTGCCATAAAAACAAGTGTACACTCTCCATCATCCAGCACATCCGCTGGGCCACCTATTGCCAACATAAAAGAGTGTATGACGCGCATTAAGGAGAACTTGAACAAACAATTCGGCAAAACGCTGGGGTGGACCTCAAGGGAAGAGATCAAATTTATCAAAAACCGTACCCACACACTTTGATTCGGTCTCATATCCCATTGGATTGCATTTTTTCGACTTCGTCAAATTCAACGGCGAAGATAGCAAAACCACTTGAGAACACGTTATCCAATACGTAGTGCAACTAGGGGAAGCAGGTTTTAGCGAATCTTTGAAAGTATGCTTGTTTTCTTTATCGCTAACTGAAACTGCTTTCTCATGATTTTCCTCATTGTCCCCGGGCTCCATCTACACATGAAAGTCTTTAGAGCGTAAATTTTATGACCACTTTTATTCCAAGGACAACAAGTTGATGTTGTCACATTTGACATCGGTTCGGCAAGAAAAAGATGAACCAGTCGTTGATTACCTTTGGTGGTTTAGAGATATTAAGAGCCGATGCTTTAATCTAATAATTTCTGAAAAAGATTTAGCCGACCTAGCTTTTAGTGGTTTGCGATCGCATCTTAGGGAGAAGTTGGTGGGGTACGATTTTTTTACACTCAGTCATCTTCAACAAAGGGCTTTGGCTCAAGAAAGCCGAAACAAAAAAATAAAACATGATTACCAGACCTGCTACAGCGTGCACGTCGTGAAATATGATTCGGATAGCTCCGATGATGATTCCAATGACATTTTGGCTGCCGAATTCGTTTGGCCATCTAAGACCAAATCGTTTGCTTGCGACTCGCTCAAACTGGTTCATAAGAATCGAAAGGACGATATGAAATACAACTTTGATGTAGCTAAATGTGAAAAAATATTCGATGAACTACACAAAGGTGGGTACATTAAACTTGTATATAATTTTCCTCCAGCGGATGAGATTAAGCATAGGGCATATTGTAAACGGCATAACTTGTAATGCTACTAACGATTGCAATGTTTTCCGTCAACAGGTCTAATCGGCCCTTAATGAGGGACGATTGAGTCTTAAAGAGATGCAGATCGACAAGCACCCTTTCCTCGTTAACACTCTAGAGCTCAACCCCAAGGTATTGATTCGGCCTCATCAAACCGATGCAACTGAAGGGAAGAACGTGATCATCGGGGAGGAGATACCTATTTCTCCGAGTGAGAAAGGGGCCTCTAGGAAGGTGGTGCTTGAGAAGTCCCTCGAAGGTCAAGAGTCCCTCAAAGTCACCATCCAAGGCTCGAGAATCGGGTGGCAAGCTCCACAGCCCAAGATGATAAAGCTGAAAAATTTGGAGGTGGGCAAGTGGAAGATAAACCAAGGCAAAGTCACAGACCGGAAGATGGGGCCCAAAAGCGCCTTCGACCGTCTTATGGCCAAGTACAAGAATCAAAAGACCGATTTGAACAATCGGTCTATAAAGCGGCCAAGATCACCACCGAGGAGAGCCAACCCACCTTTGAAGGAGATGAGGCAAACCGCGGATGTTCGTGGGTGGGTTCGGAGCACCATCTCCACGGTTCCATTCTATGCCTTGCCCACCGTTCCATACATAAGGCCATGGATGCCGGTGTCACCGATGCTAATGCCACTGATGCCTGTTCCACCGGTGCCGTACTTGCCATTTCATCCGAGGTGGAACGGGCCAAGGGCAGATGTCTTCACAAGGCTCCCTGGCCCTCTTCCGGATCGGACGGAGTCTCGATCGATCAAGGTTCAAGGAGGGGGCTCCACCACCGCGCCTTAGCAAGAGTGGCGCCCGAAGCAAGGTAATGAACCTGTCCCTTCTACTTTTGTTCATCAATAGAGCGCATCCGAAAGTGTCGTGAAAATCGGCACAACCAATGTCAAAATTGAGAGAGTCTTCACAGGACCGATCACTTTGGATGATCCGGTCGAAATGGCTTCCTATGATCATGAAGCTAGCAGCAGCAAGAGCTCCTCTAAGTACACACAACCGAGGCGATGTCCGCCTGGCTTGACCCACACTCAAAAGAGGAAGCTCCGAAGGCTACGCTTCCGAAAGATGTAGGAGGAGGAGGTGGAGAAGAAGAGGAATGAGGTCTTCAACAAGATCAAGCCGATGGTCCCTCAAGGTAAGCAGTGGAGAGTCAAGGAGCCCGAAGATCCTACTTCACCGGTGACGGAGGAAGCAATGCCTACCCCGAGGGCACTCGAGCGGGCCGACGCCGTACTTGGAGAGGACGTTGCAGTGCCTTCACCCAAAGAAGATGTTGATATGTCCGAGTTCAACTACGACGACCTCCTAGACTACGAGCCTACACCGCCTCGAGAAGGTATGGACATTAACACCATTTGATTATCCCTTTTTGATTATTTTCTTGTAGAGGAAGAAGAGGTTATGGCACAATTTGACTTTGGACCAAAGAGTGCTATCTTTGAGAAGCCCGAGGAATCAGAGAACCATTTGAAACCCCTTTATGTGAGAGGTCATATCAATAGTACACCGATTTCTCGCATGCTCGTAGATGACGGTGAGATTGTTAATCTAATGCTATATTCTTTGTTTAAGAAGCTAGGTAAGGCCGATGACGAGCTCATCCGGACTAACATGACTTTGAACGATGTGAAAGGAGGAGACCCTATCGAGGTTAAAGGGGTCGCTTTTATGGAGCTCACCGTTGGGAGCAAAACCATGGCTACTGATTTCTTTGTTACCGATGTACGTGGTAGTTATAGCTTGATCTTAGGGCATAATTAGATTCATGCCAATAGATGTGTCCCATCTACATTGCATCAATTCTTGATACAATGGGTTGGTAATGATGTAGAGGTTGTTCATGCGGATGCATCGGCTTGTGTTGCTTTGGTCGAATCATCTTCTTTGCCGCAAGATACCGTCAAGTGCTTGACTGGTTTAGACTTGACGGATTATGATTTTCTTAGTGTGACTAGAGATGGTTTTGTACCTGTCATTGTAAAGCCGATGAAAAATCGGCTCAACCATACAATGTGATTTAATGATGTCTAATCTTGATGGGTTGCAATAGAGAGTGGAACACTATCGGTCGAACACGAACGATATGTGCGAAACTATAGAGGAGATCGAGGACATTGATAAGTTAGGACAAGAATTTACATCGGTCGACTCTTTTGAGTAGGTAAATCTTGGCAGCGATGATAATCCTAAGCCAACTTTTATAAATCAATATCTGAAAGCCGATTACATGAAGTTAATTGGTTTGCTAAAAGAATATGTGGACTATTTTGCATGGTCTTATAATGAAATGCTCGGACTGAGCTGCGAGCTAGTTGAACATCGACTGCTAATAAAAGCTAGTTTTAGACCTTTTAAGCAACCGATGAGAAGGTTAAACCCGAATATGTATATTCGGATTAGAGAGGAGAATAATCGATTACTTGATGCAAAATTCATAGGACCTTGCAGGTATGCGGAGTGAATATCCAACATCGTGCCGGTGGAAAAGAAGAACACCGGTAAGATAAGAGTTTGCATGGATTTCAAAAATTTAAATAGAGCCACTTCTAAAGATGAATATCCTATGTCCACAGCCGATATGTTGATTAATGATGCTTCCGGTCATAGAGTTATTAGTTTTCTTGATGGTAATGCAGGATATAACCAAATTTTCATAGTCGAAGAGGATATGTGTAAAATGGCTTTTAGGTGTCCCGGTTTTGTAGGTTTATTTGAGTGAGTTGTTATGACTTTTGGTTTAAAGAATGTGGGTGTCACATATCAAAAGGTCATGAACTTTATCTTTCATGTTTGCTTGGTGTTATCAAATCGACTGCTTTAGAGTCTCACTTGGCCGATTTGCAACTCGCTTTAGACCGAATGCGTTGTTTTGGTTTGAAAATGAATCCACTCAAGTGTGCCTTTGGAGTATAGGCCGGGAAGTTTTTGGGCTTCATAATCCATGAAAAGGACATAGAGGTAGATTCTAAGAAAATAGAACCAATTAGGAACATGCAAGTTCCTACATGTAAGAGAGAGTTGCAAAGATTCTTAGGTAAAATGAACTACTTGATGCGATTCATATCCAACTTGTCAAGAAAGATTAATGCGTTTACTCCTATTCTTCGGCTAGAGAATGAAGCCGAATTCACTTGGGAGGCAAAACAACTAGAATCATTTGAGAGAATTAAAGAATACTTGTCTTCGCCACTGGTTCTTACGGGGCCTAAGGGAGGAGTCCCTTTTCGTCTCTACATAGAGGTGGAAGATGATGTGGTTGGTGCTGTTTTGACGCAAGAGGCTGAAAGGAAGGAGTACGTGATCACCTATGTGAGCCGACGATTGGTGGATGCGGAAATAAGGTACACTCTCATCGAAAAACTATGCTTTTCCTTGTATCATGCTTGCACCAAGTTGAGACATTATTTTTTATCTAGTATTTGTGTGGTTGCTTGTCAAACCAATGTTATGAAACATATGTTGTATAGGTCGATTACTAGTGGTAGACTTGGTAAATGAGATTATTCATTGATTGAATATGATTTGGCTTATGATTCATTGAAATCTTTGAGAGGCCAAATTGTCAATAATTTCATTGTTGAACATCGAATTGATTTAGATCATGATTTGGATGTTGGTTATGTAACTTTTACCCCTTAGAAATTGTATTTTGATGGATCGGTTTGCAAAGAGGGCCAAGGTGTTGTGGTAGTGTTGGTTTTTTCTTATGATGCACATTTTGAATTCTCAAACCGATTATAGTATGATTGCACAAATAACCAAACCAAATATGAAGTATTGTTGTTCGGCTTGGGGATGTTAGAGTGCATGGGGGTTAAGCATCTAGAGGCATTCAACGATTCGTTATTAGTATTGTAACAAGTTGCTGGAAATTTTCAATACTTAGACGGATCGTTGAATACTATGTTGAACAAATGCTTAGATATCATTAGAGGAATGGATGAATTCAATATACATCATGTGTGTAAGCAAAAAAAACAGTAAAGCTAATGAGTTGGCACAACAAGCGTCGGGTTATAATGTTAGTAAAGGTAAATTTTTAGTCATTAAGAAACCGATTTTGTGGTACTAAAATTAGACCATTCGGAAACTAATACGTCAAACCGTGATAGTGCCGAATCGCTTGATTGAAGGTCACCCATAATTTCATACATTCATAGTCTAACCCAAAGTGTACATAGAAAAGTTTGGCATGTGACTTTCAAATATATTTTGATTAATGGTGACTTGTACCCCCGAACGGGAGACGAGTTGCTATTAAAATGTTTGGGTAATGACGAGGCCAAAGTGGCTATAGGGGAAGTTCATGAAGGCATTTGTGGTACGCATCAATCAGTCTCGAAAATGAAATGGTTGCTAAGAAGGGCCGGGTTCTATTGACCAACCATGATTGCTGATTTTTATTGTTACTATAAAGGATGCATAGAGTGTCAAAGGTTTGACAATGTTCAATTGACATCCGCTACAATGATGAACCTCATTATAAAGTTATGGCCATTAGAGGATAGGGATTGGATTTTATAGGGCAAATACATCCCCTATCTTCAAAGGGGCATCGCTTCGTGTTAGTAGCGACGGATTACTTTACTAAATGGACTAAAGCGGTAGCTGTCAAGAACATGATGCACAAAGAACTAATTAAGTTCCTTACCGAGCATATTATTTATAGATTTGGCATACCACAAACTTTGACTACCGACCAAGAGACTTCCTTTATGTCTGGTCAGTTCAAGAAATTTGCTGAATCCTACGGAATTAAAATACTCAATTCATTTCCATATTACGCTCAGGCCAAATAGTCAGGTCGAGTCTAGCAATAAAATATTGACCAAACACATCAAGAGAAAAATAGAGGACCATCCCAAGAGGTGGCATGAAGTCTTATCGGAGGCTTTGTGAGCTCATCGGATATCTAGGCACGAGGCAACTAAGGTAACACCTTATGAACTTGTGTATGGATAAAAGGCTGTTTTACTTATCGAGGTAAATCTAGGAGCTCTAAGATTAGGTAAACAAAATGACTTATCTACCAATGAGTATAGGACTTAAATGCTAGACAATGTTGATGAGATCACCGATAAGCTTTTGAGTGCCTTGAAGGAAATTGAGAAAGATAACACAAGAGTTGCTAGAGTTTACAACAAGAAGGTGAAAACTAAAACTTTTCAAGTGGACGAATTAGTGTGAAAAACTATTCTGCCCGTAGGCTCAAGAAGCAATAAGTTCAAAAAATGGTCTTCTAGTTGGGAAGGACCATATGGAGTGGTAAAAGAAATTGCTAGAAATGCATACATGTTGGAAAATATCCGAAGAGAGTCATTACCTATGGCCCTTAACGGTCGATACTTGAAAAAGTATCATCAAGTGTATGGTAAGAAGTATATACTTGAAAATGATATGATGGCCAATGAGTCAGGAGAACCATCGCCTTTAGAGCTTTTTGGGTTCTTATAGTGTTATATGGTGCATGAACTTCACTAAAAAAACAGGGGGACATATGTCGACACCCAAAACTCAGATCCACTGGAGTGTCTGGCATAGTGCCGGACTGTCCGGCAAGCGCTCTAGAGTTTGAGCGCTCAGCTCCCCGAAGTGTCTGGCACTGCGCTGGACTATTCGGCATCGAAGTGTCCGGAATCATACCGGACTGTCCAGCAAGCCGTCTCGGGTTGGGGCAGAAAGCCTATCGGAATGTCCGGCAAGCTCTCTCGGGTTGCCAGAATTGCACGAACGGAATCTTCGGCGCTTCACCGGAGACTCCGGTCATCGGAGTGTCCGACACTTTACCGAAGACACCGGTAATGCCGATTTAAGAAGGTTTTCAGCAGATTAATTCTAATTTTTTCTCTAACTTAGAGGATTAGTTGCCCTGTGAGATAAGACCATCCCACCTCTATAAACAGAGGCCCATTACCGGTTGAAGAGCATCCCAATCGAACTTATTATTTTTCTTTATATTTTATTCTTTTTCAAACCCTAATCTCCTTACTTGACCCTTATTATTCTTCCTTCGTTCTGGCAACGATTGAAGGCGATTCGGTTGATCTGACCAAGCTCACATCAACCCTAAGACGATCTTCCTTCAATGAGGTCTTTTTTGAGACAGAGTTGTCTAGATGCTGCACAAACCTAGCGTTGAAGAGACGCTAGCACTCTCGCATACGGATGTGCGAGTGGTGTGTTGACTTAAATCTGATTTCGACGTCAACAACAAGCATCAGATGCCTTAGATGTGTTCGATCTATCCTGATCTTAATGCATGAAACAATGGAGATTGACACAAGGAGTTAGATAAAACTATATTTGAAGGGCATCTCCTATTGGAGCCACTTCATTGTTTTAATAGCCACGCATTCGTCATCGCGGACAGATCACCATGTCTCGCTAAAGGGCTCGCATAAGTTTACTACTTCAGACCTACCAAAACCATACGAATCATGACCTTAAACAACAAATTTCTTTCAACACGAAAAATAATCTGATTATGATATCTGAGCATCATAGGCAGCAGCGTGTTCCTTTTTCCTTTTGCTTAATAGTACTTAACTTTGTTTGATTAATTCAAACCGGGGCCACTACATTTATAATTTAAACTGCCCACATCTGACTTTGTGACTAAATACGGTTGTCAACGAGGTGGAATGTCCGCGTGGCCTTGCTGCTCTCCAAGAACAGTAGGGGCACACTTTTTTGGGATGTACTTTGGTCATCTAATGAATATTTTGACCGGAAAGAAGATGAGGACATCGAACTAACCAGAACTCTGGAGAACAGCAGCGTGCAAAGCATTCTGCAAGTTCGGCCCCGCAGCAGACGCCTCCATGTACTCCACGATCGCCCCAACGGCCCGGACCGACCTGCTGATCATGGCCAGGTACAGCGGCGACACGCCGGCGCCATTCAGCTGCGACGCTAGCTCCGGCGCCAGCTTCATTAGCGTGTCCACTGCTGCGCCGTGGCCCTGCCTCGCGACTAGATGCAGCGCGGTGTCTCCGGCTTTGTTCTGTCCGCCGAGGAAACAACGGAGCATATCCTCCCCAACGTATTCCAGGGCTAGCCGGACGATGGCTTCGATGGCATCCGCATGCCCCGCCTTCGCGGCGCTGTGCAGTGGGGAGTCGAGCGTCGAGTTCAGCAAGGAGAGGAGGCTGCTGTCGCGGTGGCAGAGCTCGGTGATGAGGCTAACGTGGCCCTGGCCGGCGGCGATGTGGAGGAGCGTGCTGCCGTCTGCGGTGACTTCGCGGGTGCTGCAGCATGGTCCAGGATGAATGGCTGAAATCGAGGTAAACGACACTTCAGCAGTCATGGTTTCAAGTAAGGTGAAGAATTTGGGGGCAGTGAACTACTAAAGATTCCAATAAAATCATTCTCGTCCCCTTCTACAGTAAATTGTTTCGACAAATAATTGTTCCCATAATCCCATGGTGACAATAGACTGCTGTGAAAGGGATTGCAATGTAGAAGTACATACCATTTGATCTTGTTGCTGGGGAATTCCGACCGTTTCTTGCTGCCGCTGTTATGTGGTTGCTTCCTGTTAGGCGTCCGACGACCTCCTCGGTCCGCCCCTTGAACGTATCGATGTAAAGATCCGAACACATGAACATCAGTTCTTTGGCCTCCTTGGAGATTGCTGGGACAGACTCCATATGCATGGTATTTTCTTTTTGCAAGATTGTGAACGAGCGCTGCGACTAAAGGCACTGGTGCAAGCTACACGAAGTATATCCTGAAGAGATGTCATCTCGCCGATTAAGAATGATGTGTTTTTTTTTTTGCATTATATGTCATCTTTGACACCTCAGACCAAGTGTATCAAATTAAGAAATTTTCTATTGAACAGAATAGACAGATGGCATAGACTTAGTCAACTAGAACATATAATAGGCGTAAACATAATCAAAAGCCTGTCACTGCTGAATATTTTCCTGTTCCTGTATAAAATTTTAATCTTAATGATCATGTATTGTTAGTATTGACAGTTGGAACTTTGATTTAATATTATAACAGGATAAAGTCAATCTATAGTTTTAAGATTATTTGCAAATATATAAAACATGTGGTTTGATGGTATAAAATCTGTGGTTCTATGTTACACCAGCGCTAAAACAAGGTGTTTTATGAAATTTAATCTAACTTTTACTTATGCTGCTAGGATGAAACGAAGACCATAATCTCTGAAGCTGGAGAAGTTGAACAACCCGAGTCGGTCATTGAGGCTATAGCTGATGTGGTTGCCTAGCACACAAAGAAAAGTAAGTTTCTTCAAAATGTGGGAATTCAGACTGTTTTACATAGATCAACTGTCCAGAACTATGAAGCATAGCTGACAGCCGAGAAGAGGGCAAACGAGGAGCTTCCATTGGTTGTCAACACCTGTCGATAAAAGATTGATGTTCTTTCAGATCATGTGCAACAAGCAGAAGAAGCAATCAGAGATAATGCAAAAGAAGCAAGCTGAGACTGATGTAAAAATTGAGCTTTTGCTTAGTCAATTTCGAGCAACGTAAGCTAATGGGTAATGTGCTTTAGGAAATATAGTTCTGACGGCCTACCTATTGCTGATGCCATGGTTTCTTTGAAACTTTACTTTTGCTGCAAAATGCATGCAGTTTTCTGGTAGTTATGAATATTTTGGATCACAACTTGTAAGATGTGATGCGGACCAGAACTTGATGGCTGTTATTGTACTTGATGTGGACTAGAACTTATGATGTTCGAACACAATTCGTGTAATGTTGGATTGTAACTATGTGACATTGTATTATCCTATGTTGAGTATTTCAATGAACCACCATGTTAAATTTGAGCAAATGGAAAATAGTACTCCCACCGGTTCTGTAAAAGAGTTCGTTTAGGACATCATTCAGGATACCAAGGAGTGATTAAATTGAGCTAATTCTTCCTTGTTTGCCCATGTTAAATATGGCGAAAACTCTCTCATAATCAACGATCTACCTCAATTCTACTGGTTACTATCACTTGTTTCGTTGCATTGGCCTTCGTTCGATTCTCAGCGGCCACTATTTTCGCGTGGAGGAATTTTTTTTCAATATTTTTTGTTTTTGTTTTGGCGCTTCTCTTTTGAAGTGCCTTTGAGTTAAATGCCTGGCACATGAAACAAACCATGCGCCGCGTGCAGTGAATGTTGACGCAAGTGTGATATCCCAAAATTCAACCAAGAAATAAAAAAATGAAATTTAAAAATTTTGCTAACAAATTTTTTTCGCTCCTATTTTATTCAAAAGGTAAAATCTCACATAAATTAAAAACCTGCTAAACTTGAAATTTTCAAATATTAAAATTTTTGTGTGATCAAGTGCCTGCCTTTCTTCTTTTGTTTGTTTTGATTTGCTTGAATTTTAATTTTCCTGAATTCATTTGAATTTAATCGAAATTCATAACCAATTATTCAATTCCCTTATATCAAAAATTCTGTAAATATTTAAATTTTGATTTTGGGCCAAACCTATCCCTTCCCCCTTGCGGTCCAACTACAAGCCCAGCTGCACTCCCACTCTTTTCTCCATTTTTCGCAGCGGGCCACCCTTTTTCTTTTCCCCTTCGCGTGGTCCAACTCGGCCAAGCCGAGCGTGCCGGCACCCTTCTTCCTCCCTGTGCTCCGACAGGATACACCACCGCGGCCGCACGGCAACGCCGCTCACCACGCTGCCACTTGTCCTGACCCGCGCACGAGCACGCCGCCACCTCTCCTGCGTGCCCCGGCACTCGGACGTGGCTGCCGCCGCATTGACGCCCCGATAGCACGACGTGCCCAACCTCCACTACAGCCCCGACAAAAACACGTGCACACCACACCGCTCCTTTCTGGACCTGGACGCGCTCAACGCACAGCCGCCACCAGTCCCGACCGCCCCGCCGCGCCAAACACGTCGCCGCCTGCCTTCAATTCACTGCCAGGCCCCACATTCACCCTCCTCCGGCTATAAAAAGCCACGCCAAGCCTCCCCGAAGCTCCTCGCCACGCTCACTGCCCCCAATTCCGGCCCAAACACAACGAAGCCGCTTTTCCCCAATTTTTGCGCCGCCTCGGCCGCCGCCACATGTCACCTCTCCGGTGACCTTTTCCCATCCCTCTCAGCGCCTACAACAACTCAACGACCCCTTACTTTGATGCCCGGCCCCCAGGACCTGTACCTGTCACCACAGCACCCAGACACCATGCGCGCCCGCCGCAGAAAGCCTCCTCTCCGTCGCCAGCCCGCCCTGGCTGAAACCCGACGCCGACAACCTCTCCAGGAGAACCGCGGTCAGCATGTCTCTCTATAGCCACTTTTTGCTGAGTTTGGAGGGCCGCGACCAGCTTTTTCCATTCTCCGGCCATGGCGCCGCTGCGCGTCGTGTCCGGTCGCCGCCGGCTCGCCCGAGTGTCTCTCAGCCGTTTGATCAAATCCGAACAACCGAGATTAAAACGTAGAGTCCCCAACCAGTCACTTTAAATCCCAACCGTCCGCTTTGGAACCTACGTCCCAGGTTAGCCCATGTCGCCTCTAAATCAGGGCCGTCCGATCGGCTATCAGCGGCTCAGATACAAAAGCCCATGCCACCTCCTCGCGATTTAATCCTGGCCCTCCGATCTTGATCCAAAGGTACTCAAGCCTCCACGTCGCCTAAAAATACTAACCGACCACTTTGGAATCAACGGCCCAGGTTGAATCATTTCGGTTTTATAAATAAAATAAAAAGAAAACTGCACGGCCCCACCTGTCAGACTAATATAGTAAAACACGAGGTACACCCGGTTTAGTACACCCAAAAATATATTCCTAAGCCTTTCCTAGTACAAAAATAATTCCCACAATTCCAGAAAATGCCATTCTTGCATCTGAGCCCCTGCTATTCTGTAAAATTATATTTTACGCCTAGTAAATTTACAGATACACCCCTGACCTTTCACTAATTGCAATTTAATCCTAAATATTTACACCTGGCCCCCTAAATTTTTGTATAATTACAAATAAGCCTCTAGACACTTTCTAATAGTTACAAGTAGGTCCTATAGCTCCCTACACCTTGGAAATACCATATCTCTTCACCATAAGCCCGATTTCGGTGATTCTTGCGCTCAAACGATCGCCTCGACGTGAACTATTTTATGAAATTGGCTTCAAATCCTAAAACCACTCATATTTTTCTAGTTTGATCTATAAACCTATAGCCTCCAATAAACACTTCTCAACATCTGATAAATCCAGAGCCAATCGTTCCATCATCAAAAGTCCCATGACACTACACTAAAATATCACCTGTTCATGTTACCATCCTTTTCAGTATTCGAGTTTTATCGGAGTTCAATTGATTATTAGTTGCTTTTTAGCTCTTTGTTCATTTATTTGAGCTTGTCATTTACTGTTATTTGTTTTTAAGTAGTGCACTTCATATAGTCACATTAAACACAAGTTAATAATATGATTAGTGTGCATCTCACTTTACATTAGCATATATTAATGCATGTGCCACATGATACTCTTAGTAATAAATTATAAAACTAAGATTCAATTAATTAGGCACTAACAGTTAGAATGTAACTACATATTAGGGAAATTAAGTAATTAATCTCTAGTCTCTGTGTATTCATTTAATTAATATAAACTAATGTCTAAAATAATGTTAGTAATTAATCACTAACATACATACTAATTAGTAATTAGTGGCTGGCATATAATAGTAAATAGTACGGCACATGAAATGACGCACGAAATGACAATGCGAAGTCACATTTCTAGTGCATGTTACATAAAAGCATATATATTTGTGTTAGGGTAATAACACGTTAGGCACTGGAAAGTACGTGCATACATGTGACTTCCTATCACCTCACATAACCTAGCTTAAATATGCTAAGTAAATCACTGTTCTTTAGTAAATATCGATAAGATGAGATAATGCCTAAAATAACACATCGCACATATAGTATGCTCGTAGTACAAGCATTGTATTAGCATAAACACATTTGTGCTTTAGATACTTCATAATGCGTACACTTACCTGATTTAATAAAGTAGTCACATAAAAATTGTTTAAAATAAACTTAATAGTTAATTAATCACTAATCCTTAGTAAATATTTCTAAGTAGTGGTTATGCATAAAAATGACATTTGGAGCACCTAGTATTAATTTAGGCAAATTGTAACATAAGCTCATACTCAAGTAAAGGTTTTTAGTATAATACCTAGCCACACTTAACCATTCATACAACTGCATAATCACTAAGACAAAGTGTCTAAATAAGTATTTAGTACAATGACTAACCCATAATAAGTAATACTAAGATACATATAGAATAACAAGCATTGCATAGTTACCGAATCATGCATGACTTTATCCTTAGTTTTCCTCGCCGAGTTTACTTGGCTCTTATTCGAAGTTAATCGGATCTTATCGATTCTTCTCAAGTTTTTATTTCTTTTACGATAGTTTTATTATGCGTATTCTACCGTGTAGACAACATTGAGCTCGAGAAAGAGTCAGATCCCAATAGGTGCCAGAAGGACTGACACGCAAAGGAGAAGCCTGAAGATTCCGACATCAAGCCCTAAAGATTAATGATTTGCATGCAAGTCTAACCACCTTGACCATATTAATCTTATGATTTATTTCGCATCTATATGGCCTGAATGCTTGCATGTGTTTTTTGTGGATTTAAGCGTTGTGTAGTAATGATCCTACTTATTATTGGTATTATATTAATGTTAGTTACTTGCTCTCATTAATATTAAATACCACATTGTTGACAACACCCCCTCGTTACTAATAGAGAATCTGTCATTAAATACTTTTAATGACCGAAAAGTTGCCTTGATAATAGATTGCTAAGGACTCTATTGTGATGCCATGCATCGGCACACCATACACCAGTGTTTTATAAAATGTGTAAATGTGTGTTTGGTGGTGTGAGTAAACTAAAATAGGTGGGTGATAGAGCAACATGTGTTAAGTGGAGGTGGGTGATTTCTGGTTTATGGGCGAGGCTTCTATGTGGTGATTTGGTGCTATGTGATAAGCTTCGGTCTAGTCCACCTGCCGTGGACAAGCGCTCGTCTTGACCGCATAAGAACCGGTTCATCGGACCTCAACATAGTAATTTCGTGCAACCACAGAACCTGTCATGAGTGAGACTTGCCTTAACTTATTGGCACCTACTGTATGCTACACTAGGCGGCCAGTAGAGCATCGGGCACCAAGGGTGGACACTCGAGGAGGAATGTGCACGAGAGAGTCCAACTCAGAGAAAAAAGAAGTACCTCAACTCCGAATATCTAAGTTAGCAGAGGAAAATAAAGTACCTGAGAACTCAAGGAAAGCTATGTGAAGTACTTGTGTTTCATCCCTTGGTGATTTTTCTAAGGTGGGCATACAGGGGTGGACGGATAAGGTGGGACTAGCATTACGTTACTCTCCTGCAAAGAGTGCGTAGCCTGTGGGTAAATTGTACAACCTCTGTAGAGTGTAAAATCTTTCTGAGAAGTCCGTTGTCACTAGTTATGAGACACTATTGTCTGGGCTTAGAATGATTAGTCTCATATACTTCCTTGATTGTATGAGTGGATTTAGTTGCCCGTGTTTTGGAAAGTGTCTGGATCGGGTATTCAAGGCCCTTCCAGTTAAAAATTCAAAACTGGCGAGAAAGGTTTATTCTTCCCTAGGTCCACCTACTAAAATATGACAAACAATGTTTTGATCTCCTGGTTTTAAAACCTTCTCTAGTGAACCCTACTGAAAATGGATTTTTGCAAAAGAACCTTTGTGCATTATTCTTGCTACAGCCAGACATGCATCTATAAGTATACCCCTGCAAAGTGTTAGGGCTTGTTGATACCTTATGTACTCATCTGTTTGCATTTATGGTTTTAGTCAGAGGAAGATTCATAGAAGACGACAACGTGCTGGGTTTTGATTCTACTTTCTAAGTTGCTTGTGAAGTTTGATCTTGTTTTCGCTGTCTGCTTCGCCTCTAGCCGGCTAAATCATCGTGGATGCTCTAATCCTCTTGAGTTGCTGCTAAAGGTCAAGTTTCAGGTATAATATCTTAACCAAAGTATGCTTTTTTATATACATTCTGATGTGATAGTGCATATCAGCTACTGATCCAGGACTCATACGTGATATACAGTGTATCTCAGAAATGGGGTACAACAGAGTGGTATCAGAGCAATACTTGGCCATAGGACGAAACCCTTATGAATATATGTGCCCGAAATCGAATAATTTGAAAATAGAAACTATTTGCAAAAGATCCTTACTTTTATCATCTCCTAGTTCTCTTAAAAATTTGCTTACACGACCCTTCTACTAAATGCCAGACTACTGAAGAAGATGTCGCAGCAAGAAGACCACCAACGGATGGATGATCATGCCAACGCAACAAAAGAAGTTCATGTTGAAGATCCCAAGAAGATGGATCAACGTCAGTCTGAGGAACACGTAGATGCCACACAAGAAGCACCAGATGCTGACATCACCAATTTCGCTGAAAGGATCAATGATCTTGAGATATTGATGAAGCAAGTTATTGAGGAAAGTTGCAGTGCTCTAAGGTCCCCTGCACCAAGATCTTCTCTGCAAGAACCGCCAAGACAAGAAGAGGAAGCACAGTCCTGGAAAGGGTAAAGAACCAGAGTACCTGTCGGCCCTGCTGCTCAAGGTGATGGAATCAACTCCTCAGCCATCAAATAAAGTACACCGAGAAGACCAACCTTGTTGTCAGTGAAGAAATGTTAACGGCCGTCGGCTAGCACCTCTCGGGCAATCTTAATCAAGTCTACAGCCAAGATAAGATGCTGCTACTATTGCCAGTGTGAAGGACATCTTGTTGTAGCTTGGCCGTACCTCAAGGAAGAACGTCTCCGCCGCCATGAGCATGGAAGTCCCAAGAAGGATAGCCCAAGGAAAGGTTGAACAATGACAGCTACCACCAATAAAAATAACATATGGTTTGGAACCAGGAAAGAGTATCCCCAGATTACCGTACAAAAGAAGCATCACCAATCTAAGATGGCGATTGAGTTTTCCCCATAAGGAATCGATCTTGTAATCTTACTTGGTGATCGAGCATAACGCCACTAGTAGATGAAGTGATATGAACCACCTGTGTAGTTTGGGTAATGTCTAGTAGTGATGGAAGAAAGATGTAGCAAGAAATGATGGAATATCTCTTTTAAGTGGGGTAGCGTTGTAATGGAGTTGTAAGTTTATCTGTGATGAACTTATGGGAATATCTATGGTTATTATGAGACGCCTTGAGTATGAATATAAAAAGTCCAGTGATTAGTGGAATACAATGGATGAAAGGTGGTCAGACCCACATAAGGACTGCAAGTGTTGACCACGTCAAGATCCATCACAGAGTAGAACCGACAAAGAATGAAATGTCGATCCTCATTACCTGACCTAGACAGATTGCCTCAAGCCAATTAGAGAAACGATAGTTGTCATTATCCTAAAACACTGACCTACGTTCGTAGAACGCTCTCACATAATAACCACGACTAATAAATCACGTTGCTTGTGTGAATTTGCCAGCTCTCTCTCGATTCTTTGTTTGAGTGTCTTATGTGCTCTTAACCTAACCAAAGATCATTAATAAAGAAAAGAGATTAAAAATAACTCAGCCTAGTCCTTGGCGATAACCCTTAGCTAACCTCGATTATGAAAATCTAGGATGTCACCACAAACCACACAGACCCATGAGCACCATGAGCAGGAGACAATCATAGCTGTGGATAACCACCATGAGGGACACGCAATCCAAGGAAGAACCCATGAAGAAGAAAGAAGACGAGATGCCTCAGATATTGATGAACGACAGATAAATCAACCTACTGAAGTAATCGTTCAAGAAACTGGTACAGTCAACAACCAAATTAGTAGTGAGGAATCACAACAACCACCACAGTTTGACGTCTTAGTTGGTGCAATGGCAACACAAACTCAGCTTATACGAGGAATGATGCAAGAGCTACAGAGTCTCTGTGACAACGAACCACCACAGTCCAAGATGATGGAGTTTATGAAGCTTAAACCCACAATATATGATAGCACTGAAGACGGTCTTTTGTCTGCAGACGATTGGCTTAGAGAAATCACTAAGAAGCTCAACATAGTTGCTGCCAATAATCACGAGAAGGTAAAGCTAGCCACCCATCAGCTTGTTAGAACTGCTGGAGAATGGGTGGGATAACTTCTTTTAAACAGCCGCAGATCTGGAAAGCATCACATGGGATGAATTCATAGAAGCTTTTCGAAGCTATCACATCCCAAAAGGAATCATCAAACTGAAAGCCAATGAATTCTGTGATCTTAAACAAGGTGATATGACAGTCAATCCGTACACCAAAAGGTTATGCAGTTAGCACGATACGCACCAGAAGAAGTGAACACAGATGAAAAGAAGCAAGAATGCTACCGAGAAAGACGGAATGGCAAGTTGAATGAGCAGCTTGTTACTCACATCTATCCAGATTTTAACACCCACATGAATAAGACCATATTGCTAGAAGCTTCACTTGCTAAGCTAGACGATGAAGAAAATCATGAAGTTCAAGAGGAGAAATTCGACGAACCAAAAACAACCAAGAAGCCTGAATTCAATCAATCACGCAAACCGAGGTACCAAAAAATCATGCAGCGTAATGCCTTCAAGGCCAGCAAGCAGAAGTCATCTGTAAAGCATTACGGCTCGAATACTGCCTCGCAATAGAAGGGCAATGACAACCTTATTCCAAGATCCAACGGTCCAAAAGTGTGTTATCACTGCAAGAGTCCCAGTCATTTGGTACCCATGTGCCCATTTAAAAGATGAATGTTCGCAAAAGCAGCCAAAGCAGAAAGAAGAAGACCAATAGCAGATGTTGTGAATACTCCACCTCAAGCTTCTGTGCAGCAAGGTCAGCTCTCACTGGTTGGATGAAGTAGCATGGATTATTTTGAAGCTACCAGAAGGGTATCAGATATGAATTTGCTATGTACCCCATTGGAACTAGCCCATTATGATATGAATAATACTCTGTTAAGTATTTCAAGTACAGTACTGTAACCAAAGTTGTTAAGATGTCCTTGCACAACTCACATATCCCCAGTAGCCGTACCTAAAGCCTTTTTAAGGGGGGTAGGTTCCCTCGTTAGCACACCTAATAGCCTCACGTTAGCTGGCCTGACCGAGACCCGTGCAATGTTGAGATACCATCTTCAAGTCCCAATCGCAAGGAATGACGGTATGAGTTATGACAGCCACAAGACGAAGAAAGAAAAGGATTTAAGTGCTAAGAACCTTAGTATGCCCACCTTTGAGGATAATTTCAAAGAGCAAAAAATTAAAAAAGGCATAATAATAACAGTAGCAGCAACAACAAAATCCCTTTACCGCCCATAGGTCACACGAATCTCGAGGATGAGATTCCTTTTAAGTGGGGCAGATCTGTGATATCCCATAATTCAACCAAGAAATAAAAATAAAAATTTAAAAATTTTGCTAACAAATTTTCTTTTCTCTCCTATTTTATTCAAAAAGGAAAATCTCACGTAAATTAAAACCTGCTAAACTAGAAATTTTCAAATATTAAAATTTTTGTGTGATCAAGTGCCTGCCTTTCTTCTTTTGTTTGTTTTGATTTGCTTGAATTTTAATTTTCCTGAATTCATTTGAATTTAATCAAAATTCATAACCAATTATTCAATTCCCTTATATAAAAATTCTGAAAATATTTAAATTTTGATTCTGGGCCAAATCCATCCCTTTCCCCTTCCGGCCCAACTACAAACCCAGCTGCATTCCCTCTCTTTTCTCCATTTTTCACAGTGGGCCACCCTTTTTCTTTTCCCCTTCACGCAGACCTACTCGGCCCAGCCTAGTGTGCCGGCGCCCTTCTTCCTCCCTGTGCTCGGACAGGACACGCCACCTCATTCGGGCGCCGCGCTGGTGCACAGTGCCGCGCCCCCGGCCACGCCATTAAGCCGCGCCGGCGCCGCACGGCAACACAGCTCGCCGTGCAGCCACCTGTCCCAACCTGCGCTCGAGCATGCCGCCGTCCCTCCCGCGCGCCCCGGCACTCGGACGTGGCTGCCTCCGCATTGACACCCTGGCAGCACGACGTGCCCAACCTCCACTACAGCCCCGACAAAAGCTCGTGCACACCACACCGGTCCTTCCTAGCCCAGGACACGCTCAACGCACAGCCGTCACCAGTCCTGACCACCCCGCCGCGCCAAACACGTCGCCGCTCGCCTTCAATTCACTGCCAGGCCCCACACTCACCCTCCTCTGGCTATAAAAAGCCACGCCAAGCCTCCCCGAAGCTCCTGGCCACGCTCACGGCCCCC
The DNA here is from genome assembly GCA_001602315.1 of Zoysia pacifica. Lineage (NCBI taxonomy): Eukaryota > Viridiplantae > Streptophyta > Magnoliopsida > Poales > Poaceae > Zoysia > Zoysia pacifica. Next base: position 86,531 of record BCLH01000212.1, read on the forward strand.
AATTCCAGCCCAAACACAACGAAGCCGTTTTTTCCCAATTTTTGCGCCGCCTCGGCTACCACCGTATTTCACCTTCTCTGGTGACCTTTTCCCGTCCCTCTCGGCGCCTACAACTACTCAACGACCCCTTAGTTCGATGCCTGGCTGCCAAGACCTGTTCCCGTCACTGCAGCACCCGAACTCCATGCGCGCCCGCCGCTGTCTGCCTCCTCTCTGTCGCCAGCCCGTCCTGGCCAAAACCCGACACCGACAACCTCTACGGGTGAACTGCGGTCAGCTTCTCTCTCTCTAGAGCCATTTTTCACCGAGTTTGGAGGGCCGCGACAAGCTTTTCCCGTTCTCCGGCCATTTTTCGGCTATGGTGCCGCCGCGCATCTTGTCGGACAGCCGCCGGCTCGCCCGAGTGGTTCTCGGCTGTTCGATCAAATCCGAACGGCTGAAATTAAAATGCGGACTCCCCAAACAGTCACTTTAAATCCCAACCGTCCGATTTCAAGCCTACGTCCCAGATTAGCCCATGTCGCCTCTAAATCAGGGCCGTCCGATCGGGTATCAGCGGCTCAAATCCAAAAGCCCATGCCGCCTCCTCGCGATTCAATCCTGGCCCTCCGATCTTGATCCAAAGGTACTCAAGCTCCACGTCGCTATAAATCCTAATCGACCACTTTGGAATCAACGGCCCAGGTTGAATCATTTTGATTTTATAAAATTAAATAAAAAGAAAACCCCACAGCCCCACTCCTAATATAGTAAAACACTAGGTATACCCAGCTTAGTACACCGAAAAATATATTCCTAAGCCTTTCCTAGTACAAAAATAATTCCCACAATTCCAGAAAATACCATTCTTGTATCAAAGCCCCTGCTATTGCTTAAAATAATAGTAAATTTACAAATACACCCAATCCTTTTCATTAATTACAATTTAGTCCAAAATATTTACACCTGGCACTCTGAATTTTTGTATAATTACAAATAAGCCCCTAGACACTTTCTAATAGTTACAAGTAGGTCCCTGTAGCTTCCTACACTTTGTAAATTCCATATCTTTTCACTCATAAGCCCGATTTCTGTGATTCTTGCGCTCACGCGATCCTCTCGATGTGAGCTATTTTATGAAATTAGCTTCAAATCCTAAAAGCCCTCATATTTTCTCTAGTTTGATCTATAAACCTATAACTTTTAATAAACACTTCTCGACATCCGATAAATCCAGAGCCAATCATTCCATCATCAAAAGTCCCACGACCACTCCACTAAAATATCACTTGTTCATGTTACCCTCCTTTTCGGTATTAGAGTTTTATCGGAGTTCATTTGATTATTAGTTGCTTTTTATCTCTTTGTTCATTTATTTGAGCTTGTTATTTACTGTTATTTGTTTTTAAGTAGTGCACTTTATATAGTCACATTAAACACAGGTTAATAATATGATTAGTGTGCATTTCACTTGGCATTAGCATACATTAATGCATGTGCCACGTGATACTCTTAGTAATAAATTATAAAACTAAGATTCAATTAATTAGGCACTAACTTCATAATGCGTACACTTACCTGATTTAATAAAGTAGTCGCATAAAAATTGCTTAAAATAAACTTAATTAATCACTAATCTTTAGTAAATATTGCTAAGTAGTGGTTATGCATAAAAATGACATTTGGAGCACCTAGTATTAATTTAGGCAAATTGTAACATAAGCTCATACTCAAGTAAAGGTTTTTAGTATAATACCTAGCCACACTTAACCATTCATACAACTGCATAAGCACTAAGACAAAGTGTCTAAATAAGTATTTAGTACAATAACTAACCCATAATAAGTAATACTAAGATACATATAGAATAGCAAGCATTGCATAGTTACCGCATCATGCATGACTTTATCTTTAGTTTTTCTCGCGGAGTTTACTTGGCTTTTATTCGAAGTTAATCGGATCTTATTGACTCTTCTCGAGCTTTTAGTTCTTTTACGGTAGTTTTATTTGGCGTATTCTACTGTGTAGACAATGTTGAGCTCGAGGAAGAGTCAGATCCCAATAAGAGCCAAAAGGACTGACAAGCAAAGGAGAAGCCTGAAGATTCCGACATCAAGCCCTAAAGATTAATGATTTGCATGCAAGCTCTAACCACCTTGACCATATTAATCCTATGATTTATTTTGCATCTATATGGCTTGAATTCTTGCATGTGTTTTCCGTGGATTTAAGCGTTGTGTAGTAATGATCCTACTTATTATTGGTATTATATTAATGTTAGTTACTTGCTCTCATTAATATTAAATACCACATTGTTGACGACACGCCCTGGTTACTAATAGAGAATCGGTCATTAAATACTTTTCATGACCGAAAAGTTGCCTTGATAATAGATTGCTCAGAACTCTATTGTGATGATATGCACCAACACACCATACACCAGTATTTTATAAAATGTATAAATGTGTGCTTGGTGGTGTGAGTAAAATAAAATGGGTAAGTGATAGAGCAACAAGTGTTAAGTGGAGGTGGGTGATTTCTAGTTTGCGAGCGAGGCTTCTAAGTGGTGATTTGGTGCTGTGTGGTAAGCTTCGGTCTAGTCCATCTGCCGTAGACAAGCGCTCGCTCTGATTGCATAAGAACCACAGAACCTGTCATGGGCAGGACTTACCCTAACTTATTGGCATCTACTGTGTATGCTACACTAGGCGGCAGTAGGGCATCGGGCACAAGGGTGCACACTCGAGAAGGAATGTACCCGAGAGTGTTGACTCAGAGAAAAAGAAGTACCTCAGCTCAACGTATATGAGTCAACAGAGGAAAATGAAGTGCCTGAAAACTCCAGAAAAGCTATGTGAAATACTTGTGTTTGAGCCCTCGGTGATTTTTTCGAGGTGGGTATACGGGGGTGGACGGATAAGGTGGGATTAGCGTTACGTTACTCTCTTGCAAAAAGTGCGTAGCCTGTGGGTAAATTGTATAACCTCTGTAGAGTATAAAATCTTTCCGAGAAGTCTGTGGGTTCTGGTTATGACACACTATTGTTTGGGCTCACAATGATTACTCTCATATACTTTTTTTATTGTGTGAGTGGGTATTGTCGCCTGTGTTTCAGAAAGTGTCTAGATCGGGTATTGGAGGTCATTCCAGTTAGAAATTGGGAACTGGCGAGAAAAGTTTATTATTTGCCATGTCCACCTACTAAAATATGACAAACAATATTTTGATCTTCTGGTTTTAAAACCTTGCTACAGCCAGACATGCATCTATAAGTATACCCCTGCAAAGTATTAGGGCTTGCTGAGTACCTTATGTACTCACCCGTTTATATTTGTGGTTTTAGTCAGAGCAAGATTCGTAGGAGACAACGACTTGCTGGGTTTTGGTTCTACTTCCCATGTTGCTTGTAAAGTTGGGTCTTGTTTCCGCTGTCTACTTCGTCTCTAGCTGGTTAAACCGTTATGGGTGCTCTAATCCTCTCGAGTTGTCGCTAAAGGTCAAGTTTCAGTTATAAAATATTAACCGAAGTATGTTTTTTGATATACATTCTGATATGATAGTGCGTATTAGCTACTGATCTATAGATTAATATACGATGCACAGTGTATCTCAAAAATAGAGTACGACAGCAAGATACAAAGCCACAGGGGCAAAGCAGTCCATCGACGGTGTCTTTTTGCAAAACCGACTTGTTTTGCTGGACCGCCGGCTGATGGCCAGAACGTCCTCTATTACAGGACCGGATGGAGTACAGTTTTTAGTGGGAACAACAACAAATACTATGGATGGTACATGGGCTTTATTTCTTTACGGAATTAAGAATAAAAGCTAGGTCAAATTTTAGTGGGCCAGAATAACAACTCACCTTGGGCCATAGTAATTACTTTCTTGGACGAGATCTGGCCCACACTCAAATTGGGCTATCCATACTGAAAGCATAGTCACTGCTTCAAGCTGGCAGCTACGTCATTCTTCCAAGCTGGCAGTTGTATTAAACGTGACGATAATATTATTCTTCATCAATTTCTGAGCTTTGCTTGGACCTGGGCTGCTCTATGACGGACAAGGATCATCAGAGAAGTTGCTGTTTGTGTCAAAAAATAAGGACCGTCACTTACTTTAATATATGACGCGAGATCTATGACATTTCCAATTTTCGTCATAGACTATATTTTGTAATGATCTTGGTCTATGATGAAAGATGTACGTCATTGGTCACCATATTTTTTGTAGTATATTTACTAGCTTGAAATTGGGGAACACAAGAACCACCGCGCACCATTTAAGCTAACACACATTTCATGAGCCAGCTCGTAGCTCCGCCCTGCAGGTCGTTATGGTTATGACCCTGAATCGAGTGTGGGCTTGGTTTGTTTACATGTTTCAGGCGCCGAGCTGTATTAAAGCTTTGTTCTGGGCTAACTCAATATGCATGCCAGCCAGACCCTCGCCAATCTCATGCTCGACCGCACAACTCTGCTGTGTCTGAGCTCCATTCCATGCCACGAAACTCATGAGCTTCCTCACAATCTTCCACTTGCAACCGAACAGTACACAGAAAAAATGGAAGCCACAGTTGGACTCGTGGCAAAAGCTTCTTTTTGTCTAGATTTTGTGACAAGCAGGACAAAATTTCAAAAGTATGCTGAAGGAATAATAACGCCTCTGTGTAATGGACTCCAGTCTACAGCCCTGAACCCACATGTCTGTCCGCAACGCAGACAAAGAATAAATAAGATCAGCATGTTTCTGTATTAGTAATACTCCCTCTGTTTTTAAATTGATGTCGTCGTTGACTTTTAATTTCAACTTTGACTATTCGTCTTATTCAAAAAAATTATGATAAAAATCACATATTTTGTTTTAATTTGATTAATCATTAGAGTTATTTGAATTACAACTTAAAATTTTACATATTCGAACTAATTTTTTTAATAAGACGAATGGTGAAAATTAAAATTAAAAGTCAATAACGACATCAATTTAAGAACTAAGGGAGTATGTTTAATGATTTGTAATGATGGGAGTGAAGATTGGCCTGAAAATGGAGCGGTTTGGAGTGACCCTATTTCTGCCCCAGTCAAGCGTCAGCTGGAAAAAGAGGTTCAGGGTCAAACGTCCCCTAGTTTTTGGTGGTTACGGTTGACCCACGGGTCTACTAATCTGTAATCCTTTGTTCTAGGACAGTTGAAATGAGTAAGCCTGTGCAGTGGGCAACAGTTCTGACGTGTGCTCAGTGAAGACCTGCTGTAACAGGTAAAGTTTTACCTTTGAAATAGGAACTCTGTAGCAAGAAACAACATTCAATTTTTCACACCTATCATAAGAGCATCTGGAAACAAAAGAAACAATATTCAATTTCTGTCAAGTATATTATTAGAGTACCTTGGAAATAAATGAAACTACATTAAATTTTGTTCAAATCTATGATCAAAGTATCTTGTAAAGAAAAGAAAATACATTCAATTTTTCACCATATGAACATCATTGTTTTATGTTGCCCACTTCACTATCAAATTAAGAATCTATATAGCTTGATAAACACTGAAGCCTCTGCTTCTTGGACACTAGAATAGGCAACTATGATATATCAAAGAATGAACACTACAAAAACATCAGTGAAACATCCCTAGCTAAACATCTTGAGACATTTTCGAAACCATATGAAGAAACATAAGAAATAGGCTTTACTCATTTTCATGAATAACCTCGTCATCCGAACAAAACGCTCGAAGCGCATACCTGGTATAGTCATGGATAACCTCATCATGGATCGATGTCATGCTAAACTTATAAGTCAAACCTGATACATAAACGACTTGATTAAATGAGTACATTAGTTATGTTTAACTTGTCGCTGCAGCTACCAAATAAAAATTACCTGCCGTGCAGTACCAATCTTGGAAGCATACAAGAGCTTCCACTATCTCAGGTGATAAACTGCTACGAAAAGAACTAATGATTCTTCCTCCCATGCTAAAAAAAGACTCCGATGCTATAGAAGAAGCTGGAATGGCTAGTAGATCTCGGGCAATTCGAGCAAGTATCGAATACTTAGAACTATTACCCATGCACCTCTTTAATATATCAAATTCACTAGATCTTAGAATTGGGATCTCCTTCAAATATGTGTCAATCTCCGTAGAAACTTGAGCCTCAAGATCAAAGGTAAGTTGCTGATCCCCAGCTGTCCAAGGGTCATTCTCAATCAAATGCACCTCTTGATTTAGGGCCTGTTTATTTGGGCTTTTGCTTTTGTGTATTTAGAAAAGTTGGCTGGTGGTTAGTTGAAAAAGCTGTCTGATGAAATTTTAATGTTGGCTTTTGTAATATATTTTTAACTTCTCAGCACACCAAAAGCCAGAAAAGCAGCTCAGAATATGTTTTTCCACTTTTCAGAACTCTGTTTGTTTCAGCTTCTGACTTTTCAGTTTTTTCAGCTGTAAAAGCTAGTTGAGAAGGTGAAACCAATAGGGCCTTACTCTACCAAGTTAGGTACAGGCTATATTTTTCTTTTTCAGAGTTAGAAAAGTATAATGGAAGTAACTGTTGAAAGAAGCCTTCCACCCTAGAAAGTTTTTTTTCATCTTTTTCAGGAAATAATTCATTGAAAATGAATCCAATGAACTTTAGCTTGTATTGTGGGTCCAAAACCATAAAAATACATAATGATACATATGAGTTATTCCTATATTTCCTAAATTTTTTCTTCATCCCGCTTAACACCTCTTCAATTTCAGGACCGACCTGATGCCTCTTTCTCAAAAACTAGCTTGATCGTCCAGAGCACATGGAAGTAGAGGTTAGAGGTAGGGTAACTACATGCAGAAATTACATTAGTTTTTTCACTGAATACCTCCAGTTGTTCACAAAAGCAGTGTAGCCCTTTTTTCACTCATCAGACAAGGGTCCATATTTATAATTAGGATCTTGCTCAGCCAATGAATCAAAAGCTTTCATAAACCCCCGGGGCTCTTTTAAGCATCAAGCAAGTTGAATTTCATCAATGGGCACATCAGGCTTGTTCTTGGTTGCAAGACCTCCTTGTGCAATGTTAGGAATAAAGCACGCCATGGTGCCTATGTTTGCTGTCGTTGGCACGTCCATGTTCAGGACGGAGTCCGAGCTCCATCCAGCTCATCTTTGTGTCAAAGTCGTGGGTCAGTTGGGCACTAGACCAAGCGATTGGTCGTGGGCATCAGGAGTGGAGCATGGTGGTTGCAGGGTGCAGGGCACACGGTCAAGACGGAAGCTGAGTCTCACGGACGAGCAGGTGGCTCACGATCGAGAGAGAGAAAGGCGGAACGTGCGTGCGTGCGTTGAAAGATGGCCGGAGTGGGTTGCCTGCCCTTAACATCTCCGTAGTCTATAAATGAGTCCTGTAATCTTTCGGTTGCAGTAAGCAACAAAGCAATATAGGTTGAGTTGTGTGCGCTGGTGTTTAATTTGTGCACCATTGCTTCTGTGCCTGAGTCACTGTTCATCTTCAACCTCTCGCCAGCAAGTGTGTGCACTTAGTTGTTCCTGTGCTCCAACAAGTGGTATCCAGAGCCAGGTTGGTAGGAGGGGGAGATGAAGATGCCTCATGTCGAGGAACCTAGCTCCGCCATCAGCGACAGCAACACACCGCGTTTGGTCGTGGTGGAGCGTGCCGTGGCGAATGCCAGCGGCACCATGGAGTTTCTGGTGTTGACATGCAGGTCAATCTAGAGGCACTCAGCCTCTGGGGTGCAGTGGAGTCTGATGCCGTCGAGCGCCATGAGGACCGGCTGGCTTTGTCCACTATCCTGCGTGCGGTGCCGGTGGAGATGAAGTCTGCACTCTGCACTCGCCATCAAGAAAAGCGCCAAGGAGGCGTGGGCAGCGGTGAGGACCATGAGGACGGGCGACGAGCGTGTACGGGAGGTGAACGCGCAGCGGCTCTTGAAGGAGTTCGAGAATGTGGTGTTCAAGGATGGTACAACTTTGCCATGCGCTTTAACTCGCTTGTCACCAATGTGTTTGAGCTCGGGGAAAAGGTGGAGAAGGTCCGGGTCGTGAAGAAGCTGCTCCGCGTCGTCCCTCCCAAGCAGGACCAGGTAGCGGGTTCGATCAATATGCTACTCGATCTGAACAAGATGCCTCTCAAAGAGCTCGTGGGCCGGCTTCGTATGGCGGAGGACGGGCGAGGCAGCGTTGAGGACATGGCCAATAACATGGAACGCCTGCTGCTCACAGAGGAGCGGTGGGAGGTGTGCCGGCATCAACGTCGCGGCAAAGGACGCCATGGGGAGGTTGGCAGCAAGTACCTAGGAAAAAAATTCCGGTATAAAAAAAATATCGGAGGTCACCGATAAATGCGATATTTCGGATATATCGGTAATTTCGGTGAATTAATTTAAATACTTTTAAAACTAATTTACACAAACTCACAAGGAATTGCTATTAATCTATAAGACAATATGGTTGTGTATACAAACAAAGTATTTTACGTTGATCATGCATACTAAGGATGAAATTTCGGTGATAAAAAAAATATCGGACCTCATTGATAAATATGATATTTCGGAAATTTCGATGAAATTTCGCCGAAATTTTTTTCCTAGGCAAGTACCATGGTGGTGAGAAGACTGGTGGCCATGCTACCGGCCACACTGACAACAACGGGAGAGCAGCAATGACTCGGAGGCGAGCAGGCATACATAGCACGGGAGGTGCTTCAACTGTGGAGCCCGTGGCCACTTCTCGCGTGACTGCCACAAGCCGAAGAAGGAGGAAGCTTTGCTCGCTGACGTTGAAGAGCATCCAGCATTGCTGTGATGGCGGAACAGCCATGTCGTATTTTGGGGGAGATTGCTAGGAATAAAGCACGCCATGGTGCATGTGTGTGCTGTCGTTATCGCATCCATGTTCAGGACAGAGTCCGAGCTCCGTCCAGCTCATCGGCGCATTGAAGTCGTGGCCGGGTCAGTTGGGCACAAGGTCAATCAGTAGGTGGCCTTGGTGGTGCGCGTTAAGAGTGGAGCATGGTGGTGGCAGGGCATCGGGCACACGGTCAAATAGAAGCCGAGTCTCACGGACAAGCAAGTGGCTCACGATCGAGAGAGAAAGGCGGAATGTGCGTGTGTGCACTAAAAGATGGCCGGAGTGGGTTGCTTGCCCCTAACGTCTCCTTACTCCATAAATGAGTCCTGTAATCTTTCGTTTGCAGTAAGCAACGGAGCAATATAGGTTGAGGCGTGTGTGTGTGCGCCAGGTGTTTGTGCGCCATAGATGCTGTGCTTGAGTTACTGTTCATCCTCAACCTCCCGCCAGCAAGTGTATGAGCTCTTGTTGTTCCTGTGTTCCAACATGCAATAATCTCCTTGAGCTTTTGTTTGAGAGACTGATGATTGAATGTACTTGACACTTTTATGAATATTGGTACTCGTTTTCGCTATAAACTAAAACTATAAGACATGATAACGAACAAGAATAATCTATGCAATTTTAGTACGCCAATTGCCAAGACTCTTAACAATGCTAGTAATAAGATAAAGAGACAAGTAAACACTAGCACGATAGCCACCAAAAAGAATCACAAAGAACCCTATAACAATAGTCAACGATATGAAATGCAGAATGTAAAGAGTAGGGTCACGAGAATGCTCCGCGAATTTTTCTGAGGTGTTGAAAGGTTGATGCCTTCTTCTAATACTCATTGGACCACTCCCGTCGAAGTATCGGTCTCTCTCACTGTTTCCACAATGATACTCTCTAGAGCACGCTTTGTCGCGCACCCCATTTCTGAGATGCACTGTGATACACATATCAGTCTCTGGATCAGTAGCTGATACGCACAACACAACAGAATGTATATTAAAAGCATACTTCGAAAGAAAAAAACTAACCTGAGACAGGACTTTTAGTGGCCACACTATGAGGATCTCTACGATCCTACACCGGTTGACCAACTAAAAGCAGAGCAGGCAGCGAAACACTAAGACCCAAATCCACAAGCAGACTTGAGAAGCAGAACAAAACCAGCACAACATCTACGCAATCCTCACTGTCTAAAACCACAAATGCAGACGGGTGAGTACATAAGGTACTCAGCAAGCTCTAACACTAAGCAAAGGTATAAATATAGATGCACATTGGTTGTAGCAAGGATGAGGCAGCAAGATCCATGTTGCAAAAAGCCAATTTTATGCAAGGTTCACTACAGAAGATTTCAAGAGGGAGTGAAAGCATTTATTATCCATATATTAATAAGTTAGATCTGGGGGAGTACAAACCGTTCTCGTCAGTTCTCTAATTTTTAACTGGAAGGACCTTCACTATCCCCTCCAGACACTTTCCAAAGCACGGGTACCTACACCCACTCACACTTCAAGGCAGTATAGAAAATCTAATCGTAGGGCGCCCGAACAGTAGCATGTCAATACCGTGACAACGGCCTATCCGGAAGGATTTTTAACTCTGCAGAGGTTGTACACTGTACCCACAGGTTATGCTACTCCTGATCATTAGAGTTGCATAACGCTTATTCCACATCTACACAGTTTTCCACAGATTCCATGCAAGGTGCAAACAGGGGCCATCCCTCGGGGTTTTTCAGTCCGTCGATGACGCGTCGGTACATTTCCGGAGCCGGGTCGTGAATATCCACCACATTCACGCCTTTTCCTGGTCCCTCCAATCCCCAGGTATTACCAAACCAGGGGCTATATCCGCGGGCTTACGCTCCCGTGACGCGGGCAATTACCGTCGAAGGCCAGGCAGCGAGTCATCTCACGCCCTTCTCATGTTCCCTTGTGTCTTCACTATCGACCCCTCAGTGGCTCGATGTGAAAAGAATACGCAGAGGGCGTAAGTCCTGTCCAAAATGTACAGGTTCTGTGGTTGCACGGAAATTACCAAGTCGAGGGCTAACGAACCGGTCCTTATATGGCAGGGGTGGCGGTCTCGTCCACGGCAGGTGGACCACAGCGAAGCCTACACACCTATCACCATCACCTCAGGTGAGCCCCACCCCACGGCCAGAAACATCCCCTCTTCACCTAGCACCAGTTGTTCTAATCCCGCCCCCTTTTATTTGTACTCACACCACCAAACTCTTTCAACTCATTTTGCCAATTACTAGCATATGGTGCGGCGGTGCGGAGCACCGTAAATGGGGTCCTAAGCAGATCTAGTACAAGGTAATATCCGTTCCGTAAAACTATCTAGGAACGGAATCCCTATGGCTATCAAGGACACTTCGTCAATGGTTTTCAAGCAAGGTATTCATATCTATACAGCAAGTTACTGACATAAATATAAATACCTAGGAACAAGTAGGATTATTACTAACACAATGTTTCAAACCAAAATATCATGCATAGCAGAATAAATAGGCACTATAAGAGCATTAGCAAAATATAGGTTCCAATATGAGGTTAGAGCTTGCCTGCAAATTCCTTAATCTTCAAGCTTGAGGTTGAAGGCTTCTTCAAGATCTCAATCTTCAATCTCTAGCTTCGCGCCCAATCTACGAGCTTCATACGTAGACCTTCTGGTCCCTCTTGAGGCTTGACTCTTCCTTACACTCAGCATTATCTACGCGAAGGAAAAGCCTAATAAAACTACTGCGAAAGAAACACAACTCAAGAAGGAGCGATAAAATCCAAAGAACTCCAACTAAGAACCAGATAACACCGCGAGGAAAACTTAGGGCAAGTCATGCATGGTGCGGTGATGGGCATACTACCATCATTAACTATCTAGTTTGTACCCACCTGAGTGTTTTACTTTAGGTAATTAATGATCAATTACCTAGTTTAATGTATATAGTTAAACTTTTAAAACTAGCAAGTGGTACATGTG
>BCLH01000212.1:108331-137252 GCA_001602315.1 Zoysia pacifica
CTCAAATGAAGTTCATAACCAAATAGTCTCTCAGACACCTAAAAAAAATAAAAATTTGGTAAATGCATATATATATATATATATATTCCATACGGGTTCAATTTTACAAGTATATTTGATGATGTGAATGAGGTAGGGGAAGAAGTGAGAAAATTATAGTTTTACTAAGAATTGTTGTTCTCATGAACTCATATATATTCTTTTTTAAAAAAAAACTATAGTTGACACAACAATATAAATCATCTAGGTGTATATTGTAGAGGCTGTGTGATAACTTGTCTCAAGAATCAAGATCATGTAGGAGATAACGTCATTGCATAGTTGAACCTAACGAATCTCCAATATGAAAAAAGGCAGGATAAGTGAGGTAGTATAGAATTTTTATATTTGCCTAAACATTTTGTGCCTTCGCTGGATCGGGATGAACGATTCCTTCATCCTACGGCCAGGAGCACCGCGACGAAAACCTATCAGATCGGGCTAACAAATTTTGACGATCAGGTGACTAACGTGTTAGGCTAACAGATTTTAGTTTTCAATGCTATGGAGAGAGCCATCGGCCAGAAGAGGTTAACAAATTTCAGCTTTTAATGCTAACAAATTTCGGTGAACGGATGCAGAGGTTTTTTGTGGGCTCAAAAAAGGGGAGATTTGAAATAGGTTAAGCGTTAGATTTGTAAGAGATGCGTGGGGAGAGATTTGATCCGTCGAATTTGTAAAAAGAGACAGCTTTGGGTGCATTTTGCTGTGTGCATGTAGTGTAACCATCTCTGTTGGGTACGTTTTGGTATATGTAGAAAAGAAAAACTGTGCTTTTTAAGTAGTAGAGACTAAGTCTTTGTAGCATTATTGAATTATAACATATTACCTATCAATTATATTCTAAATATTAAAATTTTATAGAATAATATATCTTACTTTTCAGATTTAAAATTTTGCAATTAGATCCTCAAAACTCAAGTTTATTACAAATTAGTCCCTGAAACCTTATAAACATCGTAACTTTTCAACCGTAACTCTGATTTAATTGAATTTTATATCAAAACAACCGTAGCAACATAACCTATGCATTCATGATATTATCCTATTGATTCTCTTTTGTTGTATGCATGTTTGTGATTGAATTGTGTTTCCTTGTTTGTTTACTTACGCGTTTAGACGGATACGCTTCGAATCAGCTTTGCGAATACTTTCAGTTTCAAGACTTCAAGATCAATGAACAGCAATACGACTGTAAAGGCAAGTGTTTTTGACCATTTTGTGCCAACTTTATAAAACCTCTATCTTATAAATTGCATGCATATGTCAAATTGATTGCGTACCTTTTATTAGATTCACCTAGTCTTTACTTATCATGCATTGTCGCCCTAGTTTACCTTTTTGTTACCTAGATTACATGCTTAGCTTGCTGTTGTCGAGATGGGTGATATTAACTAGATTTATTATCGTACTTGCTTCACGAGAATTAATGGGTTATGTAATAGCAACTTAGAGATTAGTGATTTGGGGGATATGGTTGGTATAGGGCTGTGTGCGGGGTTACTGGCACTGTCCTTTGATATGTTATCTTCTAAAATCTAAGGATCAGTTTGTGGAGTGATCACCTACGTGTTACCGTACAACCACGAGCCAAGTATGAGTGTGGCCTGACGTAGTAAGTGATGAAAACCAATTCTGTACGTGTCAACCGGTGAAGCAGTGAAAACTGGTTACGCAGAGAACCGCATGGAGAGAGATGTGTGGGGAAGAGAGGGTTACTCTCGAGAACCATCTGGAACAAAAGAGGGGTCTTCCAAGGTCATGGTTAGTGCCTTATAGGTGAAACCTCAGTAGGTACGTAAAAGATAGAGGAAGCCATGGAAAAGCCTTGAAGTGATCTCCTAGCCCTCACACCAAAGGAAATGTGCGAGTGCGGAGCTGGCACAGGCGTAATGGAGATTCTTTAGTCACCTGGAAACAGAGAATGAAATCACTTCTCATAGGGTATTATGTACAACCTCTGCAGAGTTAACTATCATGACAGCCGTGCTCACAGTCATGAGCATTGCATAGACCCTTACATGATTAGTGGGATTATGGTATAGTTTGGTTGGTAATCACAGTGAGAGACTGTGATTGGTTCTTATGTTGGTGCTACAGCTGGGTAGGCTGTAGGCACGTTGGTTTATAGGTGCGATGTCTATCACTTAGTAAATAGGTGCTTAATAGAAAATGTGTCTCCAGTGTATGCTTTTATGCAAAAAAACCTTATATTATTTTTCTCTTGTTTGTTGCCACATATCATCTTTTTTCACACTTACCGAGTACATCCCGTACTCAACCTTGCCTTTATAAATGCTGTTCAGTTGAAGAAAAAATTTAAGAGAACATTGAAGACACAAGAGTTGAAGTCTAGGCTTATCATCTCTCCGGTCGACAGCCTGTGGAAGCTACGCTACGCTTGTTTTTTTTTTCACTGCATTCGGTAATTATTTTCTTTTCTCTTTATTCTTGGCATTGTTCTGGTTTATCATTAATGAAGTCATTTTATATGTGAAACTTGATTTCTGGGCACACATAAAAGATCACTTGGTTTTAGCCTTAAAACCGGATGTGACATTTAGTCACCAAAGCATTTAAAGTGCCATGAAATTAAATTGATTGACTAAAAAATTGATGGGCCTAGCCCAATTATTCCAACAATCTCCATCAATTAAGAGGCACACGATAAATACTCTCAGTATCACTACTATTTTGATGTATCAATATTTGGATGGAAATTTTTAAGTTTAGCATCCATCTAGAGTAACGGCTACACTTTGTTTACAACCAGTGGCGGGTCTCCATTGAGGGCCAGTAGGGCCATGGCCCTTGTCACTGGGGAAAAAATACAAGTATCACTTGTAAACTTTAAATATCATCTATATAGACATTGCATCGATTGATTTCTTAACGAAATATTTGGCACTAAATCGATTGAATTGCGTAAGTTTATAAGTTCTCCTCAATTTTGAACCTAGAAATTCTTTAGGAATCATAAAAATTTTTATAGGAATCAATTTAATTTTATAGGACAAAATATAGGATTTGCAAAAAATATTCAAAAAAGTCCTAAATATGTGTGAATAATGCCAAATCTCTTCAAGTGTATTTTTGCTTTGTTTTTCTATATTTGTAGTTCATTGTGTCTTAGAGGGAGGTAGCGGCCCTAGTCGCATCGAGAACAAAGTTCCGCCACTGTTTACAACTGATCAATCGACTATGTCTTGAATTGTCAGTCTTGTGCAAACAAGCTTTACCAAAACAATTTTCTAGTACTATGCTGCTAACAGCATCCTTGTGGTTTGGAGTCATACTCCGAGTGTTTCATGTGTCTCTAGAGCTTACCTAAATCTTACATAGTAATGTGACCAGCAATTAACTCGTATATGTGTAATTCTTATAATATGTTCTAGAGGACAACATCTTTGCTTAATTAAACCACTGAATCACATTGAGCAAAAGACAATCTGCTTTACAGTTTGAAGAGAAATGCATTTTCACAGGAACAACCCTTATTCAAATGTTCTCTCAGTCAGCCATGGCATGTCTTACTGTCCTAATTTATGATATCTCTGACACATAGGACATGTTGTCACCATATTATGACTAACATAATGGGTATTGAAAGGCCTAGCAATGAAGGATGGCCTGACAAACTGTGGGTCCCACTAAAGCCTGTGGATAACCTGACCTTGCTAGACTGCAGGGTCCAGAAGAGGGAATCCGACCATCTAAGGGTTGGAACTGCCTTAAGCACCCAGCCATCTAAAGGTCGGAACTGCCTCAAGCATCCAACTATCCGAGGGTCAGAATCACCTCAACCACCCTACCCCTGGGTTGGATACTGCCTCTGGCAAACCAACAACCGGAGTTCTCAGCAGGAGAAGAGATTCCTAACACTGTTCAGCAGATATTATCTGCTGGGCAGCGAAGGGAGAGCTAGCCCTGTCCAACTCATGGTGGACAAAGGGCAGAAGCATGATGACCTGACGCGTCAGAAGCAATTAGCTGAAGCAGTTCAGGGATGCTC
This sequence comes from Zoysia pacifica, assembly GCA_001602315.1. Classification (NCBI taxonomy): domain Eukaryota; kingdom Viridiplantae; phylum Streptophyta; class Magnoliopsida; order Poales; family Poaceae; genus Zoysia; species Zoysia pacifica. The sequence goes on from BCLH01000212.1 coordinate 112,383, forward strand.
GCGGTCGTACCTATCAGGACCGATTGGTTACGTAGGCGTCAAGCCTTGTAATCCCTGCCCGACCCCTATATAAGGTCGTGTCAAGGGGCCTTAGATAAGGCGATAGAATGAGAGGAAAAAAAGACGGCCAATACACCAAAAATCACTAGGGTATTTGCTTGAGTAAGAGCCCTAGTGCCCTTGTAACAGACATTCTCAAACAACTGTTAGCTTCATGGCAATTGATGACCCTCAAAAGGTATTTATGATTTTAGTGATTGCCATGAAGTAACTCGTTGGATATTGGTTTATCCACCTGTACGAGTTGGTTCCTTCAAAGTTGCTCGATGCTTCGGTGGTTTTCCCATGGGTGAAGCGCGTCCAAGGATAAAGATGATCTTAGAGCCATGTATGACTTAGTTTTAGGCCTTGAGTCAATAGGAAAGCCGATACTATTAAGAGGGGTCAGGTCACTTGTTTTGGTTTTACAAGTGTTAGGTAGTATGGATGGTCTAGACCTTCTGAGGCACTCGAGTGATCATTGAAAATTTGAAGATGTCAAGTGTTGCAGCAGAAAGCAAGAAAATCTTGAAAAAGTCAAGTTCTAATAACAGAAGAGTCACCAGACAGTCCGTTAAGGTCACCGGATAGTCTGGTGAAGGTTGCAGGTAGAAGTCCACAAAGGCAGTTTTCTGGAGTCAAATCAGCAGAAGCCACCAAACAATTTAGCAGAGTCATCGGACAGTTCAATGATTGCAGGAGATCAAAGTCCAGAGAGAAGTGATCTCTGGAGTCGAAGTGAAGTTGTCACCTGACAGTCCGGCGGATCAGTGACCGAATAGTCCGGTGGACCAGAAGACAAAGTCTAGAGAGCAGTTCTCTAGAGTCCAAGAGAAGTCACCGGACAGTCCAGAGGGTCAGTGACCGGACAGTCTGGAGGGTGTGATACCCTCAAAATCTCAACCAAATAAATAAAACACTCAAGCGTCGCACGGCGGACGGCCCCACACGGCGAACGGCCCCACACGGCGAACGGCCCGGGGAAGCGTCGTCTTCCCCGAGCCGTTGCCGGTTGCCGCGCTCGACGCCGCGCATCAACCCGACAAAGCTCCACCCGTCGCGTCGTTGCGTACGCTCAACATCGCGCCTTCCCCCGTCACGCACAGTACCACCCGTCCCGTCCCGCCTCGCAGCGTCGCGTACGCGCGCGAGCTCGACATCAACCCGCTCCACCGCGTCGCCGTTGCTCGATGGAGACCGGCCGAATGACGGAGGTCCGCCCATGCCACCTGCTCCCGCGCGTCACCCACAGCGCCCCGCTCGCCTCACGCCGTCGCGTCACACAGTAGAGCTCGCCCACTCCAACTTAATGCCCCCACCTACTCGGCCTTGACCCGTCGCCGCCGCGCCGCACTCCTTCGGCTGCCTCAACGCCTATAAAAGCGTCCCGAGCAGCTCCTCGACCTCCCCGTGCCCTGCTGCAGCTCGCAGGTCGGTTCACCGCCCTCTCGCGGCTAATTTCGGCTTTTCCCTCCGACCTCCGCCGCCGCCGAGCCGTCAAATTGCTCGCCGCTGGTCACTGAGACACCGGTCCAACTGGGGCTACAGCACCACCGCCACCCACACTACCACCCTAGCTCACCGTTACGGTCGAATAGCCCACCGCGAAGCTTTGCGCCAAGCGCCATCGCACGCTGCCGCCTCCCTCTCGCCGCCAGGCACCGTTGCACGGTCTTCGGCCGCGCCAGCTGCACGCGCGAGTTCGCAGTACCCGCACATTGCCTCTTGCGCCCCATGAACGCGAAGTAGTGCTTCAACGCCCCATGAACACGAAGTCAGTAGCCCAGCCAAGAGGGACACAACAGTATGGACGTGGACGCGTGAACCACATTCACGCAAATGAAGCAGAAGAGGCACCCGACATTTTGCTCGGTGAGTATCTGGTCAACTCCCTCTTCGCCACAGTTCTATTTGATTCGGGAGCTTCGCATTCGTTCGTGTTTTCTCAGTTTGTTAGTAAGTTGGGTTTGTATTCAACCTTGCTCAAGAAGCCACTAATGACGAAGTCACCTGGGGCTACCATTAAGTGCAAACTTGGTTGCAAATGGGTTAAAATCCTAATAAGTGAGGTAGAATTTGTAGCAAATTTGATAGTAGTAAGGTCAACTGGAATAGACGTTATACTCGGAATGGACTGGTTAACCCAACAAGAAGCCACCATTATTTGTGCAGCCCGAGACGTAACCTTCATCAACCACAAGGGAATATCAGCTATATGCCGACCCCGCAGAGGGCACACCAACTCTATGATGTGTAGTATAGAAGGGCAGAGGATAGAAGAGGTGCCTGCGGTCCATGAGTATCCGGATGTGTCTCCGGAAGAATTACCAGGTATGCCTCCTGATAGGGATGTCAAATTCCTGATCGACCTCATCCCTAGGGTAACTCCCATCGCTAAACGGCCCTATCGGATGGCGGTGCATGAATTGGTAGAGCTTAAGAAGCAACTAGCCGAGCTACAGGAGAAGGGATTCATTCGACCTAGCTCGTCACCTTGGGGTGCTCCTGTACTTTTTGTACAAAAGAAAGATAGCAGTCTGAGAATGTGCATCGACTATAGGTCACTATTAAAAATAAGTATCCTTTACCCCGGATAGACGATCTCTTTGATCAGCTAAAAGGGGCAAGGTACTTTTCCAAGATCGACCTGAGGTCAGGATACTATCAGTTGAAGATCAAGGAAAGTGACATAATGAAACAACATTTGTGACTAGATATGGATAGTATAAGTTTACAGTGATTCCCTTTGTGTTAACCAATGCCCCAACATACTTCATGAACTTGATGAACAAGATATTTATGGAAGAGTTAGACCATTATGACGTGTTGTTCATAGATGACATACTTGTCTACTCGAAGAGCGCTGCCGAACACGAGGAGCATCTCCGAGCAGTGTTGGCATGACTAAGGGAACATCAACTCTACGCCAAGTGCAGCAAATGTGAATTTTGGTTACAGGAGATGTCCTTCCTAGGACACATTGTCACTGCCCAAAGAGTAGTAGTTGACCTCGCCAAGGTAGAAGCAGTCATGAACTGGAAGCAACCTACTACTGCCACGGAAGTAAAAAGTTTCCTCGGATTGGCTAGATACTATAGGAGGTTTATTGAGGGATTCTCAAAGATAGCCAAGCCAATGACTGAATTGACCCAAAAAGATTGAAAGTTTGAATGGACACCACTGTGTGAGCAAAGCTTCCAGGTTCTAAAAGAAAAACTTACATCTGACCCAGTGTTGATATTACCAGATATACACAAGGATTTCACAGTATACTGTGATGCATCGCATCAGGGACTCGGATGCGTCTTGATGCAGGAAGACCAGGTAGTGGCATACGCATCTCGGCAACTGAAGAAGCATGAAGAAAACTATCCCACTTATGACCTAGAGTTAGCCGCAGTGGTACATGCACTGAAGATCTGGAGGTATTATTTGATCAAAAATAAGTGTAAGATATATACATATCATAAGAGCTTGAAATACATCTTCACTCAGACAGAGCTAAACCTAAGACAGCGAAGGTGGTTAGAGTTAATCAAAGACTATGAGCTAGATGTCTAATATCACCTCGAAAAAGCAAATGTAGTAGCAGATGCCCTGAGTCCCAAAGCACACTGCCACCATATCCAGAAGATGACCAAGGAAATTAGGCTAATCCAAGAGATGGAGAAGTTGAAACTTTGGGTCGAACCTCCCAGCATGGTGAACACCCTGGCAGTAACTACCACCTTCGAAGACAAAATCCGGCAAGCCCAGTCACGAGATCATGAGAGCCAACGGCTGAGGGAACTGATAAAAGAAGGGAAAGTTCCGCGACTTCAAATAGAAGAACACGGAACAGCATGGCACGATCAGCGGATATACTTACCTAGGGTAGAACAACTAAGGGAAGTAGTTCTAGAAGAAGCACATAGTTCAGCATATTCGATCCATCCGAGATCGACACGGAGGTACCAGGACCTAAAGCAAAAATATTGGTGGGAAGGAATGAAAAGGGAGATAGCTGAATTTGTGGTTCGATGTGACATTTGTCAAAGAGTGAAAGCCGAACACCAGAAACCTGCAGGATTGCTACAACCACTGCGTATTTCGACTTGGAAGTGGGATGAAATCTCCATGGATTTCATCGTGGGGTTACCTTGCTCTCAGAAGGGAAACGACGCCATCTGGGTCATCGTGGGCCGACTTACTAAGGTCGCCCACTTCATCGCAGTCAAGAAGGAAGCCCGAGGTGACAAACTAGCACAACTCTACATAGACAACATTCTGAAATTGCACGGGGTACTAGCACGCATAATCTCGGATCAAGGGTCCCAGTTCAGCTCTCACTTCTGGAAGAGCCTACAAGGTTTACTAGGGACGAAGTTGGATTTCAGCTCAGCCTACCACCCGCAGACCGATGGTCAAACATAGAGAGTGAATCAGATACCGGAAGACATGCTCCGTGCCTGTGTACTGACATATGGGAAAGACTGGAAAAAAAGCCTAGCTTTTACAGAATTCTCGTACAACGACAGCTATCAGACCAGCCTACAGATGGCACCTTATGAAGCACTGTACGAACAGAGATGCCGAACCCCCCAAATGTGGACTCAAGTCGAAGAACGGTCATTCTTCGGCCCAGCCATTATAAAGGAAGCAGAGGAAAAAGTGGCAGAAATTAGGAGTAAGCTGAAAACAGCACAGAGCAGGCAGAAGAGTTATGTCGATACTCGTCGAAGAGAGTTGGCCTTCGAAGAAGGGGACCATGTGTATCTAAAAGTGTCTCCAATTCGAGGTACCAGAGGATTCCAAATTCGAGGGAAGTTGGCGCCGCGCTATATAGGCCCTTACCGGATACAAAAGAAAATAGGAACAGTAGCACCTGCCAGTTGAGCTGTCGGATGTACTGTGTTTCATGTGTCACAATTGAAGAAATGTTTGCAAGTACCTGAGCAGCAAGTACCATTGGAAGCGATGAATTTACAACCAGATCTACGATGCCAAGAAATACCAATCCAGATACAAGAGACCACTACCCGACAGACTCGTCAAAACGTGATCAAGTTTTGCCGTGTACAATGGAATAATCACACCGAAACAAAAGCAACTTAGAAAAGAGAGGACGACCTACGGAAAGAATTTTAATACCTCTTTGAAAGCCATCTGAATCTCGAGGACGAGATTCCATTTAAGTGGGGTAGGTCTGTGATACCCTCAAAATCTCAACCAAATAAATAAAACACTCAAACAATTTTCTATTTTCTACACCCTTCTTTTATTTTTATTTTCGTAGAAAAATCTCATTAAATGAATATAAACTCAGAAAGGAAAAATTTTAAATTAAAATTTGAATCTTGATAAGTGTTTGAGTGGAATTTTCTTTTTTTGAATTTATAGAGTTTATTCAAATTTATTTGATTTTATTTGAAATTAGAATTGCTTTCAAAAACAAAAAAAAACCAACCCACCGCGCCGCTCCCTGCCTCCCGGCCCAGCGCCGCGCCGCCCCGCTTCCGCTCCCTCGCCTTCGGCCCAGTCGCCCGCTTCCACCACTGGCTTAGCTGCGCTACCCGCCTCCCCTTTTTCCTCTCCCGGCCAGGCCGCGCGCGCTGTGGCAGTACTTACAATGCAGCGCTGCAGCAGTACTTACAATACACAGATCTTTGGTTTCTCGTGATTGATGCTCTCTCCACCCAAGGAGCAACTTGCTGAACATTGCAGGCTTCTTCTAATGTTGTTACAAGGATCAAGGTGTGCTACATTTCTAAATTCTTTTTAATCATTTTTCCATTTTTTGTTTTTATGTCTACAGATAAAATGATTTTTCCTGCCAATATAATAGGATCAGTTTTAATATGAACGATACTCCAAAACAATTTTTTTTATTAGTGAACTCAAGTTTTCGTGTTGAACGTCAACAATTTTTAAAATCAGTGCAATGAGAGAATATGAAACTGCTGGGTTTTCTCATTATAATTAGTGAATAAGTAATATCTTCAGGTCGAGTTAGGGATGCAGGATTTGCATTTCTTGGGCCAGCTCACCACCCAAAAACGCTTCCAAATGAATTAGAAATTCATCCCACTTTCATAAATTAATCACACAAACATACTAAAGAGTTGACCTACAATTACCTATTAGGTACCCAATTTGCATCCCTAGGTCGATTCGATCTGAAAGATGCTATAATCTGAGTAGTAATAACAACAGAAAACCACAAACTGAATGACTAATATGGGTACAACTATGCATCAGGGATTATGAGTTACTGATCCAACATTCGCTGAATATTTCCCAAAACTTTTAAAACAATGTGGCACCTCCAAGAGCAAACAGTTCTCTTGTCTTTTTTTTCTAAGGGTCTGTTTGGATCTTGAATTTATTTTAAGAATTACAATTTATGCATAGATTAATTAAATTAATATAGTTGTATACGGAATATATTTGTATGGTTATTGTTAGACATACAAAGAATATACTTATATGTTGCATTTTTATTGTAAAAAAGTGAGTTAAAGAGTGTATTATAAGTTGAAGAATAGAATTGTAGCATAATTATCTATAAAATCCATTTTCATCTCTCACCCTATGAATTTAAGATAGTATTATTTGTGAGCTAGAAAAAGTTGTGAAATGTCAAATTTCAAACTAAATAGGCTAATCTCATTATGTAGATTTTAATTCCTCTAAAATAAAGAGATCCAAACGCCCCTAAATAGATTCATCATAAATGTTCCTAAGAGTAGAGTCTTAAAAAAATCAGCCCAGTGCACTACCACCGACTTGCGTAGGGTTCGAGACGGATATTCTGTATGCAGCGTTTTTAGAGTATATAAAAAACACCTATGTCTAAGTACACTCAAATGTCTGTTGCAAAGAAGAGTAAACTCAAATATTACAAAATTTTAGTCATTCTTGTGAATATACAAAACTGTTGTTTTGCCAGTCTTGATGTTATTTTATCATTTATTGAAGTCTTTGTGGAACGAGAAATGAGTCTAGGCGAGGTAGTGAGACCGACTAGCCTAAATCAAATTACCAGGAAAAGTGTAAAAAACTCCTCCGGTCTTTTAAATATCTTTCTATTTTTTTACAGTTAGTTGCACAAGAGATGTGATTGAGGATCTCAGAAAGTTTATCAGATCTAGCTCTGGTAGGGAATTTCTGAGGACCTCAGAAAGTAAAAAGGTATTTAGGTGAGCTGTTAGAGGATTTTTTTCTATACTTTTTCATTATAATTTGACTTAGAGAAAGTTATTGGAGAGCTTCTAGAGATGCTCTAATTCTTGGTACCAGCCTTACCAAATCATAGTGTTGTCATCGGCCATGGCCACTATGGGAACAAAGAAATATAGTAAATTTATCAAAAACAAAGATGTTTTATTAAAACTATCATAAAACTACATATTAGGATATTGAATATATTTATATCTCACAACTATAAATTATATATAAAGGAAGTGTATCGTAAACAATAGATTGATGCTATGTAGAATCTATAGTTTCATGATACTTATGTAAATAAATTTTTTGTGTTGTAATACACATCTATTAAATTTATAGTTTTGTGATACATAGATATAAAGAGACACAAAATATATAGTTTTAGTTTTGTGATAGTTTTGACAAAAATAAATGTAGTATTGTGAAATTTACTTAGAAATATTTGAAACCATTGATGTAGATCGTTTGTCAGACATCACGACGCTGACCAGAATCATTTTGTCTAAGTTGTAAAATAGCAGATCCTATGTAATTTACTAATTAATTTCGTGAATGAGCTACAACTATAGGACTTTAGTTTCTTCCTAATGAGCTAACAATGGCGTAGTCTGTCGACATTGTACTGACATGTCAGTCGGTTACTCCATCGATCGATTCATATTGACAAACTTCCTATTCGCGGCGTCGAATCTCGCCGTGGAAGCAGCGGTCGCGGACGACATGCATCCCCTGCAAAGGTTTGAGCTGTCGGCCATGCCTACGACCGCCCCGCGCGCGAAGCGCGTCACTGCGTCCCTCGACGCTGCAGCCAGGGCACGCATAATCGTCCTACCGAGCAGCATCGACAGTAGCGGCACCGAGCCTGATGCAGCCACCCTCTCCATTCTCGTCAACGAGTACATCTTCGAGGCGGAAACCAGCGTTTCAGCGGCGACCGTCACAGTGAACCAAGACTCGGATGGCAAGGAGGATGACGGCGACAGGAGCACCATCTCAGCCTCTGCAGCCGACGTGGCCATGAAGATCAGAGGATTTATTGATCCAGCTAGTGGATCTGATGAGCTGCGCTGCGTCCTCACCACCGACGTGATGGAAGCTGTGAATGGCCTGCAGAAAGTCCGGTCGAACAGACCGGCATTTCGGCGTGCCGTGATGTCGTGCCTACGCGATCGCGGCCACGACGCGGGCCTCTGCAAACTGCGATGGGACAAGTCCAGCAGTATGGCAGCAGGCAACTACGAGTACATCGACGTCGTCGTGTCCGCAGAGACACGATTCATTGTGGACGTCGGCTTCGCGGCCGAGTTCGCGGTGGCACGTCCGACGGCCGAGTTCGACGCGGTGCATGCGGCCCTGCCGGAGGTGCTCGTCGCTTCGACGGTGGACGTGCGCCGGGTAGTGAAGGCCGCAGCGGCAGCGGCAAGGCGCTCGCTGAAAAGCCGCGGCCTCAGCGTGCCACCGTGGAGGAAGCGGCGGTACGTGATGGCCAAGTGGTTTGGGCCTTACAAGAGGACGGTGAACCCTGTGCCCGTGTGCACGGCATTAACGGTGGTCGGCAATGGCGCGCGCGCCGCCATCTGCGGAACCATTCTTGGTTTCGCACCACGGCAACCAACGGTGGTATATTCGGTCTTCTCTGGTTCTGAGATGATTCAAATTGGGGGATGATGCTGTAGTGAGATACGAGTATGTCAGATTGGAGGATAAGAAGATTGGTAGCGCTGTCAGGATGTACATTCTGTGGTTATATTTTTGAGAAAATTTTTTATTTGGACTTTAAGAAGTCACGGCTTCTTTTCGTGATTCTTTTTTATTTGAACTTTTTTATATGACCAAAAATCATTTTTGGTTCATTATTTGGGGCCTTTCCCTTAGTTTTGACTCTAACAATGTTAAGTGAGACACAAAATGACTATTTACCTCTTGTTTCAATTCGAGCCTATTTTTTTCCCTATTTTGTATAGTTTGATAATATCATATTTGTAAATTTTGGTATGTGACATTCTGTACACATAAATTTTGAATATTTTTTGCAAATTATCATATTATCAAACAATGAAAACAAGAAAAATAATGCTCAAAATAAAATAAATACAACATCTAAGGTAAAATGGTAATTTAATCTCCCATTTAACACCGTTAGGAGGCCAAATTGACGAAAGGGCCAAATAAAGAATCCAAAATGGATTTTGGCTATATTAGGAAGTTTAAATCCAAAGAGCCAAGAAGGGAAGTCATGACTTTTTTAGGCCCAAATAAGGAATTATCTCTATATTTTTTTTCTTGATCCTATTATGAACCTAAGAACCTTGGGCACGCTGTAAATAACCGACTGTTTTAAAATATTATAACCACCGGCTTTTATAGTCATCTTTAACCATTCATATTATTCGAAAAAATATTTAAATGTATAAATTTACTTGTTGTATTTACAATATATTAATGATATAGCAAATTACAAAAAATAGAAAACTAGAGGGAATACATTGTAAATCTAAAACAAATATTTAATTTATATGTAAATATTCACTTCCTTTGTTCTTTCCTATTTTACACTAAATATAAAAGTGTTGCAGTACTATGTCAAAACAGGGGTAACTCAAATTATAGAAAAAGTTGGGTGCAATCATAATAATATCTGTCATATCATATTATTTGTGACAGACCGGCCCACAGAAGAGACGATCCATCGAACCACAGGATCTTATCGGTTGTTACTCGGCGAAGTGAGGACTAACAGTACAACTCAAGCATAATAAAATATACTACAAACTGTTGTTTAAGTTTATAAAACCAAGATTTTTGAAAGCACGAAAGCGATTACCTGAATTAGGGTCTCCTAAAGACTGCATAAGATACCATTGAGCCCATACGATGAATCTTCTAGCAGCACACAAACAGCAGCACGGTGAACAAGGCTTACAACAGACATAGCTACCCTCGAGGTTGCTTTTGCCAGTTGGTCCAGAGCAGAGAGAGAGAAATCACATGCACACAAAACTACAGAGAGCGAAGCCCTGAGCATTCAAATGCTTAGCAAGTCTTACTCATCAACGTGGCCAACTACAGTTGACTCCAAAGATATGATGAGGCTGATTCATATGGGATGGTCATTTGTAAAACCAGCGCTAATATAGTGAGTCCTTACAGTCATGTTTTTAGCGGTAAATTAAGTTCAAAAAAGGTAAATTTAATTTGCGCTATAAAACTATATCAAACATAGTTACCAAGCAATCGCTATAAACTAAGTAAACAATCCATATTATTATTATTATTATTATTTTTGTTTTTACAACGATATGACACAGTGAACAAACGGTACTCGTTACTGTGAGGGGCAGCGATTATAATCGATTTACACTAGCAGAAAAATCCCGAAATACACGACACGTACGGGCTTCCCAGAAGCCTACTTCTCCCGAGAACATGATCCTCCATGCGACCACCAGGCAGGACGTGTCTATGGTTATATCCAAATCTCACCTCCTCTCACCGCCTAAAGAGGAGTAGGGTTATGTCCAACCACTACAAATATTGAGCTACATCGGTTTCCTGGGCCCATAATTTCAGTATGTATTCAGTATATTCAAACTTGTTCAACAGGGTCACACTCAAATCGGTCCTTAACGATAGAGACGGGGCTACCACCGCGAAGGCCTAGCCTTCTCATACCCTCCTATATGCTATCTCCGCCCGATCTCAGGTTATTCTCGTGAGTGACTTTCTATTCACTCGACTTCTATAGCTCGCGAGTGTCTAACCATTCACTCGACTTCTATAGCTCGCGAGTGACTATCCATTCACTTGACTTTATAGCTCGCGAGTGACTATCCATTCACTCGACTTCTACCATGACTTAGCCTAGCTCTACATCGAGTTAACCGTACCAACAGCACTCAAACATAGGTAATAAGGTACCTAGCATGCAATTCTAGATTTTTAAACAACTCCTAATACCTAATGCACAAGACATTACTGATATCAGACACAATGATTAAAATAAAACTTAAAAAGGGGTTAATACACCAGGCTTGCTTTGTCTTTGCTCACATTTAGCTTCCTTTGCTAAAGGAACACCTCCAAGCTCTTCTTTGGATGGGTTGGGTCCTAACATGAATGATATGCAAAAAAAAAAAAAAAGAATTATAATGGTGTTGAACTTTAAACAAAAACACAAGCGATGACAGGTTTTTATTTTCAAAAGTCACAAATTTAGTTGCAAAACTTCTTTAAGATGGTTTTCAAAAACATAAAATATAATTTGAGTTATGCATAAAATCAGAAAGGTTAGAAACAAATTTCTTTTGAGACCTTTTTCATGATTTTATTAGAATCAAAAGGATTTATAATGAATTAAATACTATTTAAACAAAATAAAAAATTTACAAAGGTATTTTTAATGAAAATAAATATAAAAAATTACTAAAATATAAAGCTTGACTAAAGAAACAGAAAAGCACACTTTTTAAGATTTTATAGTGCCAAGGAATAATGATAATACATTAATGAATTATTTAGTGATCTAATATAATTAAATTAATTTTATGCATAAAATAAAAACTTGTTAGCTTTCGAATACTGTTCTAGTTGAGCGAGGCCTAACAAAATTTATTTTATAATTTTCCGAGTTAGAATGAATTTTCTATGAATTTTACAAACTTAAAATGTTTTTTGGCAATTAAATAAATCATTGCGCAAATTAAATAAATTCCAGCCTAAATGGGCCAAATTGGGTTGGGCCACAAGGGCCTCGGCCCATCTGGGGCGTGCCACACAGTGGGCCTCAGTGGTCCTTGGCCCAACAAGGGCAGCCAAATCGGTGGCCACATGCGCTGCCGCACCGGATCGCGCGGGCGCAGAAGATCTCGGGGAGGGGAGGCCGGCTCCCAGGCGCCATGGCGCCGGCCCACCGGACGGTGGTGGCGAGCTCGCCGGAAAAAGGAGCTCGTCGGAGAGAGGCGCCTGAGCAGAGGGCAAAACTATGGCCGTGACATGGGGAACCTCGTGAGGGGGTCCTCGGACAGGGGTGCTCACCAGAATCGGCTGGCGACAAAAAGGCAGCACAGCGCGATGTTCGGCGGCCTCGCGAGCTCGACACCGTCGACGAGGTTCGACGAGACTTGCACAAGGAGTTTCACCGGAGCCGGGAGATCACCGGCATGGGTGTTGTCGACGTCAAGGGAGACCGAAACAGGGGCATCTTTGGTGAGCTCCGTCGGTTCAGGCGACAATCAGCGTTGAAGCTTCAAATCCCTACACCAAACGTCACGGAATGGACTAAAACTTGAGTGTGTAGGATGAGTCAGAAGTTGGAGGAGCTAGAACCAGAAGGAATCGAGGAACCTTCACGGGGATTTGACGGATTGGGCCGGCGTTTGGCCGGCAGCTCCACAACTCGAAAATTGGGGAAAACTTCAATTTGCTTGGCTCGGTGGAGAAGGAGGTGGATTGGGGTAGGGGAGAGTGCGCGAGGGAGCGGGCGCACCTTGTCGACGAGGAGGGAGGCTCGATGGTGGCTCGGCCGGTGGAGCTCGGGGTCGCCCGGCAATGGCGGCTTCCCCTGTGGCGACCGAGAGAGAGTGAGGAGTGAGGGAGAGAAGGAATGCGGTCAGGGTACGTGGACACGGGGGTATCAACGTGTTTGCGCGGGCGTGCGATCTGGTTGCGAGGCGCGCATGAGGGGGGGGGCGTTGCGGCGCGAGCGGCAGCTGGCCACTGCGCGGGCTGTTGAAGGTTGGAGGAGGAGCAATGAGGCTGACGGGCGGGGCCCACGAGATTTCTCTTTTTCCTGATTTTCGCTGATTTTCTGCGCTGCTCTCTGTTTTAATCCGAAAGGCATCCTTCCTGAGCTCCAAAAATTTTGAAATTTGATAGCGTGGTAAAAGTTTTATAAAGGAACAACTTTTATTTTTGAGTCAAGTTGAAAATCGAAATAAATAAAAAGTTATTGAATTTCAAATTCAGGCAAGCTTTTCGGAGAAACATAATTTATTTGAAACCTTTAAACCTTAAATAAAATTTTACAAAAACTTCTAAAATTCAAGTTTTTGCATGAACATTCAAGTTAAAATTTAGTTTCACATCATTTTATTGAATGTTTTGAACTCTCATTTTGAAATATAAACTAATTTTTGAAACTAGTTGGAATTGTTTAAATTCTTTTTGAGCTCGGTTTTCCGTGATTTCGGACATGAACAATTGGCTCTTTTACGTCGAAACACGAAGTGTTACATTATTTAAGGAAATGCTACTGTTAACTATCTACTAAGAGTTTGTTGGAATCTGTATTTTTTTCTAAAAAAATTAAACTCAACCTTTGGGATGGGGGCAGAAGGAGGTGAGGAGGAAGGAGACGGGCTTGCAGCATGGGATGGACTCCTGATCTGTTGCTCCAGTAATCTTCCACTTCGACCACGTGTGGGGAAGGAGAAAATTCCTTATTTACCATTCAAGGATAGACTTTTCCTTACAAACATTGAAAAGTTAAAATTTTCTTATCCACCATCAGATTTGAAATTGATGCCTCACATGCCATTTTGTCTACTTTGTCACCATCGCTATTTAATTAATACTGCAAAGAATATCCAGTTTCATCACCAGAATTATTTATTTATTATGATAATTTTATATCGTGCAATTATTAGGTTGTACAAATAGATTTCTTCATGTATTATATATTTTGAAATTAATGAAATCATCAAGGCTGAAATAAAATGAATAAATAGAAATTTGTTATATGGTTTCATCATGATATAGGTGGAATACATAAAATTTTATTACATGGTTTTTCTAAGTTTGTCCAATTTTAAAACATTGGGAGTCAAATTATAAAAGTGGCATGAAAGACATAGTTTTCAGATTCGATAGCAGATAAAAAAAACTCTAACTTTTCGATGGCTTGTAAAGCATCAACCAGTTTTAGGATGGTAAAATAAGGATTTGGCTCGTGGGAAAGCCATGATCCGACCACCCATGCACATGAGCTGCCAAGCTTTTTTTTCCTTGGCGTCGGTGGCCGGCTGGACTGTTTAGCCTTTTTTTTTATTTGTGGCGTGTAGCCAAATTAGGTGCAGATTGAGGTTCAGGTGGCCTGATATTTTGGCCTGATAACAAACCTGTTTCTCAAACTGATCTCGTGGCTACCGATTTGGGATGTTGCTGTATGATTGATAAACTTGTGATCCAGTGGCTGCCTGATAATGCACCTATTTCCCTAAACTTTGATCATGTGGCTGTCTGAACTGTCTGAATTTGGGACAATTGATAAACTTGTGATCTGCTTATGACTGTTTGAATTCTGTTGTTTGTATACATGATGTCAAGAATTCCAGTCTTTTGTGATGGTTCAGTGAAATGTGGATTATGTTGATTATATTCAAAATATAAGCTTCCTTTGTGCCAATAGTTTATTAGCAAGGCAAAGTTGGCTGCATTAGCATGCCAGAACAATTATTTTCCAACACTTTTCCTCTCGGCAAAACTTATAAACTGTTGCTAAATTATTAGAACTGTCGGTAAATGCAACAAGTGTCGGCAAAGGTCGACCAAACGGTGGCACGTCATGTGTCGGAAAAAAGTAAAAACTGTCGGCAAAAAATTACTGTTTACAAAGTGTCAGGTGACTTTTGCCTACAGTTTAACTGCCGGTAAAAGCACCTTTTGCTGATTCTTGAAAGTAATGGAAAAAGGTGGAAATGTTATAGTGAACGGCTATTATGAAATTAATTTCCATTCGTAGCTGTCAAAGTTCTCTAGCGCAATTCTCTAAAGCTCTTCTCACCGCCCTGAGTAGATAATTTGTTTTGTTGTTATGTTGCAGTAGTGACCATATTCTTATCTAGTATGTACCTCCTAAAAACAGCTTGCATAAAGGATCAGCATTTGTAACGGTAAATATTATATCGTATTGGTATCCCTAAATTTCCCAACAAAATGTAATTGCTTGTAAAGCATACTACCTTGTGTAACTCCTATCGAGGCTCTTTGCCAATTCCCGAGCATATGGGATACTAATTTAAGGCCAATATTCAATATTTGTTTCTTTGTGCTTGTATGACCTGTACTGCATACAGATAAAAAATGAACAATGAGCATATATTCTCAAATTAATAATAAGCAAGGATTTCTTTTAATATTTTCTTAACAATTATTGGTACAATTAAATAATTCTGAGTGCAAGAAGAAACCTACCCAAGAAATTCTTCACTCAGTAGTGAAATAGTGCGTGATAGGGGATTGAGTCTCAATTGATGTGACTGTAGTTTTTGATCTTCCATTAGGTCGTGGTAGCTCTTAATTTAGTAGAGATGCAACCCACAATCAATCTAGTCTCAAATCAAAACGATTCAAACCTCGCAATCGCAGCACCACTTCTCCTATGGTTATCAACCGTTCAATACACCTTTGACCTCGCCAGGAAAGCTAATCCTCGCCCGTGAATCAGACAATATCATTGGCATGTTGTACCTGATTTTTTATCTCCGTTTACTTTACAATTAAGCTTTCCCAAGTATGTTGGGGCCATTATTGACTATTTGTGTCTCCTTGCACTGTAAGATCTGAACTTCATACTGATAAGAATCAAGCAAATAGCACATATTCCCAAATTAATAACAAACAGGGACTTCCTAGCATTTTATTGACAATGGTTGGTAAATTAAATAATTCGAGGGCAAGAAGAAATAACCAAGAAATTATTCTTTCAATTCTAGAACAGTGTGTTCATGGATTGGGTCACAATAATACAGATTTGTGATCAATATCACACGTCATGTTAATCACTTGTAATCTTCCATTATATATAAAAGTTAGTCTGGCATATGCAGAGCATCTGTCAGACAAGATCGTTGGATTAATTACATGAGATCAGTCTCTCGCGTCATCTTAATTGGATGTAACCTTCAATTGCTTATTACATAATTATACAGATGTTGATATAATTTATGTAAGCATCAATACGATAAGTTCATCGGCTTGTTTTTTTAGAAAGTGGAATGGAGGAATAGCTTTGTAATAGCGCATGGTCTACATTTAGGTCCCGTTTGGTAAGGATTATGATTATTTTAAAAAAAAATCTTGTACTTTGGATTATTTGTGAAAAACGTTTATCTAGCTTATCCGCAAAGTTCTTATGTCAAAACTGTTTGGCAAAACAACTTATCTGGTTTTCCACAGCTCATCTCATGCAGTTTATAGTTCATGGGAAGGAAAAAGTGGTAAATTACTACGATTTGCATCTTATGGATGGTAATACAAAATACAAAATACAAAAATTAATATAGATGTTTATAAATACAACAGGGTTTAAGTGTTAATTTGATAGAGATAATAACATAAGCTGCTATAACCAATTGCAAAGGCAGCTCCAGAATCTCTATTAAACATGCCCTTAGTAGATGCCAACGTATGTTGCATTAACAACAGCTGATTATCCATAACATTACAGGCAATCCATCCAAAAAAAAATGTACTCCACGCTATCCCGCAACTGAGATTCAATGGACGTACTCAACCACCACGCGCTCCACGCGAGGACAGCGAAAATGCAGTATAAAACAATGAAAAGATTAAAAAAAAGTAAAGGCAGTCTTCAATTGTATAAAAAAGTTAATGTAGGCTGCACAGAGCATCGATTGGACAAGATCGTTAGCTTGTTTACGTGTTTTTTATTTCTGTTAAATTTAATCCAAGTATTGTCATTGGCGCCGTTATTAAATATTTGTATCTCTCTACAGTTACAAGATCTCCACTGCATACTGATAAAAAAACGAACAAGGGATATATATATTCCGAAATGAAGAACTAGCAGGAACTTCCACTTGCTTTTTCTTGACAGTGATGGATACATTTAAATAAAACTGAGTGCAAGATGAAACCTACCCAAGAAAATGTACGATCCAACTATAAAATAACACACTAGGGGGATTGGGTCGCAATAATGCAGATTTGAGATCAGTTACCCACGTTATCTTAAGCACTTGTTATCTTCTATTGTTTATTACATTATTATATGTATGTTACAAGAGTTGGTATGGCTTCCTCCGAGAAAGTCCAATGGACAAGATCATTAGCGTATCGTAACTGATTTACGATTTCTCTTCACTCGAAAAGCTTTCCCCACCACGGTTGGGGCCATTATTGAATATGTGTCTCTGTGCATTGTAAGATCTGTATTGCATACTAATAGAAACGAACAATGACCATATAATCTGCAGTGAATAACAAGCAGGGACTCTCTATTTTTTCCTTGACAAGGGTTTGTGCTGTTAAATAGAAATATGTGCACAAGGAAACCTACAAATGGAAATTGACATTCAATTTAAAAAACCGGCGGGGGTAAGAAGGCCCCCACGGCTTTTCATTAAGAAAAATATCAACCGGAACCAGTCAAAAAACCTACGAACCCCGATCCCACCTTCAGAGAGCTGCCTCTTTTATTTCGAGCCTTAACTTATACTTTAAGCCTACCCTATACATAAGGGCCCGTCCACCACAGATCGAGTCAATCGAGTAAATGAGACACAGTGAGTGGGTTTTTTTATTTCACAAATTGTGCACACTAGGATTTAAATCCTGGTGGGTGACCTCACAACTAGAGGTCCTAATCAACTGAGCTATTGTTAGTTTGCGACATTCAATTTAAAATAGCTCATGTTAGGGGATTTGCTTGATGCAGATTTAAGATCAGTGTCCCATATCATCTTTATTACTTGTAATCATACGTTGTTTACATAATTATACAAAGTTAGTATGTCTTACACAGAGCGTGGATCAGACAAATATCACTAGCGTGTTATACAATATTTTCGTTTTCCTTTGACTTGAAAAGCTTTCTCAAGTATGGTTATAGCCATTATTGAATTTTCGTCTCTCTGCACTTGTGCATACTGATAAAAAAAAGAACAATGAGCATATATTCTAAAATGAACAACAATCAGGGTCTTACATAATCGATGGAGGAAAAACTCTTAAACCATTTCTGATCACGAATTCTACTAAACATTAGCTTTCTATGCTCTGATTGGTCGATTATTTTATATAGCACGCTTCGATGTCCATTCGCTATGCCTATAGCCAGGGACTTTGGTTTTTGCCATTGACATTGAAGATAAGACAATCATGTATTCCACGCTGTCATGGATCTCACTTGTATTCAATGATGGTAGTACTATTATAGTACTCAACCACCACGCGCAGCACGAGAGGACAGCGGGAACTCAATATAAAACATAAAACATACCACTAAGTTCTAATTTGAACAAAATCAGAGTGGCCAGTTTAAGAGATTTGCTCAGCTCGTGCGTATATAAACCCTCGCAGGACACTAAAAGCAGCTCGTATCAAATACTCACACTGCAATATTTGCTAGTCACCTCCATGGCAACTCGTTCTCAGACCATGGTGGTTCCAACTGATGCTCAGCTGCTAAAGTAGCAAGCTGATCTGTGGCGCCACAGCCTCTACTACCTCACCTCCATGGCGCTCAAGTGCGCTGTTGAGCTTGGAATTCCTACTGCTATCCATGACCTTGGTGGTTCTGCCAGTCTACCAGATCTGGTCGCGGCATTGTCCCTTCCCACAAATAAGCTGCCGTCCCTCCGTCGCCTGATGCGTTTGCTGGTCACCTCAGGCATCTTTACTTCTGATGATAACAACTCGGAAGTTGAAACTTTCTGCCTCAATCCATTGTCTTGGCTTTTGGTGGAAGGTGTGGAGGCAGAAGACCACACTTATCAAAAATATTTTGTGCTTGGCACAATTTCCAAGCACTATGTCGATGCATCATTGACACTGGCTGATTGGTTCCAGAAGGATCTATCATCCCCATTACCATGTCCATTCGAGGAGTTACATGGTGTACCACTCCTCCATGAGAAGACGGCACAATTTGATGAAGAGCTCGACAGGATAGTCCAAGAAGGTGTGGCAGCACATGACAATTTAGCAATGGGGACGATAATACGGGAGTGCAGTCAAATTTTTAATGGAGTCCACTCACTCACTGACTGTAGTGGTGGCGATGGCACAACAGTAAGAGCTATCATGAAGGCTTACCCTCACATAAAGTGTCATGTGCTTGACCAGCCACGGGCTATTGATACTGCCCCAACTGATGCTGCTGTGCTCAACATATTCAAGTGTATCCCACCTGCTCAAGCGGTGCTGCTCAAGGTTTGAAATTATAACTCCCTTGACGTAATTTGTTGCAAAAAATAATAAAATTCAGAAAGCATAGCTGTATCATATGTTTGGTATTAGGATGGCTGCAGTTTTACATACCTCATACTCAAAATTTTACATAACCCAGTTCATTTACTGTAGCTTGTACTCCATTTCTGGAATGATGAGGATTGAGTGAAGATCCTAGAGCAATGCCGGAAGGCAATTCCTTCACGAGAAGAGGGAGGGAAGGTGATCATTATAGAAACGGTGCTGAGCCATTCTCTTGGGCCAATTATGTATGAAGCACAACTTTTGTTGGACATGCTCATGTTTGTGAATACCCGTGGTAGGCAACGTGATGAAAATGACTTCCGTGAGATCTTCACAAAAGCAGGGTTCAGTGACTATAAGATTGTGAACAAAATTGGGCCTCGAGGGATCATCGAGGTCTATCCGTAAAAGAAAGGTTCATGCCAAAATATCCTTTCATTGTGGTTCGACTACAACCATGGATTTGGAACAGGAAACTAAATAATGTCGCGGTCTCAATTCGTCAACTGAGGTGACGGGAGTATCTGAAGTGGGTTGTATCTGTTACTATGAGTTCTATATTCAAGCTTCTGGTTTAGTAGTGTTCGTGGGTTTTGTGCTGTCTCATGTTGTTTGGCTCGCTCCGTAAAAAACAATGGTTGTGTTAGCAGACGTCTATATCAGTCTGCGTTATAAAATTATGTTATATGTGAAACAATAATATGTTTTCTGTACCATTTCTATGCTGTTCTTGTAATGACCGGGTTTTTCTTACCTTTCGATAAGTTTTATCTTCCGTGACCTTACTAATCCCAAGAGGTTGACAAGCATGACATCACAAACGATCAATCAATAAACTATAACAGAAGCATTAAACAAGAAACTAAAATAGAAAATAGAAAGTCAATGCAAATTTATTAGAATAAAATCCTCCAAAGAGGTCCATCGGCACACAGGCCGGAAACATCTCAAAGCAGAATGATCACTATCGAAAAATCCATAAAATGCAGCAACGGAAAAAACATCATGGCAGTAGTTGTGAACCTCCTCCACACAGACACGCTTAAGCGTAGAAGCTGACTTCACGGTCCGTCAGAGACGTAGTCGAAGTCGAAGCTGTGGGTATCCTCTAAAAACAACAAATTAGAAAGCCATGAGTACGAATACTCAGCAAACCGTGTACTACCTATCAACAATGTATGCATGCAAATGGTTTCAAAGGTAAAGGCTAGCACAAGTGCTAAATGCATGTTTGAAATATTTTGTTTTATTTTAAAGATGCAAGAAAGATTTATTTTAAAACTGTCAAATTTTATTATTTTGCCCCGCAGGGATCTTCGTTATCTCAAACGAGGGTTCATGTTAAATGCCAGTGTAATCGACACACCCGACCACAGCTCAAAGGCCAAAGTCCAAAATATTTTGAAATAGAAGAGGAGAAAGAAAAACAAAACTACTCAACGAGAAGCACAGCTCAGAGGGTGTCCTTCCAAAAAAGACGTGGCAATGCGCATTGACTGTAACTCTGCAGAGTTTATGCACCTGTACTCACGAGAAGTGTCGTCGAGAACTACCGTCGTAGTCCCGATGAACACACAAGACCCGTCCACAAGCTTTCACTGACGTTATCTGTCCTCCAGGATATAGATCTCAAGTGCCTACGCAATAAGGTTCTGAAGCTGTGAAGAGTCTACCACTGATCAGGTGGGGTATCTCGATATCATGTAGAGAGTCATAGCTTTACATCACACTAACACGTCACCGCCAACCCACGGGTAAACAACCAGTCTTAGAAAGCTTCAAGATCAAATCACTGCCCATATAGGGTAACATAGTGTGCATGGTTGTCAACTGAGTGTACAAAGCTCGAAGGACTCGGTCTTTAGTTGCCGGGTAGGCATTCTCTCCAACCTTAACGGCAACAACCAACAAGTCTCACGAAAAGATCCCAGCCCAGATCTTTCTATTGTACCCGCCACATGTACGACCACAAAGACTTTCCAAAAGTCCTCTAGCTCCTCATACTCCATTCTGCCCCGGCTAAATAGTTATGTATAATTATTTACAAAACTCACACATTTGAACTACAGTTCAAAAGCATTTAACATAAATTCTATTTTTATAGCGATAGGTGTGAGATAATAATAAATGCGATTAAGCATAGCTAAGCATAAAAATAAAATAATTATTCTAAAGCAATCTTAGGGCTCATATTTGTGGAACAATAAATAGACACAGCTTAAAAATGTTGCTAACATATTTTAAAACAGTTGGCATGCAAATTAGGGTTGCAAACGAAACATGCAGTTTAAAATACTGGGTACAAAAGTGACGAAGGAACACTGTTTGTCTGGTAGCTCAGGATCGTAGTCGAGATCCGAGTTGTCGAACTGAGTGGGCTCGCGGTACTTCTCTTTGAGATCACCAGCTAAACACAATACGAACAGAGGTGAGACTAGGTACGTGACAATTAAAATTCGATTAATTAAATCTAAATTTAAATTACTAAGCTAAACAGCTCAAAATATGTTTAAAATTACGAGATGAATTTAACGAAATAATTTTGGGAATCTTTTGAGACCAAACGGAGTTTTTCAAAAATCCTTGAAGATTTAGACTACGAGAAACTAGACTAACCGCAAATCGATTAGCAACCAACTAACTACTCTCACTAGCAACCAACTCTACGATCTAAATCACGAGAGGGATTTGATTCTCACCACAGAAGAGAGTAGTGGAATCAGCGTTGGTGCACCGGAGACGGTATCTGAGCGCTGGACCGGAGACGGGAACCGGCGACGCGATCGAGGCGATCGACGGGCGACGCGGACTGGAGTCGAGGCAACCGGGTTGGTGACGCGTGGATCGGAATGAATCCAGGCGACGGGCGGATGGAGTCGGGGGCAGCAGTGACGGCGACGGGAATCGGAGTGACGCGTGACGTGGATCGGCTCGAGGACGGCACGACGGGCGACGGGGTCCACGCGGGGATCGCGAGCGGTGGACGCAGAAGGAAACAGAGTCGCGCGGTTCGATGGAGCGACGCCGACCGGCGGGCGACGGAGGTTCCAGCGCTCTGCTGGAGACTTGGGAGTGGGGAAAGAAAAATGAGGAGAAGAGAGGGGGTGGTGGGATGGGGTATAATGGAGGGGACATTTATAGAGAAGTTAAATGGGGGAGATTTGAGAATTAATTAAAAACTTTGGAGATTAATTAAGCGCTGTGGAAATTAATCTCGGCCCAACAAAAGCCCACGAACCAAAATTATTTCGACGGCAGAAAATTAAAAGGAGAATTTCGAAATCGAACGGAATAAATCTGCGATAATCTTCTCTTTAATTAATTTGAAAATTCTGAGATGTTACAGTTTTGTTTCTGTACTCCATGTGACTCATTGATCGTGCATCCACTTACAAAACACGTCACTAAGATAATTATATGAATTCGACTAAAATATATAGGGAAATTTGTCTGCAGTATATATAATTTAAAAACACGTCATGAAGATATAGACAAAACAATTATGCTTTAGGCAAGGGTTTTTAAACCCTGTGCCCTGTTATTAAATCTCCAAAATTATATAATACAATGAAGGATTTATAAATCGTGAACCAGCCAGTTTTCAACAGTGCAAAAATGAGCTGTTTATAGCTTTAGCTACATTACACAGTTCGGTTTTGACAAAAACTAGTCCTCTGGTGAAATCAAGCTGGACCCGGTTTCATGGGGTTTCACAAAAACCGAACCCTGAATAGGATAACATGCTGCATATTTCAGGTAAACACGATAAGTAGCTCGTGAAGAAATTTGGCTCTATGTTCGATTAGCTAAATTGTTGCTTAGTGTTGGCTATCATTGTTCGATAAAGAGTTTTAAATATTTGGCTGACAGTGATTTCATTTTTTTTCGTCATGCGTGCGCTGGTTACAGTATTGCATACATGGTGGTACTGAGTAGTTCTCAGAAGTAAATAAAAATTTATGTAATAGCTCAGGTTTAAATATGGCTCATTCCCATCACATACTGCATGAGCTAGACTTACATAACAACTCGCTTACTTCATTCTCGCTTTGTATAAAAGGATAAATCCAAAGCTACTATGCTTCGGATCACTAACTAAGTTGGTTTATCCCTCTTTGAACTAGCAATGTAAGACTATTTTTTATGGTATACCCTAACCAAAAAGCCATGGAAATTGGTTTTTTTCATGGGCCTCACAACTTAGCTTCAACCATAGAATGTGACAAAATGAACCCACATGACAAGAAGTCAACCAACTGACATACCACAAGCGGCCATGTGGTAAGAAGTAAACCCTCGCAGATAGAAAGAATATTCTGAAGAATCTCTACAGGAACCACGCAGAGGAACTACAGGGTGTAAGCTTCGTGACATTTGAAGTCCTATAAAAAGTATAAATAAATTTTGGTAATTGAACGAGGGTAACGGTTGTGATTATAGGTATCATCTCGCATTTTCTACATTGGGCTTCCTCAATAGATGACAAATACGATCTCAAAATAAGGAGTTTCGGGCATCGGTGGACTAAAGCTAAGAACTAGAAGTCATTATTTTTTTTAACTTATAACTGGACATTAGCTTTCTGTGCTCCGATTCCCCAATTGTTTTATATAATCTGGAACATGTATTCGCGATGCCTATAGCTAAGGACAGTGATTTTTGCCATTCACATTAAAGGCAAGCCATCCAAAAAAATGTACTCCACGCTATCCTGCAACTCATAGATTCAATGATACTACGTGCTGAACCACCACGGGCTCCACGCGAGGATAGCAAAAATGCAGTATAAAACATTGCAAAAAAAAAAAACCAAACAAAGGCAATCTTTAATTGTATACAAAAGCTAGTATGGGTTATGCAGAGCATCGATCGACAAGATCATTGACTTGTTGTACCTAATTTTTTATTTCTGTTAAATTTAATCCAGGTATTGTCATTGTGGCCATTACTGTATTTATATCTCTCCACGCTTGCAAGATCCGCATACTGACAAAAAAAGAATAATGAATATACATTCTGAAATCAATAACAAGCAGGGACTTCCTCTTATTTTTCCTCGTCAGTGATAGATACAATTACATAAAATTGAGTGCATGCAAGATGGAACCTTGTAAAGAAAATCTGCATTCAATTATAAAATAACATGAAATAGGGGGATTTGGTCGCACTGATACCGATTTATAGATTATTGACCCATGTTATCTTAAGCACTTGTAATCTTCTATTATTTATTATATTACTACATTACAAGAGTTAGAATGGCTTCCTCCGAGCGTCGGATCATTAACGTGTTGTACATAATTACGATTTCTCTTCACTCGAATAGCTTCCCCAATCATGATTGGGGCCATTATTGAATATCTATGTCTTTTTGCGCTGTAGAATCTGAATTCGTAGAGATAAAAGGCTGAC
>BCLH01000212.1:146486-182610 GCA_001602315.1 Zoysia pacifica
GACGGGAATCGGTCGGGCGGGGGCGGTGCAGTGCGGGGAAGGCCAGCACGGGGTTGCGGAGGGTCAAGGCTGCTTCGCACGGCGGCGCGACGGTGAGGTGGCGGCGCTCGAGTGTTTGGGTGAGAGAGAGGGTCGGGGAGGCGGCTTTAAAAGGGGAGGAGGGGGCGGCCGAGTCGAGGGTGGCGTGGGGTTTCGTCCTTGTGGGAATCGGCGGCTGTTGGCGCATGCGCGGGGAAGGCGGTGCGGTGGTTGCGGACGGAGGCGGCGACGACCGAGGGTTGGGGGTGAAGGGGCGGGGCCCGCGTGTAAGAGAGGAGGGAGGGGACGAGCGCGGGGCGAGCTGGGTTAGGCCGCGCGGGGAAGAGGGAATTGGGCCGGTGGGGAGGGAAGAAAGGAGGGAGAAAGGAGGAGAGAGGCCCAGTGAGGTTTGGGATTTTTTTTTCTTTTTCTTATTTCCTTTCTACTTCTTTTCTTATTCACTTTTAATTTTTTTTATTATTATTATTAGATTATTTGAAAAATGATTGGATTAATTTGAAATATTTTGGGATAAATGCATTTCAGTTTATTTGAGCCATTTCAAATAAAAACATATTTTAAGACATCTGTTTCTTGAATCCAAAATTCGGAAAACCTCTTTTCTTTCCTTTTGTTTATTTCATTGATTATAATTTATTTTATCCAATTATTTTATTTTGAAACAATAGAAGAATATATTTGAAAGTATTTGAGATAAATTAATTTCAAACGTTCATTGAAACATTTTCAAATAAAACAAAATTTTATAATAAAAACCATACTTTCTAGATATCTTTTCGAAAATTAAAATTGTGAGAAAGCACCCACTTTTTTTTTAAATCAAATAAAACTTGCTTCTAAATAGCAAACATCATTTTACAAGATTATTTCCAAAACAATGAAATAATTTGAGATAGATTCATTTTACTTCATTTGAAAGTTTCCAACTAGAATCAAAGTTCACAATAAAATTATGTTTTAAAGACATATTTTCAAAAATCAAATTTAGAGAAAACACCTCTTTATTATTTTGTTTATCAAATAAGATTGGTTTTAAGATAAATACAAAATCATTTTATTAAAGTAAGATAATACTAGACAAAAACATTTAAAACTTTATTTTCAAGGAAATTTTGAATACTTTTAAAATTGAGAACAAACTAATAATAATTAAAATTATTTAAATAATTGGAAATTTTACTTTATTTTGGTGAAGAAAAGTTCACATCCCCAAATTGGAAAATTTAGGGTGTGACACCAGCCTGCTACGTCTTTTATCACGCCATTCGACTCGTTCTGCTATGTCACCATGACATTCGGCCTCAAGAATGCCAGCACCATGTATCAGCGCTGCATGCAAAAGTGTTTTCACGACCAACTGGGTCGAAATCTTTAGGTCTATGTCGATGACATCGTCATTATGACTCGCAAGCTGTCGACCTCACCGATGATCTGGAGGAGACCTTCGCCAACCTCCGAAAGTTCCGCATCAAGCTCAACCCCAAGAAGTGTGTCTTCGGCGTCCCCTCCGTTAAGCTTCTCGAGTTCGTCATCTCCGAACGCGGCATTGAGGCCAACCCTGAGAAGATCGCTGCCATCCACAACCTCGAGCCCATCAACAACGTCAAGGGGGTCCAGAAGCTCACTGGATGTTTGGCGGCACTCAGCCATTTTATCTCCCAACTGGGTGAGAAGGCCATGCCTTTTTAGCGACTCCTTCAAAAGTCCGATCGCTTCACCTGGTCCGTCGAGGCCCAGGAAACATTCGAGCAACTCAAGACCATGCTGTGTACCCCGCCGGTCCTAACCTCTCCGACCCATGGTGAGCCACTGCTCCTCTACATCTCTGCAACTTCGAAGGTTATCGGTACCGTCCTCGTCGTCGAGCGGTCGAAGAAAGGTCGGGCCTTGAAGGTCTAGCAGTCTGTCTATTTCTTCAGTGAGGTATTGGCCGATGCCAAGACTCGCTACACTCAGATGGAGAAAGTGTTCTACGTCGTCCTCATCACAAGCTGCAAGCTCCACCACAACTTCGACAGCCACTCTATCCGAGTGGTGACAAGTTTCCCATTTGAGGAAATCATAAACGGCAAAGACGTGGTCGAGCACATCGCTACGTGGGCTATAGAGCTCATGAGCCACGACATAACCTACATGCCTCGGCAAGCCATCAAATCGCAGAACCTCACCGACTTCATCGCCGAGTGGACAGAAGCTCAAGAGTCGCCAGCCCCCATCGACTTTGAGCACTGGACCATGTTCTTCGATGGCTTCTGTAGGCTGAGAGGCTCTGGGGCTGGTGTTATCCTCATCTCCCCCAAGGGAGACAAGTTTCAATACATCTTGCAGATTCATTTCCCTGCCTCCAACAACGCCGGTGAGTACGAAGCTCTACTCCATGGCCTCCGAATGGCCATAACGCTAGGCGTCCGACGGCTCTATGTTAATGGCGACTTCGAGCTCGTCGTGAACCAAGTAATGAAGATATCAAGCTGCCAAGACCCCAAGATGGAGGCTTACTGCCAGGAAGTTCGCAAGCTCAAAGACAAGTTCGACGGCTGTAGCTCCATCACACTCTACGTCGCGACAATGAAGCGGCAGGCACCCTAGCTCGAATGGCCTCGGCGCGGGATCCGGTCCCTGATGATGTCTTCCTCAACGTCCTCTCCAAGCCAACGATCAAGCTCAAAGATGATGCCGCCGACCCCCAAGTGGAGGTGACAGTCGACGAGCAAGCTTCGACCCCTAGGGGCGAAGGTTATGACAGTCATCCTTGACTGTCACAGGACATCTTCGCTTTTCTCCAAGACGGCACTCTTTTAGCCGACACCAAGGAGGCCCGATTGGTCTCACACCGAGCCAAAGCCTACGTCATCATCGACGATGAGCTCTACAAGCAAAGTCCTCGCGGCGTTATTCAGCGCTGCATCCCTCAGGCGGAGGGTCTCCATCTCCTCGACGATATTCATTCGAGCATATACGGACATCATGCCGCCCCAAGGATCCTGGTCGAAAAAGTTTTCCACCAGGGGTTCTATTGGCTCACGGCGGTCTCCGACATTGAGAAGCTCCTTCACTTCTGCAGAGGCTGTCAGTTTTACGTCGGACAGGTGCATCTGTCAGCACAGGAACTCTAGACAATTCCGATCACTTGGCCTTTGCGGTCTAGGGGCTCGACATCCTTGGGCCTTTTCGACCAGCACCCGAGGGCTTCACCCACCTCTTTGTCGCCGTTGACAAGTTCACCAAGTGGATCAAAGCCAAACTAGTCCCCTGCATCAGCTCCGGTCGAGCCATCGAGTTCATCCGCGACATCATCTGTTGTTTTGGAGTCCTGCACTACATCATCACCGACAACAGTACACAATTTACCGGCTATGTCTTTCAGGAATTCTGCGAGGAGTACCACATCCGACTCGACTTCGCTTTCGTGGCCCATCCGAGGACCAATGGTCAGGTTGAACGCGCCAATGGATGGTGCTCCAAGGATTGAAGCCTCAGATCTACAATTTCGTCAGGCAGGCGGCCGGGCGGTGGGTCATGGAACTCCTGTTCGTGTTGTGAGGACTACAAACGACTCGT
Organism: Zoysia pacifica; assembly: GCA_001602315.1. NCBI lineage: Eukaryota > Viridiplantae > Streptophyta > Magnoliopsida > Poales > Poaceae > Zoysia > Zoysia pacifica. The sequence goes on from BCLH01000212.1 coordinate 150,087, forward strand.
AACAAAACCACGGGGTTTACCCCCTTCATCACCTTCGAAGCGGAAGCTGTGCTATCGAACGACCTCGGCTACGACTCCCCGAGGGTCCGAGCCTATGACGAAGAAAGGTCGGATGCGGTGCGGCAAGACGCCCTGGACCAGCTGGATGAACCACACGACGTGGCGATCCTATGATCGGCCAAGTACTAGCAGAGCCTGCGACGACTACACGCCCGACGTGTCAAAGCCTTCAACGTCGGAGACCTTGTGCTCAAGAGGGTGTAAGACAAGACCGACCATCACAAGCTGTCTCCACCTTGGGAGGGACATTATGTAATCCAACGAGTCCTAAGGCCCGCCGCTCGGAGGCTACTCTCAGTGTCCCTATCTATGGGTCGGATTGTCCGACCCCTTTCACGCTTTGTTTTCAGGCCCCGCGCCTCGATTCGACGTGCTAAGGCTCCGCGCCTTACTCTTCTACGTTAAGGCTCCACGTCTCTCTTGGTTTCCTCGGTGCCCGACCCCCTGACCCGCGTTGAATTTTGCTGGTGACCCTTAGATGTCCTAAGTAGCAAAAGCACTCTCATTCAAGTTTTCCTCGCGGCTAACAATCCGACCCGGCGTTGGTGACGCTCTACAGCTGTATCGAGTCCGACACTCGACCGTATGAGCTATACCCGACCCAGTCGCTTGATCAACGCCCAACGAAACTCAAAAAACGCTAAGTGCGAAAATCTGAAACACAGAAGAGGGTCGAAAACTCGCGTATTTACACATCATCCAAAGTGTTCATTACACAGTCAGATACGAAGTACTACTGCCAACTTCCAACAGATAACTAAGGACGCCACTGCTACACCTAAGGTAGGTGACCAAACCACTCCCGAAGAAGTTCTGGCCTGTTGAAGTCAGCGACGACCTCCTGCGCCGTCATCTCATCCTACGACAACCCGAAAGCGAACCCCTCGATGATCTGGCAGAAGTCCGCGTACGGGTAGTGGGAGCTGCTGCAATGATCCCCGTCCTCAAGCGCCCTCATCAACTTGGTGGCAATGATCCCCGAGAGCTGCTGCAGCATGTGTCCCACAACCTCCGTCGAGAGCGAGTTCTTGTGAACGCCGACAAAAATCTGTTGAAGCAGGCGTCGGCCAAGGCTGCAGCAAACACATTGTCAAACGACCGACCCCCACAACGACTTAACGAACCAAAAAGGTAAAAATACTTACCATCCCACTCCTTCTCGACAGACTCGACGAGGCTCTTGGCCTCGCTCAACTCCACCTGGAGCCGAACGATCTTCGCCTCCCCGGCCAGACACGCCTCTTGGACCTCACAGGCGGCCTGCTGCGTCGCCTGCAGCTCCTCCGTCAGCCGTTCGATCTCGGCCTCGACGGCATCTCGCTCCAAGTTGATCAAGTGTTTCTGCTCGAAGGCTCGACAACGCTCCTTCTCGGCCCTCCTGGCAGCACTCTCGTCAACCTCGCGAGCCCCGATGGCGTGAGCCCAGAGATCCTTGATGAAGGTTGCCTAGAGGGGGGTGAATAGGCAACCACCTAAAAATTCGGCACTTAAAGCAAATTTATCTGATTTACAGAGAGCGGACAAGTCCGGAGTAGCGGACTTGTCCGTTAGCGAACAAGTCCGGTTGTGCGGATAAGTCCGCTAATCGCAGCAGGAATATAAATCTGACAATAAAGAACAAGAAGACAAGACATAGCAATTTTTATGGAAGTTCGGCTCCACAACGTAGCCTACGTCTCCGTTGAGGGATCTACAAAGGATCGGGTTTCGCTCAACCCTTAACCTCTCCAAGCGACCACAAAGATTAACTTGGTTCTTCAGTATAATCGAAAAAGGGGGGTGATTCAATCCTCCCAGATCTCACCACAAGAGATCGATGGATTCCGGGCAACACCTAGCAGTCTAGGAGACAAGTCTCCAAGAGTAATAAGCCCTGCAAAACCTGCAAAGAACGGATCAAGTGCTCAAGAACGATGAGGACTCAAGATCTCCTTCTTCCTTCAATCAAAACCCTAGGGTTTGAGTGGAGGTCATGGAAGGAGGAGGAGGAAATGGATCTCTAGAGCTCTAGGGCGCAAGAGGGTTAAAAGGATTGCGTTTTTGGTTACCCTAACACATGGGGGAAGGGGGGATTATATGGATTAATCAAGGAAAAGTTTCCAAAACTCCGCCTTGTGAACTAGTCCGAAGGTCCGGACAAGTCCGAAAAGCGTGCAACGATCTGCTGGTCATCTCTCTGGATTCTAAAAATCGGGCGGATTAGTCCGTGGCGGACTAGTCCGGAGGACCGGACAAGTCCATGGAATACTCTCTGGAGTCCGCAACTAATCCGAACATGTCCGTTCCGAACAAGTCCGGGGGTCCGTACAAGTCTAGAGTTGCTGCGTGCTCCTTCTCTGGAGTCCGGCACTTGGGCGGACAAGTCCGCTTGACCGGATAAGTCTATTGCCAATGAGAAAAATAAGAGTGGTTTGACAGATTAAAGTTTTGAGCACCTAACCAATTCTTTACTGGAGATGCAGAGACCCCTCTTGATAGTACGGCGGTCCTGTGACTCAAAAGAATAACAAGTAAAAGAACGAGGAGCCATAGAACCAACACTTCTTCTTTCTTTCTGGAGGGTCTAGATAATCTTCAATAAGATTCACCCCTGCACACATACTCACAAAGAGAGATTAAAAACTTCCATTGTTTGCCACAATTCATTCTAAAATCCATATGGATCCTAGATGCACTGTCAATCTCTCCTTTTTTGGGTGAATTGATGACAACCAATGAGAAGATACAAAAAAAATTTGTATATGCTCCCCTTAAAGCCAAGCACATCAACACATACTAAGACAATAATGGAAGCTCATGTAAGCATTAACTTATAGCAAGATGCAATTGAGATAAAGAAATAAATTCACATCACATTATCACAATCAAGCAAAGAGGTACAAAATATTACAAACAAAGTTAAAAAAACAAACAAGTCCAAATGGTTCACGCGAACGATAGATAAAGGATAGGATAGGTAGAGGAGCTTCTCACTTTCTCCCCCTTTGGCATCAAGACACCAAAAAGAAGAGAAGTGAGAGATAGCGAGCAGCACTACTACTCATCACTAGCACCATCATCATCTTCACTCTGAGTCCCCTCAGAATCATCACCAGTGCCCTGACCAAAGTAAGCAAGCTCATCGGCAGTGAGTTCTTTAAATGGATCTGGCAAAGTTTGATACTCCTCGGCGTCAGAGCTGTCCGGAGAACGATTGAATCCCTGCTGACCGTGCCATTCCTTTGCAGCCTTGGTGTGCCTCTTCCTTGCTACTCTTTCCTCGTGGGCACGGGCATCCATCTTCTTGCAAATAGAAAAGAAACCCTTCAGGATCTTGAATAGACCGCCACGGCCACGAGATGAAGAAGATGACTGACAAGCTGATGCTCTTCTGGGAATTGGACGAGGTGGAGGTGGTTCACTTGTAGATGCAGCTGGCACTTGAGTTTGGAGTCTGTTGTGCTTTTCCTCCACGAACTCCCTTTTTGTGACCTTCTCGATCATGCACATGATATAGGGTGCATAAGCACACGCCCTATTCGGTCTTTGTGCAATGTCGAGAATTTTAGAAAGGAGGAAGTCAAACGTGTTGAATTTCTCTTGCTCCGTCAGCCACTTTAGAAGGTTCCGTCCATGTCCATGAAGGTAAGATGCATCTCCCTCTTTAGGAGCCAAAGTCTTCCTAAGAATTCGATGCATCACCTTATAGAGCGGGTGGAAACCAGTGGTGTTCGGAGGATAGAAGCGGGAGGAAGGCTCATACATAAAATTCATCTCCGTAGTCAAGCACCGGGTGATCATGAATCTGAATATCAATGTTGAACCCATTGTGCAGCTTGATAATGTTGGCAAACCTTCTGAAAGACACTGAATACCTTTCTGAACCTGTCATCCAAGAGATTCTAGCCTCTCCTTCTGGGTTGTAGAACAATGTAGCATAGAACTGGGTGATAACAGCTTTGTTCCAGTCATACTTGAACCCTAGGAGATGTTTGATTCTATGAAAAGTGCAAGCATCAATTACCTCATCAAAGATAGCACTCTTCTTCTTTGCCATATATTCCCAATCAATCCATTGCATCACAATCACAGGGTTCTTCAGCTGCATGTAAACAGAGTTGTAATAGTCTGCATGGAAGAAACTCCAGAACCTGCTGTCAATGGACTCCTTCGTCTAATCATAGCAATTTTCTCTCCTCCTCAATACTGCTGCAGATGAATTGTGCATATAATTGGTTCCACTTCTGCCCCTTTCATGATCTAACGGTTTCGTCATAACCATGTTGATCTCTGTTGGTTCCGCTTGTATATCATCATCCTGATCAACAACGGGAAGAGTTACCTTGCGGCGTTTGGCCACAACTTTCCTGCTGCCCCTTGATGATCCTGTATCATCCATTCTGACCATAGTGCAAAGCAGTAGATTAGAGTGGAATGTGAGGATGTATCGTGCCAAAGGTGAGGTTTTGATCGAGGCTTGTCTGCTGGTAGCGGATTAGTCCGACCGTTCGGACTTGTCCGGAAGCCAACAGTGACGCCAAGAACAAGAATTTCACAACTTTTGGATCCGACCACAACTCCTAGCCATATTGCATACAAAGCATCTATAGCATCCTAGGAGTGACCTCACGGAAGGGATTTGAAAGTTATCAACGGGACCAACCACATTTCAAACTCAAACCCTAGAGAAGAGATTACCTTCAAATCTTGACGAAAAAAAAGGAGCGGACTTGTGGGGTTTCGGACTAGTCCGGGGGGTGGCGAAGCTTTCCCACAGAGTGGATTCACTTTTCACCGGACGGAATACCAGATTGCCACGGGAGCCACGAACTAGGGTTTTGTGTGGAGAGAGAAAGTGGAATGGTGGTTCTGGGAAGAAGGTGGGGCTGTTTAAAGAGACCCTGACTTCCGGATTTGTCCGCTGGCGGACTAGTCCGGGATTGCGGATTAGTATGGAATTCGTGGTCTTGAATCAAGGAATCTTGGATCTGAAAATTTAGAATGGTGAACTTTGGACAATTTTTTTTAAAAAAAAATTCATTATGCAAAATGTAATCAGCAACAAAACAACACATAACTATGATTACATCTTCATAATGAAATTTGTCAAAACATTTGGAATTTTGAAATTAAAACAGGCAATGTTTTTGACAACACACTTTGTTTTTCAGACCAAACTGAAAGCATTACAGATGTGCAACATTTTAAGCTACGTTCTAAGAATCAAAAATATTTAGCTCACTCCTAAGTTCACAAAAGCATCTCTCATCTAGAGGTTTGGTGAATATATCGGCCAATTGCTTTTGAGTGGACACATGAGAAATTTCTATGTCTCCTTTTATTGAGTGATCTCTTATAAAGTGGTGCCAGATGTCTATGTGTTTGGTGCGGGAGTGCTCACATGGATTGTAGGCAAGTTTTATGGCACTCTCATTGTCACATAAGAGTGGAATACGGTTCAAAGTGTAAACATAATACTTTAGAGTTTGTCGCATCCATAGGAGTTGAGCACAACAACTACCTGCTGCAACATACTCCGCTTCGGCTGTGGAAAGGGCAACAGAATTTTGTTTCTTAGATGACCAAGACACAAGAGATCTTCCCAAGAACTAGCAAGTCCCTGAAGTACTCTTTCGGTCAACTTTACATCCGGCATAGTTGGCATCGGAGTACCCTATTAGGTTGAAGTTTGAGCCTTTGGGGAACCATAGACCTAGGTTTGGTGTGTGAACTAGATATCTCAAAATTCTCTTCACGGCCACTAAGTGACATTCCTTCGGATCGGCTTGAAACCTTGCACACATACACACACTAAGCATGATATCGGGCCTAGATGCACATAAATAAAGAAGAGATCCAATCATGGAGCGATATATCTTTTGATCCACCGACTTGTCCTTCTTGTTGAGATCAAGGTGCCCATTGGTAGGCATGGGAGTCTTCATTGGCTTTGCATTTGTCATGTCAAACTTCTTGATCATGTCTTGAGTGTACTTGGCTTGACAAATGAAAGTTCCTTCCTTCAATTGCTTTACTTGAAAACCTAGGAAGAAGGTCAATTCTCCCATCATAGACATCTCGAAACGCTTAGTCATTAGCTTGCTAAACTCATCACAAAGAGATTTGTTAGTAGAACCAAATATAATGTCATCGACATATATTTGGCACACAAATATATCATTATGCACTTTCTTAGTGACGAGAGTAGAGTCGGCCTTCCCTATTTTGAAGCCTTGCTTGATGAGAAAGTCTCTCAAGCATTCATACCAAGCTCTCGGTGCTTGCTTCAGTCCATAAAGCGCCTTGTGTAGTTTGTACACGTGATTGGTGTACTTCTTGTCTTCAAAACCTGGGGGCTGCTCTACATATACCTCTTCCTTAATTGGACCATTAAGGAAGGCACTTTTGACATCCATTTGAAACAGCTTGAAGCCATGGTGACTAGCAAAAGCAAGTAATATGCGAATTGACTCAAGTCTAGCAACGGGGGCATAAGTTTCATCGAAATCCAAACCTTCGACTTGAGAGTATCCTTTTGCCACCAATCTTGCTTTGTTTCTCATGACCACACCATCTTCATTTTGCTTGTTCCGGAAGACCCATTTGGTTCCTACAATGTTTTGCTTGGGTCTTTCCACAAGCATCCATACTTCATTTCTCGTGAAGTTGTTGAGCTCTTCTTGCATGGCCATGATCCAATCTGAGTCGTTTAGTGCTTCTTCAACCCTAAGAGGCTCAAGACAAGAGACAAAAGCATGATGTTCACAAAATTTAGCAACACGAGATCGAGTGATTACTCCCCTATCAATGTCTCCAAGAATCTGCTCAACGGGATGATCTCTTTGCACAGTTTGGTGAACTCGTGGATGTTGTACTTGAGGTCTTGTTTCTTCACTTGATTCTTCGACATGTTGGTCATGGATGGGAAGCCTTTCTTCTTGATCACGTTCAGCTCCACTTGAATCATTTGATGCTTCTTCATTTGATGTTTGACCATTCTCCATGTCTTTATCTATGGAAGTAGTGGAAGTAGATCCTTCTTGCATTTCTTGAGGCCTTATCTCACCAAGTGTCATCCTTCCAATTGCCAGCGCGGGAGCTTCTTCATCATCTGTGATCTCATTAACAACTTGTCCCTCTTGGGAGCCATTAGATTCATCAAACGTCACGTCTCGTGAAATTTCAACACAACCGGTGGTTTTGTTGAACACACGATAAGCGTGAGCGTTTGACCCATAACCAAGTAAGAACCCTTCATCAACTTTAGGTGAAAACTTAGAGGATTTGGGTTTCTTGTTTAGCATGTAACATTTTCTTCCAAAGACACAAAAGTATGAGATGTTGGGCTTTTTACCGGTTGAGAAGCTCGTAGGGGGTTTTCTTCAATAGTCGATGAAGATACAAGCGGTTGCTTGCATAACACGCGGTGTTGACTGCTTCGGCCCAAAAGTGATCGGACGTCTTATACTCATCTAGCATTGTCCTTGCCATCTCAATTAGCGTTCGGTTCTTCCTTTCAGCCACCCCATTTTGTTGAGGAGAGTAGGGGGCTGAAAACTCGCGCTTGATCCCTTCCTCATCAAGGTATTCTTCAACTTGGGTGTTCTTGAACTCGGTGCCGTTGTCGCTCCTTATCTTCGTGATGTTGACTTCACACTCATTTTGAGCTCTGTTCAAGAAGGTTTTGAGCACATTCTTTGTTTCACCTTTGTCATGCAAAAAGAATACCAAAGTGAAACGGGAAAAGTCATCAACAATAACAAGACCATATTTGTTACCACCAATACTAATGTAATAAATGGGTCCAAATAGGTCCATGTGCAGCATCTCTAGAGGTCTTGTTGTCGTCATGATGTTCTTGGACGGATGGCTTGCTCCCACTTGCTTCCCGGCTTGACAAGCACTGCAAATTTTGTCTTTCTCAAAGCAAACATCTGTTAGTCCGATGCTGTGACCACCCTTTTGGAGCTTATGGAGATTCCTCATGCCAACATGGTCTAGGCGGTGATGCCACAACCAACCCATAGCTGACTTGGCAACAAGACACGTATTCAGTACGTCTCTATTAGTAGAAAAATCTACTCGATAAAGTTTTCCCTTCAAGTAGCCTTTGAATGCCATAGAGGAACTTCCTCTCCTATAGATAGTCACATCAACATTTGTGAATAAACAATTGTAACCCATCTCACATAATTATGACACGGATAGCAAATTGTAGCTCAACGATTTCACCAAAAGAACATTATTGATAGAGAGGTCTTTTGAGATAGCAATTTTACCGTTACCCAATACCTTTCCTTGCTTGTCATCTCCAAACGTGACGCTGTCCTCTTCCTCTTCTTCCTTGATTGAAGAGAACATCTTCTCCTCCTCGGTCATATGATTAGTGCAGCCACTATCAATCACCCAACTTTTTCTACCGGAGTAGTCCTACAAAACAGTTTAAACCTTGTTTTTAGGTACCCAAATTTGTTTGCGTCCTTTCACGTTAGTGACAAGAGATTTTGGCACCCACACACAAGACTTGGTGTTCTTGTGGCACGGCCCTACATATCTCACAATTACTCTACCAAAGGCATTCTTGGTTAGAACATATAAAGCATCAAAATCATAAAAAAGCTTAGCACAATGAAGAGGGTTAGTAGTCTTGGGAGCGAGGTTTGGTGAAATTCCACTCTTGATCTTGTCGCTTTCACCTTTGGTGAACTTCACAAACTCTTTACCATTTCTCACTTCTCTTGCATTGTGGCTCTTACCCTTCTCATACCCAATGCCGTCCTTGACATTCGGGCGTCTTGTGTGCATGTACGCCCCTCTAGCGTACTTTGCCTTTTCTTGCTCAATTGTAATCTTGTTTTGATCAGCTTGAGCAGTGAGGTTCTTGACTTGTTCTTGAAGTTGAGCAACAGCCTTTTTATTGTCAATCAATTGCTCAATCTTCACATCTTTGCACCTGTCACATATAGCAATGGAAGGGGGGCAGACGCTTCTTTCAAGGAAAATGCTTCCTCTTTAGTTTTGCTTACTTGCACTTTAAGAGAAGAATAGAGTTTTTCCAACACATTATAATCCTCTTGAAGTGCATTGTGAGTAAACCTAAAGGTTTTGCTAGCATCATTAACTTCAGCCACAGCCTTAGTTAATTCCTCTACTTTCTTCCTTTCAAGAGCTAGGACATTCTCAAGTTCAAGGTTTCTCTTCTTCTCAAGAATGAGCAAGTCTTCTTGCTTCTCAAGAATGTCCTCTTGCCTCTCAATTTCTTTTTCATGATCTTTAAGCATGTTCATTAAATCAAGCAGAGTAGCTACATTACCATCATCTTTGCTATCGCTAGAGTCAAGTTTAGACCTTGATACCTTAGACCCCTTTGCCATTAAGTAAACGAGTGGAGTCTTCTCGTCGTCGCTCAAGCTTCCGAACAGCGAAGTGTTAGTGGGAGTGACACCAATTGCCAGGCTTGCAATGCCTTCATTCTCAGAGTCAGAGTCGGAGTCGGAGTCCCATTCTTGTCCAACATGGGCATGCTTCTTGTAGTTCTTGCCCTTGTCCTTCTTGTACTCCTTGTCCTTCTACTTCTCCTTCTCATCCTTTTTCTTGGCGTTGGGACACTCTGCAATAAAGTGACCTTCCTCGCCACATTCATAGCATGCTCTCTTAGATTTTCTAGATTTATCTTTGCTGAAGTTCTTCTTGTGAAAGCCGCTTTTCTTTACGAACTTCTTGAACCTTCTCATGAGAAGAGCGAAGTCTTCATCATCATCGCTTTCTTCATCACTTGAGCTTTGGATGTTCACCTTCTTGGCTTTGACCTTGAGCGCCACACTTTTGTCATCAGAGGAGGTGTTGCCAATAAGAGAGTTAACTCTCCTTGCTTCTTCATCTTGATCTTGTTGAGCAAGGAGTTGCTCGAGCACTTCATCCGTGGTGAAGTTTTTGAAGTTCTCCTTCTCCCTAATAAGAGTACACAAATGTGAGTTCCAAGGTTGAAGGGCTTGGAGTAACCTTTTGTTGACTTCAAAGTCCTCAAGCTTCACACCTAGTGCTCTTTTCTTGTTGACGATGCTCATGAGACAATCATGGACCTCTTGAGGTCCCTCTTTCTTCTTCCTAATGAACAGGTTGTACTGTCCCCTTAGGAGATCTTCTCTAGCCTCCTTGACCATGTCCGTCCCTTCATGAATGATCTCCAGCTTCTTCCATATCTTGTGGGCATTACGTATACCCATCACCTTCGTGTACTCATTTGGGTTGAGTGCCGAAATGATCACGGAAGCAGCTTGGGCGTTGCGATGCATGTTGATCTCATCACTGGGTGTGGGATCGGCTTCATTCTCGAAGGTGAATCCATTCTCCACGATCTTCAGAATTTGAGGCCCCATGGACTCAAGGTAGGTGATCATCCGAAACTTCCAATGCTCGTAGAAGGTTCCACCAAAAATGGGAATCTTCCCCGAGACTTGACCAATCTTCAGCTCATTCTTTAGTTCCCTCAGTTCATTGCAGTTGAACTGCACATTGGAGTAAGTCTCCTTGGCGGCGGACGTTTCTTCAATCTTCTCGGTCGACATCTTCAATGCTCTCCTAGCGGTTAAGCTATTTAGTAGAGAGACCTCGCTCTGATACCAATTGAAGGTTGCCTAGAGGAGGGGTGAATAGGCAACCACCTGAAAATTCGACACTTAAAGCAAATTTATCAGATTTACAGAGAGCGGACTGGTCCGGAGTAGCGGACTTGTCCGTTAGCGGACAAGTCCGGTCTTGCGGATGAGTCCGCTAATCGCAGCAGGAATATAAATCTGACAATAAAGAACAAGAAGACAAGACACAGCAATTTTTACCGAAGTTCGGCTCCACAAAGTAGCCTACGTCTCCGTTGAGGGATCCACAAAGGATCGAGTTTCGCTCAACCCTTAACCTCTCCAAGCTACCACAAAGATCAACTTGGTTCTTCACTATAATCGAAAAAGGGGGTGATTCAAACCTCTCGAATCTCACCACAAGAGATCGATGGATTCCGGACGATACCTAGCCGTCTAGGAGACAAGTCTCCAAGAGTAATAAGCCCTGCAAAACATGCAAAGAACGGATCAAGTGCTCAAGAACGATGAGGACTCAAGATCTCCTTCTTCCTTCAATCAAAACCCTAGGGTTTGAGTGGAGGTCGTGGAAGGAGGAGGAGGAAATGGATCTCTGAAGCTCTGGGGCGCAAGAGGGTTAAAAGGATTGCATTTTTGGTTACCCTAACCCGTGGGAGAAGGGGGGATTATATAGATCAACCAAGGAAAAGTTTCCAAAACTCCGCCTTGCGGACTAGTCCGGAGGTCCGGACAAGTTGAAAAAGCGTGCAACAATCGGCTGGTCATCTCTCTTGATTCCGAAAATCGAGCGGATTAGTCCATGGCGGACTAGTCCGAAGGACCGGACAAGTCCGTGGAATACTCTCTTGAGTCCGCAACTAATCCAGACATGTCTGTTCCGGACAAGTCCAGAGTTGCTGCGTGCTCCTTCTCTGGAGTCCGGCACTTGGGCGGACTAGTTCGGGGTGGACTAGTCCGGGGCGGACAAGTCTGCTTGACCGGATAAGTTCGTTGCCAATGAGAAAAATAAGAGTGGTTTGACAGATTAAAGTTTTGAGCACCTAACCAATTCTTTACTGGAGATGCAGAGACCCCTCTTGATAGTACGGCGGTCCTATGACTCAAAAGAATAACAAGTAAAAGAACGAGGAGCCATAGAACCAACACTTCTTCTTTCTTTCTGGAGGGTCTAGATAATCTTCAATAAGATTCACCCCTGCACACATACTCACAAAGAGATTAAAAACTTCCACTGTTTGTCACAATTCATTCCAAAATCCATAGGGATCCAAGATGCACTTTCACTTGAGGCGCTGCACCTCTGCGTCATGTTGAACAACCAGCCTCTGGAGTTCTGTACACACAGCAAGTTCCCAGTTGGAATCCAACCCTGACCATCAAAAGGTAAAACTCAAAAGTTATGAATTAACTAACGTGCGATTGTCACCTGCTCGGAGGCAAGATCGGCGGCAAGCCTTCGGTTCTCGGATCGCGTCAACACAGTGTCCAGCCGCACTCGGTTGGCCTTGACGAGGGAGATGTGGCTCGACTCTCAGGCGGCATTGAGCTGGTGGTGCAGCCGGATCGTGGATTCCCAGCTCCACTCGAAGAGCATCGACATCAGCTTGCAGGGCGTAGCCTCGGGGCGGCTGATCCACTGCCGTAGCAAGATTCGCCTGTGAACAACAAAACTCAACACCTTGACAAACAGGTTTGACTAAAAACCTTAAGTGTTCAAAAACTTACCCGACACTCCATCAAGTACGGGTCGTTGAAAAGATCTCGGCACTCCTCCGTGATGCCGAGCAGCTGGCGGAGGCCGGAAGACATCGCAAGGTTGAAGCGACGGACCTCGGCCATCCGGTCGTCGTAGAAGTTCCACGCCTCGACCACGGCCTCAGGTGGGAGATCGCCTCTCCTCCTCGACCTTTGCGCGTCAGAGGCCGAGGAGTCGAGTGCCGTCGTGGCGGACGATGGCATCGCCAACGTCATGGCCAGCTCGGTCCCTCCTCCCTCCTGTGCCTCTCCCACAGCTCTGCTCGTGCCGATCGGGACCGCGCTCGTTAACGGCCCACCGACCTCTTCTACAGTAGGCCCCTTCAAACCCTTGGTCGGGTTAGCCAAGGGAACCTCTAGCCGCTTCCCGACAGCTATCTCGCTCAACTCTCTCTAGCCCTTAGAAGCGGCGGGCGAGACTTGGCCAGCTAGCTCTTCGTAAACCAAGGGCCGGGACGATCCCCTTGGGTCCTCGACCTCCATCAACTCGACCTCCCTCCCGGCATCGGGAGTCGGAGAGGAGTCCTCCCTCTCTTCTTCAGTGGCCGCCTCCTCCTGGATCTTGGCGGCTACCTCCTCCTGGGCTTTGCGGGCCGCCTCCTCCTGAGCCCTGGTGCCTGCCTCCTCCTGAGCCTTGGTAGCCACCTCCTCCTGAGCTTCAGCGACGACAGTTGGGGGAGGTGACAACAGCAGCACGTCGCCAACCCCCAGGGTCGTGGATCTTGAGCCTTGGCCATCAGAGGCGGCGTCATCATGTGCGCTACGACATCGGCGCTAGTGTCAACTCCCCCGCCGGCGTCCTCGGACGCCAACGTAGCGACGGTCGCGTCTGGGCGCATAGTGAGGACTGATGACGGAGACCTGTATACCTCCAAACAAGTCAGAAAACGAACTAATCCAAATAATACTCACAGCTAAGTTAAAGACGCAGGTACTTACACCTTTGATTGGTGCATCGGGATCCTTCGAGTCTGGGGAAGCCCCGGTTGGCCCTCGCCCAGGGGCTAGACCACCCCAATCTCCGCCACTTGGGCCGCGGCGGCTGCCGCCATGATCCCGACAACGACCGCAGCGCCTTTCGACCCCTCGGTCCTCATCCTCTTGACCAAGGGAGGAATCATGTCCTCCAATGATGCGAAGCTCATGATGTCGACCGCAGCCACAGCCTGCGATGCAGTGGCCTCGGAGGTTGGGGTCAGAATCCATGACCTTGCGCTCGTAGCTGAAGGGGTGCCGACCGGTGGAGGCCCAGCCAGCCTTTGAGCAGGCCGCACAGCCGTCGTGATAACAGCCGGACTGCAGCGGGAAACGACTTCGAGCCCCTGGTGCGCCGTCTCTTGACGGCCTTCTTTTTTTTTGGTCGAGGACACGCCCGCCATGCTTGTCCCCGCGGTCCCCGACAGGCCCTATAACGATGACAACAACTAAGTCCTCGACTTCCACCTATGACCCAACTCGATCTACTCTATGAATTCAAACAACAGCGATAGCGGGAAAGCAACTTACCAGAGTCCAATGGTCCTTGTCCAGAGGCGGCGGCCCCTTGGTCACCTCGTCGGTGACATCTCTCTCGAGCAGCCTGCCGACCCGGTGAACGAACTCCTGGTCACTCAGCTCAGTCCCGACCACTTCACGGGTGACATCGTCCTTCCCTTTGTACATACCCTTGGGGTGGAGCCGAAGACGTAACGGCTAGATCCGGCGCCGCACGAACGTGGCGATAACGGCAGCACCGGTCAGCCCCTCATCCCACAGTTGTCGGATCTTGTGCAGCATCGTGTCTATCGCCGTCCTTTCCTCGGCCATCACCTTCGCCTTCCACACGTCGGTGGCCTCAGCCAGCGCGTTGCGAAAGGCCGGGACACCGGGGTGGCGTTCTTGATGTAGAACCACCCATCGTGCTAACCCTTCAATGACTTCTTCAGCGACACCTTGATGTCCTCCTTCGCCTCGGTGCTCCAGAGCATGATCACAGCGCCGCCAACCTACCAAGCCGCGCCGGAGGACTCCAGCAGCTGACTGGCTTGGAAGATGTAGCGCCAAAGAGGAAGAGTCGGCTAAACCCCCAGGTACGCCTCGCATAGTGTGATGAAGATCGTGATCTACAGAATGCCGTTAGGGTTGAGGTGGTGGAGACACACGCCGTAGTGGAGCATCAGCGTGCAAAAGAAGAAAGTGCCTGGGAGCGCCGGCCCACGCTAGTGAAAGGTGATGAAGCTCACAATCTTCCCTTCCGGTGGCGCCGGCACCTCCTGGTTCTCCGCGGCAACAGGCCGGCGTTGTGGTACGACTTGAGCACTACCTCTGAAATAGCAGACGGCTTCCAGGCAGCCTCCATCATGACGACGACGATGACGACGAAGACAAAGGTGACGAGCTCTAGGCGCGAAAGCAAGCGAGTACGAAGAAGCTTGGAGATGAAGATGGCGAGAGAGCCGGTGGATTTCAAACTCCACCACGCCTCCTTTTAAAGACAACCGAGGGGGATGAACGTTTCTCACCCCCACTACCCATGACGCGATGGCGCAGGAACTGCGCCATCATCGGCAAGCACTGCGACGCGCACCCGCCGAACCGGCACGCCACTCGCAAATAGGTGGGGCCGAGCGTTGCCTCGCCACCTCCGCCATGATGGAGGTGACGTGCGCCTGTCTGACACGCCAGCCAATGGCTGACAGGCGCCAGTTGATGGGACGCGCTCGCGCAAATCGTTACTCTCTCACCGCCGTCCGATCGGCATCGTCCGACCGTCCGGATTGACCGACGGTTACAATTCCCAAACACGTTATCCGTCATCCACATGGAGGCAGTGGAGCCGTACGATCATCAGAGCCATTACTGACATCCGTCATTAACATCGTGAGATCAAACCTCACGGCCTGGGGTGCTGATCCTGGGAAACGGTCGACCCATCCAGCCCAACCTAGGCGTGATGCTGATCATAAGATGAAGCCTATCCGACCGGCTCAATCTAGGCATCTAACCCAATGACCGACTGATGATCAAAGTCAGTTTCGATCGACCCCGATGGTCGGACATATTCATCTCGCAAATTTAACCCCTCGACAGACCCTTCGGATCGCTCGGAGGCTTGGGGGCTACGCAGTACGGACGCGCTCGTGCACCCCCGTAGAATAAATCATCGATGATCAAAGACGAAGAGGAGACGTTCAACCCTCGACGGACCCTTCGGATCCCCCGGGGGCTCGGGGGCTACGCCCTATGGGCGTGCTCGTGTGCCCCCGTAGGATCCATGACCGAGGATCGAAGACTAAACGAAGATTCAACCCCCGACAGACCCTCTGGATCGCCTGAGGGCTCGGGGGCTACGCCCAACGGGTGCGCTCGCGCGCACCAGTAGGATCCAGTATCGATGATCGACAACCATCAAGGATCAGCCCCGCGCCGCCTCCACAAAGACTTGCAAATGGCACAGGACTCAGGGGCTACTGTCGAGATCATATACACCGGTTACCTTTGGGCTCGGAGTGCGTACGAAGACCCAGCTATAGACTGCGGCTCACGAAGGACGACGTCACTCCAAGAACATCCTGACCCCAAGGGGTCAGAACCATATGAACACCACAACCCGACCACCGAAGGGTCCAGGCCGCACGACGACAAGACTCAACTAGCTAACTGCTAGAAGCCAACACCTCTGCTTGACCCTCAAGGGTCGGCCACCTCCTTCGCCATCGACACCTACCAAGCACAGAGATTTCTGACAACATACAGCAG
The DNA here is from genome assembly GCA_001602315.1 of Zoysia pacifica. Classification (NCBI taxonomy): domain Eukaryota; kingdom Viridiplantae; phylum Streptophyta; class Magnoliopsida; order Poales; family Poaceae; genus Zoysia; species Zoysia pacifica. The sequence goes on from BCLH01000212.1 coordinate 166,217, forward strand.
GAGGTAAAGCAACCTTGCTGGAGGAAAAGCGTTCCAGAAGGCGATAAAGCAATCAGTAGATCCCTGCGGACAGTAAAGTGAAATGGAAAAGTGTTCTTTGCCCCCTACGACTAGACAAAGGACGTACGAAGGACACCGACAATCTGCTCCGGTGCCAGCGAGCGCCAGACGACCAACTCAGACGACGATCGAGGCCCCACCTGGTGGAGGGCCAGAAGGTTCCGTAGGCGCCAAGTTGAAAACCCTGGTCCGACCCCTATATAAAGGGGTACCAGGGGGCCTTCGACAAGCCAAGTTAGATTCAAAACATTCCACTGTAACCACATCCACCCACGCGCGCTAGGGATCTTAGATCGAAGACCCTTTCACCATTGTACTCGTGTTCTTAGCTCATACGATTTGATCACTCTCGTCCTTGGACGTAGGGTATTATGTCTTGCAGACGGTCCGAACCAGGTTAACTCTCGAGTCTTTCGTAGAATAGGCCATTTCAAATACGAGGAGCACACCGATACTCCCTCCGATTACGTAAATTTTATTGTGCCGGTGGTCAGAACACCAACATTAACCACTGCCGATCGTCCATTCGACAATAGAGATAACCTATTTTTTTAACTTATAACTGAACATTAGCTTTATGTGCTCTGATTCACCGATTGTTTTATATAGCATTCTGGGTCATGCATTCGTGATGCCTATAGCTAAGGACATCGTTTTTTGCCATTAATATTGAAGGCAAGTCAGCCAAAAAAAATGTACTCCACGCTATCATGCAACTCACAGATCCAACGATACTATGTACTCAACCACCACGCGCTCCATGCAAGGACAGTGAAACTGCAATATGTAACATTGAAAATATTTGAAAATCAAAAGCAATCTTTAATTGTATACAAAAGTTAGTATGGGTTACGCAGGCCGTCGATCGACAAGATCATTGGCTTGTTATACCTAATTTTTTTATTTCTACTAAATTTAATCCAAGTATTGTCATTGGGGCCATTATGGTATATTTGTATCTATTGGCGCCGAAACGAATCCCGAGCCAACGCACCACTCGCAAGTCCGTGTGCGGGAACGTCGACATCACCTTGACGCCGGGTTTAGGACAACACCTAGAAAACCCACCTTGGGAGAGACCCCGTCGGAGGAGGATCTTCTTTGGGGAGATCTGGGCTCAAGCCAGCCGGATCGCCTTCAAATGTCGCCCGGACAAAGGAAGAACAACAAATGGGGATCGAGTGAGGGATTAGGGTTTGAGAAGTGTAAAATATAAAGGCAAATGATAGGTTCAATTGTGATTACCCTCAACCGGCAATGGGCCTCTATTTTGTAGAGGTGGGATGATCTTACCCTGTGAAGCAACAAATCCTCTTAATTAGGAAACAAATTGGAATTGATTTGCCTAAAAATTTCCAAAATCGACACCACCAGAATGTCCGGTAAAGTTTCGGATACTACAGTGACTGGAGTCTCTGGTAACATGCCAGATAGTCCGTCGTGCAATTTTTCAGAACCCGAGAGGGCTTGCCAGATAGTCTGCCACTGTGCCGAATGGTCCAGTATGTAAAACACCCGGACCGAGAGGGCTTGTTGAACAGTTCGGCACTATGCCAGATGGTCCGGTTTACAAAACACCCCAAACTCGAGGGGGCTTGTTGGACAGTCTGGCACTATGTCGGACACTCAGTGGGCTAAATGCCCCAAACCCAAGAGGCTTGCCGGATACTCCGGCATTATACTGGACACTCTGGTGATCTATGATTTTTGGGTGTCAACATATGCCCCCTGTTTTTTGGTGAAGTTTCTGCACCACAAACATTCTACGCACCCAAAAAACCTCTATGGTCGATGGTTCTCCTGACTTATCATCCATTGTGTCATTTTTGGCGACGATACTCTTTATATCGACCGTTTTCTTTAAAGCTTCTTGCCACACACTTGGATGATACTTTTTAAAGTATCAGCCGTTAAGGGCCCTAGGCAATGACTCCCTGCATATTTTCCATCATGTATGCATTCCCGGCAATGACTTTTACTATTCGATATACCCCTTCCCAACGAGGAGACCATTTCCCAAACTCGTTGCTTCTTGAACCTACGCGCAGAATAGTTTTCTAAACCAATTCGCCCACCTGAAAAGTTTTGACCTTTACCTTCTTGTTGTAAGCTCTAGCAACTCTCGCTTTATCTTTCTCAATTTCCTTCAAAGCACTCAATCGCTTGTCTGTGACCTCATCAATATTGTCCAACATTAAGGTATGATATTCGCTAATAGACAAATCATTTTGCTTAGCTAACCTCAAGGCCCCTAGATTTACCTCGACGGGTAAAACGGCCTCTTGTCCATAGATGAGTTCATAAGGAGTTACTTTAGTGGCTCCATGTCCAGATATACAATGAGCCCATAATGCCTCCGATAAGACCTCATGCCATCTTTTAGAATGGTCCTCTATCTTTTTCTTAATGAGCTTGATCAATGTTTTATTACTAGACTTAGCCTGACCATTGGCCTGAGAATAATATGGAGATGAATTGAGTAGTCTAATTCTATAAGATTCAGCAAACTTTTGAACATGACCGGATGTAAAGGAAGTACTTTGGTCTGTAGTCAAAATTTGCGGGAAGCCGAGTCTCTGAATGATATGCTCGGTAAGAAACTCAATTAGGTCTTTGTGAGTCATGTTCTTGAGAGCAACCGCTTCAGTCACTTGGTGAAGTATTCCATTGCTACTAGCACGAAGTGGTGTCCCTTCGAAGATAGAGGATGTATTTTCTCTATAAAATTCAATCTCCATCCTCAGAATGGCCACGGTTTTATGATGGGGTTCATCATGGCAGCAGCACCAATTGAACATTGCCAAACCTTAGGCACTTTTTGCATCCTTTGTAGTACCGATAACAATGGGCAATAATAGTTGACCAATAGAATCCAACCCTCCGCAATAACCACAAATGCCCTCGTGGACTTCCCCCATAGCCACTTTGGCTTCTTTATCACCTAAACATTTCAAGAGCAAATCGTCTCCCATTCAGTGGTATAATCTATCATCATTTAAAGTTTATTTGAAAGCTATATGTCGAACCTGAACTATGAATGTATGAAATTATGGGATATCTCCAAGTGATTCGGCACTGTCATGCTTCGACGTGCCAGTATCCGAATTGTCTAGTTCTAGCATCTCAAACATCAGTTTCTTAATGACTAAAAATCTACCTTTATTAACATTATAATCGATGCTTGTTGTGCCAAATTACTGGCTTTACTATTTTCAAGCCTAGGAACATGATTTATATGAAACTCATTGATCCTTTTGATAACATCTAGGCATTTGTCTAAAATGGCATTCATCGATCCATCTAAGCATTAAAATTTCCAGCAACTTGTTGTACCACCAACAATGAATTGCCGAAAGCATCTACATGTTTTACCCCCGTGGATTCCAACATCTCCAAGTCGAACAACAATGTTTCATACTCAGCCTGGTTATTGGTGCAATCATACTCTAATCGGTTTGAGAATTCAAAGTGTGTATCATGAGGAGAAATTAATACTACACCAATACCTTGACCCTCTTTGCAAATCGATCCATCAAAATACAACTTCCAAAGGGTAGATGTCACATAACCAATGCCTAAATCATGCTCTAAAACAATACGATGTTTCACAATAAATATTAGCAACAATTTGGCTTTTCATGGATTTCAATGGTTTATAAGCCAAATCATACTCAATCAATGCATATGCCTATTTACCAAGCCTACCACTGGAAATCAACCTATGCAACATATGTCTAATAACATCGGTTTGACAAGCAACCACACAAGCACTAGATAACAAATAGTGTCTCAATTTGGTGCAAGCATGTTACAAGGAAAAACATAGTTTTTCAATGAGAGTTTACCTTGTTTTCGCATCAATCAACCGTTGGCTCACATATGTGATCACATACTCCTTCCCTTCGGTTTCTTGTATCAAAACAACACCAACCACATCATCTTCTGCCGCTATGTAAAGACAAAAAGGAACTCCACCTTTGGGCGCCATAAGAACCAGCGACAAAGACGAGTTCTCTATGATCTTATCAAAAGCTTCTTGCTGTTTTGCCCCCTAGGTGAATTTAGTTTCATTCTTTAACCAAAGAATAGGAGTAAATGCATTGATTTTTCTTGACAAGTTAGATATGAATCTCCTCAAGTAATTTACTTTGCCTAAGAAGCTTTGCAACTCTCTCTTACATGTGGGCGCTTGTATGTTTCTAATTGCTTCTATCTTCTTAGGATTTACCTCTATGCCCTTTTTATGGATTATGATGGCTAAAAACTTCTCGGTCGATATACCAAAAGCACATTTGAGCAGATTCATTTTCAAACCAAAACGGTGCATTTAGTCCAAGGCGAGTTGCAAATCGGCCAAGTGAGGGTCTAAAATTATCCATATAAACCTCCATGATGACACCAAGCAAATCATGAAAGATAAAGTTTATAGCCCTTTGTGTGGCACCCGCTTTCTTTAACCCAAAAGTCATGACAACCCACTCAAATAATCTTACAAAACCGGGGCACCTAAAAGCAGTGTTAGATATATCATCTTCGGCCATGAAGATTTGGTTATAACCCGCATTACCATCAAGAAAACTAATAACTCTATGGCTGGAAGCATCATTAATCAACATATCGGCTATGGGCATAGGATACTCATCTTTAGAATAGGCTCTATTAAAATTTCTAAAATCAATGCAAATACTTATCTTACCGGTGTTCTTCTTCTCCACCGGCACAATGTTAGATATCCACTCTGCATACCTGCAAGGCCGTATAAATTTTGCGTCAAGGAATCGGTTAATTTCTTCTTTAATTTGATCGTGCATGTTTAGGTTAAACCTTCTCATCGGTTATTTAAATGGCCTAAAATCAAATTTTATTGAAAGCCGATGCTCAACTAGCTCACGGCTCAACCCGGGCATTTCTTTATAAGACCATGCAAAACGGTCCACGTATTCTTTCAACAACCCGATTAACTTCTCTTTGTAATCGGCTTTCAGATTTTTGTTTATAAAAGTCGGCCTTGGATTGTCATTGCTACCAAGATTCACCTCCTCAAGAGGATCGGCCAATGTAAATTCTTGCCCTAACTTATCCATGTCTTCTATTTTTCTATAGTTTTACACATATCGTTCGTGTTGGACTGATAGTGCTATACTCTCTTGTGCAACCAATCTAAATTGGACTCCATTGAGTCACATAATATGGTTGAGCAGATTCTCCATCGGCTTCACATTGATGGTACAAAACCATCCCTAGTTACACTAAGAAAATTGTAATCCATCAAGTCCAACCCTGTCACGCACTTGACGGTATCGTGTGGCAAAGAGGATAATTCAGCCATAGCAACACAAGCCGATGCATCCGCATGAACAACTTCTACATCATCATCATCCATTGTATCAAGAATTGATGCAATGTAGAGGGAACACACCTATTAGCGAGAATCCAATCACACCCTAAAATCAAGCTATAACTACCACACACATCGGTGACAAAGAAAGCAGTAGCCTTGGTCTTGCTTCCAACAGTGAGCTACATAGAAGCGACCCCTTTTGCCTCAATAGGGTCTCCTCCCACACAGTTCAAAGTCATGTTGGTTCGGACGAGCTCGCCATCGGCCTTACCTAGTTTCTTGAACAAAGAATATGGCATTAGATTAACAATAGCTCCACCATCTACAAGCATGCAAGAAATCGGTGTGCCATTAATATGCCCCCTCACATAGAGAGGTTTCAAATGGTTCTCTGATTTCCTTAGGCTTCGTGAAAATAGCACTTTTCGGTCCAAAATCGAATTGTGCCATCACCTCTTCCTCCTCTACAAGAGAATAATCGGAAGGGGATAAACAAATGGTGTTGATTTCCATACCTTCCCGAGGCGGTGTAGTCTCGTAGTCCAAGAGGTCATCGTCGTCGAACTCGGACATGTCGACGTCTCTCTTGGGTGAAGGCGTTGTGTGGCTCTCCCCCAACGCAACGTCGGACGGACTCGGTGCCTCCGGAGTGGCCACCACATCTTTCGTCACCGGTGGAGTGGGAGCCTTGGGCTCTTTAGCTCTCCACTGCTTTCCTTGAGGGACCATTGGCCTTCATTGAAGACTTCCTACCCACATCTTCTCCGCCGCCTTCTCTCAGATTTCTCGGAGGTGCAGCCTTTGAAGCTTCCTCTTTTGCGTGTGCGTCAAACCGGGCGGACACCACCTCGGTTACATGTACTTAGTGGAGCTTTTGCTGCTGCTAGCCTCATGATCATGAGAAACCTTTTCGACTAGATCATCCAATGTGATTGGTCCCTTGAAAACTCCCCTGATTTTAACATCAGTTGTGCCAATTTTAACGACACCTCCGGATGCACTCTCCTGATGGACCAAAGTTGAAGGGGCGGGTACATTACCTTGCTTGGCGCGCCACTCTTGCCTAGGAGTGGTGGTGGAGCGCCCTCTTCTCGCATTGACCGGTTCAGGCTCCAACCGGTTGTGAATAGTGTCAGAGAGCCTCTTCAAGACATCTCCTCTCGGCACGTTTCATCTCGGATGGAATGGTGAGTATGGCATCGGTGGAACGGGCATCGGTGGCGCAGGCATCCACGGCCCCATGTGCGGGTGCCACATCGAGAACGGCGGGCAAGGCATAGACAGGAACCATGGCGATGGCATCCCAACCTCATGGGGTGGAGGAGGGGGCCCACGAACATCCGCCGCTTGTCTCTTCTCCTTCCTATGCGGGCTGCCTCCTCTCGATGGTGATCTTGGCAGCTTCGTGGACTAATTGTTCAAATCGATATTTTGGTTCTTGTACTTGGCCATGAGACCGTCAAAGGTGTTTTTGGGCACCATCTTCCCATCCACGGCCTTGCCTACGTTTACCTTCCACTTGCCCACCTCAGAATTTTTTGGCTTTATCATATTGGGCTGTGGAACTTGTCCCCCGGGTCTTGTGCCTTGGATGATAACCTTGATAGACTCTTGACCATCAGAAGACTTTTCGAGCACCACCTTTCTAGAGCAGCCTTTTATCACCCAATGGAGCTGACCTTTCCTCCTGTCGCTGTTCTGACCACCAACACAGTAGAATTTGCATAATCCAAGAGGAATTAGGTGCGCTCTTCGTATTCGAAGTGGCCTAGTCTAAGAAAGACTCGAGAATTTACCTGGTTTGGGCTGCCTCGAAGGCGTAATACCCTATGTCCAGGGGTGAGTGGATGTAACGTATAAGTTTGTAACAGGGTTACAATAGCAGAAGGGCCCTTACACGGGGAGAGCCATTGCGCTCAAGGTTGGTGTGTGTTTGTAAACTAGAACTGAATGACTTGACTTCTAACGTCCCTGGTGTCCCCTTATATAGGAGTCGGACCGGTTCTACATGGCTTGACGCCTATGGTAATGGGTGACTTCCTAACGGGTGGGGTCACTGTCTCGGGCGGCCTCCTGACGAGTGGGCCGCTATCTTCTGTGAGGTTGATCGTCGGGCGCTCGCTGGCAACGAAACAGATGGTCGACGTCCATCGATCGTCTTTCCGTCCTTTGTCGGGGGACAAAGGTGGCTTTACCATTTGGCTCTATCTCCCAGCGGGCAGTTTTACCTGCCGCCGGAACACTTTACCTCCTTCTGTATTGCTTTACCGCCTTGTCAGGTTGCTTTACCGTCCTCTAGGCAGCTTTACCTTCTCCCGTACGTCATCAGGAATCTCTGTGTCCGTCAAATACGACCGTTGAAACCATGTCGTGGTCCAGATCTGGCTCAGGCGCGGTCAAACCAGCTTCTTCGAGAGAGTTCGGTTGTGGGGGAACTGTGCGGCGTCTTTGGATAGTCCCAACCCTATGGGGTCGGACCGTCCTTTAGCCTCGTGGTATGGTGAAGCTCTTCGTGGGCCGTGAAGTCGGGCCATGGGCTGTAATCCGCAGCTGGGCTTTCGCATCCGCGTTGGGCCCCTAGGCACCTGGGGTATATAATTCTGACAGTAGCCCCCGAGTCCTGCGCCGCCTGCAAGTCTTCATTGAGGCGATGCTGAGCTGATCTTTGGCGGCCGTCGATGCCTGGTCCTACGAGTGCGCGCGAGCACGCTCGTAGGGCGTAGCCCCCAGCCCCCGGGCGATCCAAAGGGTCGGTCGAGCGTAGTCCTTGTGCAGTTGCCGACCTTCGATGGTTGATCCTACAGGCGCGAGCGAGGTGCCCGTAGGGCATAGCCCCCGAGCCCTCGGGCGATCCAAAGGGTCGGTCGGGGGTTTTGCTGAAACTTTGATATGGGTGCCCTTCGTTACTGAGCGGTTTGGTCCCGTCGGGCGAGACTCAGATTTCCCAACCATCAGAGGTCGGGGTCGGCCCCGCTTACGACCGGTCTTTTCGTCGTGAGTGCCTGGAGTGAGCCGATCGGGTCGATGCGTCCACGTGATCAGCACTGCGCCTAGGTCCGACCACAAGGATTGGCCGGATTCCATGATCAGCGCTATGTGCCTGGGTCAGACCAAACAGTTCAGGTCGCTGACCCTGGGCATTTTGAGAGCGGGGGTTTCGTCCCTAGGTTTCCCTCGAGAGATCTTGGTAACGGCTCCGGGGACCAAGCGGTCTTGCGGTGGCCACGGGACGGCAAATATCGTGTCTCGGAAGAGTAAACGCCGGGCTGATCTAAGGATCTGGCTGCGTTGATCGAACAATCCCCATGGTCCGCCGATTTGCGCTCGTGCGTCCTGTCCAACTGCTGCTCTGGCCAGCCAGTCAATGTGCCCACAGTCAGTGCGCAGGCGTACAGACGTCACCTCAACCGGCAGAGGTGTCGAGGAAACGCTCTGGGCTCACTTGTTGGTGGGCAGTGTGCGTAAGTCGTGGGTGCGCGCGGGATCAGGCACCCATCATGACGCATCAAATGTGCCATTGCGTCATGGAGGTCGTGGGAGGCGTGGAAACCGCGCCTTCCTGATCTTTAAGTGGGGCGCGGGAGGGGTTTCGAGGGTTTCGAATCCCACCCCACCCGTTGTGCCTTCGTCTTCCTTCCATCTCCGTCTACTGCTCTTGCGCCCAAGTTCGCCACCGTCGTTGTCGCGGTCGCACCTTGCTCTCGCCATCTTTGTCTTCTCCTTCGTCGCCATGGCTTCCAAGTGGAAAATGTCTTGCACCCACTCGAATGTCCTCGAGAACCTTGTCTCGTGCGGCTTGCTCCAGCCATACGACGTCGTCAAGTGGCGTCCGGCGGGCGGTCTGCGGACGCCGTTACCGAACGCCGACGAGGTGGTGGTCTTCACCGACTTCATCGAGCGCGGGCTTTCCCTGCCCTACTCGGACTTCTTCCGCAGGCTCCTCCTCTACTACAGCATCCTCGCCCACCACTTGAATCCGATGGGGTTCTGCACATCGCCGCCTTTATCACGTTGTGTGAGGCATACCTTGGCATCGCCCCCCACTTCACGCTCTGGCAGTACTTCTTCCGTGTCACCCCGTAGTAGGATGGCGACGTGATGCGAAGCATGGGTGCGCTGGGATCGCGCTCCACGACACACGCGCCAAGGAATACATCAAGCTCCACCTCAAGTCGTCGTTGAAGGGGTGGCATGAGTATTGGTTCTTCATCGAGAATGACGCCCCGGGACTGCCGCTGTTCCGCGACGAGCCCGTCGTGCAGTTGGACACCTGTGGTGCGGACGCTATAGACACCGAGTAGGCGGCGCTGCTGCCGTTGCTGCAGCGCATCGAAGCGTTGCGGAGGGCGGGGCTGACCGGCGCCCAACTCGTGGCGACATTCATCCGGCATCACGTCCAGCCCCTCCAAGCTCGGGCCCATCACCTCTTCGACTACACCGGCGCGGATGACACCACACGGATGGTGGCTAGGATGGAGCTGACGGCGACGGGGTTGACGAATCAGCTGGCACGGCTGCTGGAGGGCGAGATCGCCAGCGAGCTGGCCAATGGACCATCCCCCTCTGGACAGGGATCACCGGGAAGGAGCGCTGGTAAGTTATTCTCCATGGTTTGTTGTTGTAGTTTCGTTTCCAGTCATAGTCTTAGGAAGGTTTTGCTCGATGTCGTTGTAGGTCGGGATTGCTCCCTCCCCGGTTCCGCTGCCTCTAACCCCGCCCTAGGCCACTCCGGCCTTGGCTGCTCCGGGCAGGGCCATCACGACTTGGACAAGAACGCCACCATCGACACCGAGAAGAAGAAGAAGACGCTTGGCACTGGACGAAGGAGGCGAGGCGCAGCGGCCGCCCGGCCACTCGATCCGACGACGCGGCAGGCGCGGGCGGCGTCGAGGGTCTTGCCAGTGGAGCCACCGGTGGGGCCCCCGGCTGTGACCAGCGCTGGGTCGGGGACTACTCCTCCGGATCAGGCGGTCGTAGGGTTGGGGGCCGCTGCCTTGGCCGGTTCAGCATCAAGCTCCGAGTCCACGGAGGAGGCTCCATTTCGCATGCCCCACCATCACAGGCGGGAAGAGTCGAGCGTAGAGCCCGAGTCCCCGTCGAAGAGGGCGAGGACGGAAGGGTCCGAAGGCGCCGCTACAGCCGGGGGTCGGGGGGTTCCACGATGCCTCCCTTGGTGCCACTGCAACAGGATCCGTCGGCCGGCGAGCCGGCATCCGTCGCAGCCGCCGACTCAGGCTCCGCCTGCTGCCGAACCGCTGATCGAGACTGTAGCGCCGCCGTAGCAGCCACCGCAGGATCTGTCAGTTGTTGGGTCGCCATCGCCACCGGGTTCGCCGGCTCGCCCAGTGGTGCCCGGAGTTATTCTGTTGTTGCCACCGCCACCTTCTCCCCCGAATGTTCCAGCCTCTGGTGAAGAAGAGGCCGCGGGGCTCGAGGACGGTGCTCTGATCTAGGGTGCCACCGTCGAGGATTTCGGGGCACCAAGTTTGCCCCCTGCTGTTGGAGCAGACTTCATCTCCCGTTGGTGGGGAGAGACAAGGGTCGCCGCCACCGCCTGACGCTAAGGAGACGAGGGAGCCGACCCCTCAAGGGACTGATGAAGGGCCCAGGGTGCTGGTCTTGGCCTCCGGCAGTGGAACTTTCGAGAGGCGGGAGGATGCTCCGATGGGGGAGATAGCCGCCGAGTTCCGGCAGTACTTTGAGGGCCGGGTCAATGAGGTGAACTGGCTCGTGACCGATGCCCTCGCCGACCTCGGCAGTGCGCGGGTGCCCTGACCGAGTGTCAGGACGTCCTCTGGGATCCTCAAGCCCTGCAGAGTAGGGTAAGTCATGGTTTCTGAGTTTTATTTACGAACCTCTGTTAGTCTAGGTGTTGAGTCATGCTTCTGGGCCATGGCCCTCCTGGCTTTGTTCCCAAGCTGAGGTCGACGCCTGCGTGAAGAGTTGAGAAAGGCCCAGGCCGGCCGCGACGTCTCGAAGAGGGATGCCATCCAACTTCGCCAGCAGCTCAAGTCTGCACGGGATGCCAGCTGGGCTTCATTCGAGGAGGTGCAGGAGGCCCGGAAAGAGATCGCCAAGTTGCAGTCGGAGAAGAAGGAAGTCTCCATCGACCTTGCCTTGGCCGTGCACATCGCCGCACGTAAGTTTTTTACCTTTTCCCGCTTTATCGTACTCTTGCGTTGCGGGGTGTGAGCCCACGGCATACATTGTCGCAGAGCTTCGCCAGCAGCTCGCCCGACAATCCTCGGAGATTCGGACCCTTCAGGATCAGAAGCTCGCTGCTGATGGGGCCCTCGATGCCGCTGCAACCGCGCGTGTGGCCGCCGAGTTGGAGGCTGCCAAGGCCTCAAAGGATCTGGCGGAGCTGCAGCAAGCGTCAGCCGATGCCCTCCTGAGCGCTTGGGAGAAGTCGGAGGCAGAGATCGCCCGACTTCGTCGGGAACTTGATGCCGTCGAGGCTAAGGCCGAGGCTATTAAGAAGGACCGTGATGGTAAGTAGTGTTGCTTACTCTATCTTCTGTTATTGCCGTGGCCGGCTCTTATTGGTGCTTGTTGTTGGCGTGGCCAGTGAGTTCAGGGTGCTCCAGGGAGGTGTCCGCGCTCTGCTCCGTCAGGTTTTCTCCGTCGGCTTGGATAGGACCTCGAGGAAAACACCATCGAGGACCGGATCTCGCCCTGAGGCCATCCGGGCTAGGGCGGCAGCTGCTTTGTTGTCGCGACGTAGGACGTGATGGATCTCGAGCCCATCGAACTTGTCTTCAAGCTTGCGAACCTCCTAACAGTAGGCTTCCATCTTTGGGTCTCGGCAACTTGACATCTTCATGACTTGATTAACGACGAGCTCAAAGTCACCCTGGACGTAGAGTCGTCGGACGCCGAGGGCGATGGCCATCCTGAGACCATGCAGCAAGGCCTCGTACTCGGCGGCATTGTTGGAGGTAGAGAAATGAATTTGCAGGACATATTAGAACTTGTCCCCTTTTGAGAGATCAGCACAACACTAGTCCTCGAGCCCTTCAATCGGCAGGAGCCGTCGAAGAACATCGTCCAGTGCTCGAAGTCGGAGGAGGTCGGCGGTTCTTGAGCCTCGGTCTACTTAGGCGATGTCGTGGCCCACGAGCTCCATGGCTCACGTGGCGATGCGCCCGACCACATCTTTGCTGTTGACGATCTCTCCTAGCGAAAAACTCGTGACCACCCGGATGGAGTGGCTGTCGAAGTAGTGGTGGAGCTTGCGGCTGGTGATGAGTACGGCGTACAGCAGCTTCTCTAATTGGGTGTACCAGGTCTTGGCGTCGGCCAACATCTCGCTGATGAAGTACACGGGCCATTGGACCATCAAAGCCCGACCCTCCTCCAACCGCTCGATGACGAGGACGGTGCTTACGACCTTCGTAGTTGCAGAAGTGTATAGAAGTAGTGGCTCACCGGGGTTCTGGGAGGTCAAGACCGGCTGGGTCGATAGCAGAGTCTTCAGTTGCTCGAACGCTTCCTGAGCCTCGGCAGTCCAGGTGAAGCGGTCGAACTTTCGCAAGTCGGTAGAAGGGCATGGCCTTCTCACCGAGTCGGGAGATGAAACGACTGAGCGCTGCCAGGCACCCAGTAAGCTTTTGGACTCCTTTGACATTGCTGATGGGCATGAGATTGCGGATGGCGGTGATCTTCTCGAGGTTGGCCTCGATGCTGCGTTTGGAGATGACGAACCTGAGGAGTTTGCTAGAGGGAACGCCGAAGACGCATTTCTCGGGGTTAAGCTTGATGCGGTACTTTCGAAGGTTGGCGAACGTTTCTTCCAAGTCTCAGATGTGGTCGGCAACTTGTCGGGTCTTGATGACGATGTTGTCGATGTAGACTTTTAGGTTTCGACCCAGTTGGTCATGAAAGCACTTCGGCATGCAACGCTGATACGTGGCGCTGGCATTCTTGAGCCCGAATGGCATGGTAACGTAGCAGAATAAGCCGAATGGTGTGATGAAGGACGTGGCTGGCTGGTCGGAGTCACGCATAGCGATCTGATGGTACCCGCAGTACGCATCAAAAAAACTAAGGGTCTCGCAGCCTATAGTGGAGTCAACCACCGGATCTATGCGTGGCAAAGGAAATGGGTCCTTCGGGCAGGCCTTGTTGAGGCTCATGTAGTCAAACACACATCATTCATTTCTCATTCTTCTTCTTGACTATTACAGAGTTGGCTAGTCACTCAGGGTGGTAGACATCTTGGATAAACTTAGTGTCTAGCAATTTGGTGATCTCTTCTCCAATGGCCCGGCGCTTCTCATCGTCGAAGCGTCGGAGTCGCTGCTTCATCGGCCGAGATCCGAGAATGATGTTGAGGGATTGCTCGGCGACTTCCTTCAGGATGCCTGGCATGTCAGAGGGTGCCCAGGCGAAGACGTTCTGATTCCAGACAAAGAAGTCAACGAGCACGCTTTCCTATTTGCTGGAGAGCGCTGTTTTGATCTGGCCTTCTTGGCTGGGTCGGTGTTGTCGATCACGATCTCCTTGGAGTCATTGGCTGACTCAAAAGACACAGAGGTTGCTAGCTTGGAGTCGAGGATCGGGTCCGACCCCTTGGTCTTCCAGATCTCTTCAAGTAGACTAGTCCGCAGAGAGCACAGACAGGTCCGCTAGTAGACAAGTCTGGTCAGGCCGCGGTGTAATCGCTCTGGAGTCCATCCGCCCAGCGGACAAGTCTGGAGAATAACGGGGTGCTCCTTCTTTAGAGTCCGCAGGCCTTAACGGATAAGTTCAGGCCCGAACTAGTCCAGAGGGGAGGACTAGTCCGGCTCTGTCGAAGGGGACAATTCTTTAGAGTCCGCGGCTTGGCCCGGATATGTTCGACGCTGGACAAGTCTAGACATCCGGATAAATCCGAGATGAGCTGCGTGCTCTCTTTCTGGAGTCCGGCCACTTGACAGACAAGTCTGGAGAACCGGACAAGTCGGAAGCCAGTAACTAAACTAAGACTATTAAAATAAAGATGGAATGAGAAAGTTTGAGCACCTAACCATTTTTAAGATAGAAAATGCTGAACCCCTTGATAATATGATGGTCCTATGACTCAAAAAAATGTAAACACTATAAACACCGGAGCAAGGAGCCAACAATACTTTTTTTCTTTTTGGGTTGATAAACATCCATAAACTTTGTTACTGCACACATACTCACAAAATGCCATCAAATACTTCTATTGTTAGTCACAATTCATCCCAAAATTTACAAGAGATCCTAGATGCACTTTCAATAAACCAGGACAACAGCAACATAAGTTCTGATCTTCGATGGTTCTCTGTTTCTGCTTCCTCTCTTTTATCCCAGTCCCAACGTACAAGCAGGCCTTGTCTTTGCCCTGGCCCATGACCTGCAGCCCATCCTTGACGATACAACAGGCGGCATGAGTACCTGACATTTTTTAAGCCACCAGGAAGATGTGTTCTAGTATATATCAAATCAAGATAAATGTCTCTCTATTATGGACCCATCTTAATTTAGGATTTACATTTCTCATTTCAGGCATCAAATATTGTAAACTCAAGGCTATTACTGATGGTTTTCTTGTGTCTAATATAGATGATGAAAAGAAAGATACTCTCTCTGTCCCAAAATAAGTGTATTTTTAGATTTTTAAATATTCTTTGACCATTCATGTTATTCAAAAAATTTGTGAAAATATTATTTATTTTATTATGAAAGGATTCATTACTAGAAGTACTTTAACCTTGACTTGTTTATTTTTGTATTTTTATAAATTTTTTGAATAAGATGAATGGTTAAACGTTGATTTCAAAAAGTTAAAAATGACATTTATTTTAGAATGGAGGGAGAACTATGTAACAAAAGCGGAAGCTATCTGCTGCTTTTTGTATTAACGGCACATTTTGTTTACATCTGCCCTCTCACCAATGCACTATTAAAAAACTGTAGCAGCGGCTGTTGGAGCTGCAACATTTTTCATACTTAATCATTGGTGGAAAAATTTTCAGTGGAGCATGTATCATGATCAAAACTACATTTCTCTTTTTGTAATTATAGGTGAACGATCCTTTAGGTATAAAATGAAGGTAGCAACAGGTTGACATAATATAAATAGCAACGGACGCTAGCAGCGCCACAAAAATTTTCTTCTGCTCCCACCGTCCCAAAATAAGTAATATTTTTTGACTTTTTGAAATTAACGTTTGACCATTCGCTTTATTCAAAAAATTTACGAAAATACAAAAATAAACAATATAAGGTTAAAGTAATTCTAATAATGAATTTATTTATAATAAAATAGATAATATTTTTACAAATTTTTTAAATAAAACAAATGATCAAAATAGATGTTTAAAAATTAAAAAGACACTTATTTTGAGACGAAAGGAGTAATAAACATTAAAGGCAAGCCAACCATGTATTAATTCCACGCTATCCAGCAGCTGACAGAATCAATGATACTAAACCACCACGCGCTCCACGGGAGGACATGAATAGATTAAAACATTAAAGGTATCTTCCATTCTATACAGAAGTTTGTGTGGCCTACGCAGAGCGTCGATCATACAAGATAATTGGCATGTTGTAACTGATTTCAATTTGTGTTGTCTTGAAAATCTTTCCCAAATATCCTTGGGGAAATTATTGAATATTTAGATCGTAAGATCTGTACTGCACACTGATAAAAAAACGGACAATAAGTATATATTCTTAAATGAATAACAACAAGGAAGGACTTCCTCTAATTCTTTTTCTTGAAAAGGGCTGGTAGAATTAAATAAAATTGAGTGCAAGAAAAATACTACCCAAGGAAATCTAGATTCAATTATAAAATAGCATGCGTTAGGGTATTGGGTATCAATGGTACAGATTTGGGATCAGTGACCCACATCATTTTAATTTCTTGTAATCTTCTATTGTTTATTACAAAACTATACAAAGTATGTATGGCTTACGCACAGTGTCTATAGAAAAGGCCATGTTCTTATTGTACCTGATATTTTTATTTCTATTCACT
>BCLH01000212.1:182620-193614 GCA_001602315.1 Zoysia pacifica
GTAGATTAGGGCCATTATTGAATATTGTCGGTCTCTGCGTATAAAGATATATCTGTACTGCATACTGATAAAAAATGGACAACGATACATATTTTGAAATGAATAACATGTAAGGACTTCCTCTAATTTTTTTCGTGAAAAGGGTTGGTACAATTAAATAAAATTGATTGCAAGAAATAAACCTACCCAAGAAAATCTAGATTCAATTATAAAATAGCGTGCGTTAGGATATTGGGTGTCAAAGGTACAGATTTGAGATCAGTGATCCACGTCATTTTAATTTCTGGTAATATCTTCTATTGTTTATTACATAACTATACAAAATCCAGATGTGGAATATAATCTGAAATGAAGAACAAGCAGGAGCATACAAGATGTATGAAGGAAAGATTTTGAAATAGCCTCATGGTTAATACTATAGGCTAATGTAACTTGCATCAACCTCTAGCGATCATGCATTCCACTATACAGATGAGCTGTGGGTATTCCTTTTCTAGCTAAATTATAATGTCTAACTGAACATTAGCTTTCAGCGTGCTCCGATTGGCCGATTATATTATATAGAATGCTTGGACGTGCGTTCGCGAGGCGCCGAGGCCAATAGCCAGGGACTTGATTTTTGCCGTTGACATTAAAGGCAAGACGACCATGTATTCCACGCTATCCCGGAATCCACATCATTTCAACCACCACGCGCTCCACGAGTGGCCGGACGGCGAAAACTCAATATAAAACATTATCTTCTGTTCTAATTTGGACAAAATCAGAATGGAGGGCGTAAGAGATTTGCTCAACTCGGTTGTATTTAAACCCTCGCAGAGAACTAAAATCTGTGCCTATCATCTACTCACACAACCATATTAATTTGAGAAACATTCTGAGACAGCAAGAAGAAACAAAATGGCGGCTCCATCTCAAACTATGGTGACTCCAACTGATGCTCAGCTGCTAAAAGCCCAAGCTGATCTATGGCGCCACAGCCTATACTACCTCAATATATTATCTCAATAATCCAGTTTATTTACTGTAGCTTGTACTCCATTTCTGGAACGATGAGGATTGTGTGAAGATTCTAGAGCAGTGCAGAAAGGCAATTCCATCTCGAGAAGAGGGAGGGAAGGTGATCATTATAGAAACGGTGCTGAGCCATTCTCTTGGGCCAATTATGTATGAAGCACAACTTTTGTTGGACATGCTCATGTTTGTGAATACCCGTGGTAGGCAGCGTGACGAAAATGACTTCCGTGAGATATTCACAAAAGCAGGTTTCAGTGACTATAAGATTGTGAAGAAAATAGGGGCTCGAGGGATCATCGAGGTCTACCCGTAAAAGAAGGACGCCAAACTTAGAGAAATAAATGAAGTCCTGGGACTCAATTTATCAACTGAGGCAACGGGATCGGAGTATCAGAAGTGTTGTGTCTATTACTATGAGTTACATGCTTCCGGCACGGATGCATAGTGTTCGAGTGTTTTGTGCTTTCCTGTGTTGTTTGGCTGGCTCTGTAAGAAACAATGGTTGTGTTTGCAGACGTGTATATTGTTCTGTGCTATAATAATATATTATATGTGAAACAATAATATGTTTTCTGTACCGTTTCTCTGATGTTATGTTTCCTTACTCCATGCGACTTATTGATCGAATGCATCAACTTACAGAACACGTCATTAAGATAATTGGATGAACTTGAACATATAGGGAAATTCATCTTTAGGACACATGATTTAAAAATCCTTGTTTGTATGGCACCCCTAGTATACTACAGACAAAAAGTAATATGCTATAGACAAAGATTTTGAATATGGTCTCCTGTAGACAAATCTCCAAAAATATAAATACGATAAAATGCCAGATCGATATTTCAGGTAAACACGATAAGTAGCTCGTGATGAAATTTGGCTTGATGTCCGATTAGCTACAATGTTGCTCAGTGTTGGCTATCATTGATTGATGTGTTTTTAAATATTTCGCTTAGAGTGCTTATTTCTCTTTCTTCTCCCTGCATGTGCTGGTTACAGCATTGCATAGATGGTGGCAAGCAATCAACATAGGTCACGGTTCCAGTTTGTGAAGTGCAGTAGCACAAGCAGATGCTCGAGCGTGGTTCCAACAATAGGCGGGAACGATGTCGTCAGACTGGGCCTACATGATGTTAATGTGGGCGCGATCTGACCAACAATAATCTGTTGCACTGCTGCGTCAGGTTTGAAACCTAATCACGTGTCATACCTAATCACGTGTCATGATATGGCAGCGAAATGGTTTTTAGAGATTGGATTTGATAGGTCTACGCTAACTTCAATTTTGTATTTG
Source organism: Zoysia pacifica (assembly GCA_001602315.1). Taxonomy (NCBI): domain Eukaryota; kingdom Viridiplantae; phylum Streptophyta; class Magnoliopsida; order Poales; family Poaceae; genus Zoysia; species Zoysia pacifica. The sequence continues at coordinate 184,935 of BCLH01000212.1, forward strand.
TCTATAAGTGACATTTGTGTAATAATAAAATATAGCGATATGGGCTCTACATTTTTAAGTTACATTATTATTGAGATAAGTATTTGTACTTGTAAATTCATCATAAGAAATGTTTTTATGTATACACACACACATAAATTTATAAAAATCATTGGTGGTATTCTTTGTGACCAATAGTCAGGAATTGTGTAGAAATCACTTGGTTTGCAACTATACCAATTACATATAATAAACTAGCGTGACGTGCACTTCCCCGTCTACGTAATAGCCCTTTGAAAACTCTATCTATCAATTGGCTTACACCCGTCCTTGGAATACTTGGTAAATGTATAAACAAGATATATATCATGTATCGGCCATCTTTATCTCCGCTTCTTCCCAACGAAAATCCAATACCCTGAAACCCTCTGACATAAAATAATCCAACACACTACTATAAAAAGTATTTGTAAAAGCAATTTGTAGAGTTAGTACAATTTTTTATTTATATAAGTGATGTAAAAATGAATTTATATAGGCAGTTCTAATATGAAACTGCCAGTGTAAAATAATTATTAACAGGTGGAATCTTATGTCACCCACCTATATAAATGCATTGTATGCATGCATTTGACTTACACAACAGCCTTTATAAATTATTTATACAAAATTATTACTTATACAGACTTTAAAATTCAAATTCATGTGAAGATTCTATTTTGGCATGAGTGCTCACTGTTAATTTATTAATGACATTACACATATTCTACCCAGTGTTTCAGTTTCCAAAGTAGCCACGGTTTGACCGGTTTTCACAAAAACCGTGAAACTAGTCAAAAACCAGTGGAAGCTTGTACAAGTGATAAAATTAAAGTTTGGATATGTCATGACCGAAATGCTACAGTAAACCAAAGGTTTTTTCGAGTTTCTCGAGCGGTTTTTCCTGTTTTGAACATTCAAAATTTGAAACAATAACCTCCTTAATTGACTGGTTCAAAATGGTATGACCGGTTTTTACCCGCTTTATCAATCAGTTTGACCGGTTTTTATCCGTTTGTTGCCGATCAGTTTGATTTGTTTTCAGATTTTCAAAAAAAAATTTGAAAATTTTAAACTGCTCATCCGATGGAACAGTACCGAACTGTTTTCATCGAAAACCGTGAAAACCATACCGATGGTTTTGTTAACCTTAATTCTACCACGTATTCCATCAGGAACTTGACTCCGATAATAGTTCCTTTAGATCGATTTCTAGAGCGTTAGTGCCTACGGGAATGTTTTATGGGCAATAATGTTGTTGTCTCCAATATACTTAAAAAATTCTTACATAGTAAAATGTATTTTTGCACATATGCACACATATTTATTAAGAGCAACTCCAACCGAGTTGCTATCTAGATTGCCACCCTATTATTTACTCCCTTCGTTCACAAATATAAGTCATTTTAGCATTCAAAATTTGTTCCTTAATATATATCACTCTCACTTCGTAATACACATTTTTCTTTTTCCAATACACTTTATCTCTTTTCAATAAATCTATATTTCTGTCTTTTTCCTTCTCGTTTTCTGTGTACTATACTTTTTAATTTTTTTTTTAATTTCTATGCCTAGAGCTAAAACGACTATAAAAATGAACGGAGAGTTAGCAAATTGAGGGAGTAGCAAATTGAGAGGAAAAAATATCTCCAACCGAATTGCTTTGCTATTTTTGTTGGTTTGCTATTCACCATCCTCATGCTACAGATGTAGCAAAGCAACTTTGCTATCCACTAAGGTTTACAAAACCACTCGAAACAGATCGGTTTTTGTGATTTTTGGTAAAACTGATTTGATTTAGTTTTATCAAAAAATCAGTTTTTATTTTAAAATTTTAAAAAATTTAAAAAATTTGAAAAATAATTCAAAATACCAAAAACCGATTTTAGTGGTTTAAACAAACCCAGCTATCGACCCGCCGGTGCCACAATTTCGCTCCTCCTCGCCTCTCCTGCTCCTTCCCGCGTCTCTTGCTCCTCCGCGTGACGCCGCGAGGTATCGCTCGTTCTCCACCGGTGAGTTTCCTAATCTTCTCCATTTCGTTTTGAGGTCCATTTCGCCAGATCTGAGGGAGAGAGATGGACGAGGACGGCTCACCTGCGTCGCGAGCGGGAGCCAGAGTAGATCGACGCCGGCTGCGCGGCGCAGCCTGGGTGAGCACCTGACGTCTTCGCGGACAGGGTCAGCCCCCCCGTGGTCGGCGAACGGAAGCCGCACTGCTTGCTTGCTTGCTGCCTTTCTGCTTGCTCCGCCTGGTACCCTTCTGCTTCTCTACTTGCTGCTTCGTGCTTGCGTTAATTAGTACTGGTCGATCTTCGTTGGCAATTCTATTTAAATTAATTAGTGCTTATGTTTGCTTACCTGCTTGACTGCTTTTGAATTATTTGGTTGTGTTGCTTGCTTGTCGTGCCTTCAGCTTGAGTGATTTTTATGCAAAATACTTGTCAGCTAGATTAGCATAATTGTGCTGATTATTTGTGAATTGCAGGTAGGCCTTCCTTAAGCATGCACTACTTCTAGTAGTTATGTTTTTATTTGACTTAATCATCTATTAGGTATTAACAGTCATAAATATATCCTTTACAAATAATGTTGTGGTTTAAATTTCAAACAAATAGTTACAATGTATCGATAAAATGAGTGAGCTATAGGGTACCAGTTTTAGCAAATCGGTTGGAGTGTGATGTTAAATAAATTGCTAAACTAAGACAGGTCATTTGCTATTGAGAGGAATAGCAAATGAAAAATAGCAACTCGGTTGGAGTGGCTCTAACTACACCCTTTGGCGTTGCTATAAGAAACGCTGCTGAAATTGACATTTATAACGAGCTCACTACTTCAACTGAATCCCTATTCTCTAATATGAATAAATAGTACCCTACGGATCCACATCACTGTTGCCCTGTCGATCCAATCACGTGGATGTTGTTGGGTGTGGGCTTGTCATGGGCCAAGCAAGAACTTACAGGGATATCAACACGATCAGCGGGATTCGGCTTGATATAATTAAGATATCTGATTTACACGGTTTGTGTCATGAATATACTTGAAATTACGAAGACATAGCCAGCAGGTAAATACTTTGACAATGTGAACTATATGATGGACCAAATTTTACCTTGCAATAAGAATCTTGTCTCTAATCTCAGGAGGACGGCGTGTACAACCTAAACAAGTACACACCAAGGCCTCCTTTGAAAAGCGAGAATTTTTTCCGTTTCCTGTGTGTTTTTTCTGTGAGATTAAACTGATTCCTGTGAGATTCCTGCGTTCCAAATGAGGCCCAAAGGTCATCACAAAAACTGATAAACGTTTGATGAGATGGCAAAAACGCAGCTTTCCCATTGGTAGTTGTTGCGGCCCACGTGTTTCTACCAATACTGCAGCACCTTACGACCCGACACTAAAGAGTCTTTTCTTGTAGTTGTTGCGGCCACCGACATAGCCCCGCTAGATGGAGTATCCCCCAGCTTTCCCGTTGGTAGTGCATCATGAGTTTCATGGGAACCAAGTCACCTTACTGCCATTTGAACGCTACAAAAAGAGGAGCGAACCCTTCCTCTCCACAGACACCCCATTTAAATTTAGAAAAAAATCTCTCTTACACTCTCTTAATCTCTAGTAATAGTAGACTTTAGGCAACAAGAGTCATCCCATGGTTTTCAAGTCTAGTTTTGTGAGTTGTGGACACGTCTATCCCATGTATTTTCTATTGTATTATTTTGTCGACATTCATCCCAATACATGTGATACTGAAGAGGTGCTACTCTAGTGGCGCTGTTTGATTTTGCCATGGACATTAAAAGCAACGCGCACATTAGATCCACTCTATCCGACAACTTACCGATATTTATGATACTGATCAACGACCACGAGAGTAGAGGGAAGCCTTTTTGGAACTGAGGATCGATGAGCGATCAAAAGAACATAGAAACACGAATAACTTTCTGGCGATAAACACCACGGAAACTCTCGCTCTTGTTCTTGGTTTCTCTATTATTGTTGGACTCGATACACAGTGAAACACGAGGAGAGACCTCACGGGCGACATATGCCTGCCGAACTACCGACGCCGCAGCGGCGACACACATCGGAACTTTCTCTATCTCTTGGCTCACTCTAAACAATCTGATTACATCCGTTTTTATAGACGCAGGCCACACATGACTGAGCAACGGACTGCACCGGCAACCTCGCGCATGCCAGCATCTTGTCCTTGCGATCCGGCCACCACTCAAACGTGAGCCACTCCGGTTCCTGCGCACTACCCGGCCAACTCGACATGCACCAACACTAGCTACACCACGGGCATCAGTTCGTGCATACAACCGACGACCGGTGAACGCTCCACGAACTGGAGCAACTACTCTACTAATGACGCTGCTAAGCAACGCTTGAAACATAACCAAGTCAAGATTATTTCTAACAATCTCCTCTTAATCTTGACTTGCCTCTTCATCATCTCCGGCAACACACACCATCTTCTTCTCCGGCAACACACGCCACATCTCCGGCGATACAAGTCATCTTCCTGCCAGCAACACAGACCACATCTTCAGCGATACATGTCGTCTTCATCGTCTCTGACGACACGCCGATCGACTGCATCGTGCACAGACAACGAATCTAGAGCCGATGTCTCCTCTGCACTGAGACAAGGACCGACACACGATCCACTTGCCTCCGCATCGCGCGCCCCCACGGGCACCATCGCGCAGACCGACACACGGCCGGCGATCCTCTCCGGCGACACATGTCGAGACTTAGAGTGGCATCACGGCACGGCAGGACCGACAAACGATCCACTGTCGTAGCGCCTCGCACCTCTGATAGCTTTATGCACGGACCGACACACGGTTCGGCAACCTTCAATACACCACGAGGCTTTCAGTGCTCGTAGAAGGTTCCATCAAAGATAGGAATCTTCCCCGAGGCTTGCCCATTCTTCAGCTCGTTGTAGTCGAATTGGACGTTAGAGTAGTTCTCTTTGCTTGCAGATGAATCATCGATCTTTTCGGTAGACATCTTCAACTCTCCTAGCTATTAGCCTGTTAAAAAAAGAGTCATTGCTCTGATATCAATTAAAAATTGCTTAGAGGGGGTGAATAGGCAACGATCTAAAATTCGAACAATTTGATCAATCAAAACAAAGTGCGCGGACAAGTCCGGTCCTTGCGGATAAGTCCACCAGTCGCAGCAGAAAAATAGATCAAACACAAATCAAAAGAGAGACAAGAGACACAGCGATTTTTGACCGAAGTTTAGCTCCACACAGAAGCCTACGTCTCCATCGAGGAGTCCACAAAGGACCGGATTACACTCAACCCTAAACTTCTCCAAATGACGATAAAGATCAATTTGGTTTTCACTAAATCAAAGTGATCAAATTGCATCAACCTCTAGCGATCATGCATTCCACTATACAGATGAGCTGTGGGTATTGCTTTTCTAGCTAAATTATAATGTCTAACTGAACATTAGCTTTCAGCGTGCTCCGATTGGCCGGTTATATTATATAGAATGCTTGGACGTGCGTTCGCGAGGCGCCGAGGCCTATAGCCAGGGACTTGATTTTTGCCGTTGACATTAAAGGCAAGACGACCATGTATTCCACGCTATCCCGGAATCCCCATCATTTCAACCACCACGCGCTCCACGAGTGGCCGGACAGCGAAAACTCAATATAAAACATTATCTTCTGTTCTAATTTGGACAAAATCAGAATGGAGGGCGCAAGAGATTTGCTCAACTCAGTTGTATTTAAACCCTCGCAGAGAACTAAAATCTGTGCCTATCATCTACTCACACAACCATATTTGAGAAACATTCTGAGACAGCAAGAAGAACCAAAATGGCGGCTCCATCTCATACTATGGTGGCTCCAACTGATGCTCAGCTGCTAAAAGCCCAAGCTGATCTATGGCGCCACAGCCTATACTACCTCACCTCCATGGCGCTCAAGTGCGCTGTTGAGCTTGGAATTCCTACTGCTATCCATGACCTTGGTGGTTCTGCCAGTCTACCAGACCTGATTGCCAAATTGTCCCTTCCAACAAATAAGCTGCCGTTCCTCCGTCGCCTGATGCGTTTGCTAGTCACCTCAGGCATCTTTACTTCTGATGATAACAACTCGGAAGTTGAAACTTTCTGCCTCAATCCATTGTCTTGGCTTTTGGTGGAAGGTGTGGAGGCAGAAGACCACACTTATCAAAAATATTTTGTGCTTGGCACAATTTCCAAGCACTATGTCGATGCATCATTGACACTGGCTGATTGGTTCAAGAAGGATCTATCACCCCCATTACCATGTCCATTCGAGGAGTTACATGGTGTACCACTCCTTCATGAGAAGACGGCACAATTTGATGAAGAGCTCGACAGGATAGTCCAAGAAGGTGTGGCAGCACATGACAATTTAGCAATGGGGACGATAATGCGGGAGTGCGGTCAAATTTTTAATGGAGTTCACTCCCTCACTGACTGTAGTGGTGGCGATGGCACAACAGTAAGAGCTATCATGAAGGCTTACCCTCACATAAAGTGTCATGTGCTTGACCAACCACGGGCTATTGACACTGCCCCAACTGATGATGCTGTGGTTAATATGTTCAAGTGCATCCCACCTGCACAAGCGGTGCTTCTCAAGGTTTGAAATTAAAATATTCTTGACTTAATTTGTTGAAAAAAATCATAAAATTCATAAAAAATAGATATATCTAATGTTTAGAATTAGGATGCTACCGTTTTACATACCTTATATTCAGTACTTTACATAATCCAGTTTATTTACTGTAGCTTGTACTCCATTTCTGGAACGATGAGGATTGTGTGAAGATTCTAGAGCAGTGCAGGAAGGCAATTCCTTCCCGAGAAGAGGGAGGGAAGGTGATCATTATAGAAACGGTGCTGAGCCATTCTCTGGGGCCAATTATGTATGAAGCGCAACTTTTGTTGGACATGCTCATGTTTGTGAATACCCGTGGTAGGCAGCGTGACGAAAATGACTTCCGTGAGATATTCACAAAAGCAGGTTTCAGTGACTATAAGATTGTGAAGAAAATAGGGGCTCGAGGGATCATCGAGGTCTACCCGTAAAAGAAAGGTCCCTGCCAAAATATCCTTTCATTGTGGTTGGACTAAACCTTGGATTTACCACAGGGAAATAAATAAAACCCGGCTTCAATTTCTCAACTGATGCGACGGGAGTATTTGAAGTGTTGTGTTGTCTATTACTATGAGTTATGATCAGTAGTTATATGCTTCCAGACCGGTTGCATAGTGTTCAAGCGTTTTGCGCTGTCCCGCGTTGTTTGGCTGGCTCTGTAATAAACAATGGTTGTGTTTGCAGACGTATATATCGTTCTGTGCTATAAAAATATATTATATGTGAAACAATAATATGTTTTCTGTACCATTTATAAGATGTTCTGTTCACATACTCCATGCGACTTATTGATCAGATGCATCCACTTACAAATCACATCATTAAGATAATTAGATGAAATTGACTGAAGTATATAGATAAATTCATCTTCAGGGCACAGGATTTAAAAATCCTTATCTGCAGCACACCCTCTAGTATGCTACAGACAAAAAAATAATAATATGATATAGACAAGGATTTTAAAACCTGGTGTCCTGTACAGAAATCTCCAAAAATATAAATATGATAACAAGATCTATATTTCAAGTAAACACGATAAGTAACTCGTGATGAAATTTGGCTTAATGTCCGATTAATTAGCTAAGTTGTTGCTCAGTGTTGGCTGCTGTTGATTGATGTGTCTTTAAATATTTGACTTATAGTGCTTATTTCTCTTTTTTCTCCCTGCATGTGCTGGTTACAGCACTGCATAGATGGTGGCCAGCAATCAACATAGGTCACGGTTTCAGTTTGTGAGTGCAGTAGCACACGCAGATGCTCGAGGGTGGTTCCGACAATAGGCGGGAACGACGTGGTCAGACTGGCCCTACATGGTGTTAATGCGGGCTTGATCTGTATGGTAGAAGCAATAATAATCTGTTGCACTGCTGTGTCAGGTTTGAAACCCAATCACGTGTCATGATATATCAGCGATATGGGTTTAGAGATTGGATTTGATAGGCCTACCTAACTTCAATTTCGTATTTGTCTATAACTGACATTTGTGTAATAATGAAATATAGAGATATGGGCTCTACATTTTTAAGTTACATTATTATTGAGATAAGTATTTGTACTTTTAAATTTATCATAAGAAATGTTTTTATATACACCCACACACATAAATTTGTAAAAATCATTGGCGGTATTCTTTGTGACCAATAGTCACGAATTGTGTAGAAATCACTTGGTTTGCAACTATACCACTTATATATATTAGTCTCGATACCCGTGCCAACAAGCACGGTCTAAGAGAAAATATTAACTTAAAAAATAATATATTAATATTAAAATTTGAAGTTTCTCATTCTTCGTCATAAAAGGTTAAATACCAACTAATCATTTAAAGTTTACATGCATCATATCTAAAACTTGATGAAATTTTTGAACAAATATAGGCATATTCTCTTTACACTCATTATTTTGGTACTTCAATAATTGCCATTGAAATTTAATTCTACTCTCTCCTTTTCTAAATTGACTGTTGACTTTTAACATCAACTTTGATCATTCGTTTTA
>BCLH01000212.1:193732-233878 GCA_001602315.1 Zoysia pacifica
AGCTTACACCTGTCCTTGAAATAATTGGTAAATGTATAAACAAGATATATATCATGTATCGGCCATCTTTATCTCCCCTTCTTCCCAACGAAAATCCAATACCCTGAAACCCTCTGACATAAAATAATCCAACACACTACTACAAAAAGTATTTGTAATCACTGTCTGAAAAGCAATTTGTAGCGTTAGTACAATTCATGATTTATATAAGTGATGTAAAAATGAATTTATATAGGTAGTTCTAATATGAAACTGCCAGTATAAAATAATTATTAACAGGTGGAATCTTTTGTCACCCACCTATATAAATGCATTGTATGCACGCATTTGACTTACACCACAGTCTTTATAAATTATTTATACAAAATATATAAATTACTTATACAGACTTTAAAATTCAAATTCATGTGAAGATTTTATTTTGGCATGAGTGCTCATGGTTAATTTATTAATGACATTACACATATTCTACCCAGTGTTTCAGTCACCCAAATAGCCACGGTTTCACCGGTTTTTCACAAAAGCCGTGAAACTTGTCAAAAACTACTGGAAGCTTGTACAAGAGATAAAATTAAAGTTTGGATATGTCATGACCGAAATGCGACAGTAAACCAAAGGGTTTTTCGAGTTTCTCGAGCGGTTTTTCCTGTTTTGAACATTCAAAATTTGAAACAATTACCACCTTAATTGACTGGTTTAAAATGGTTTGAGCAGTTTTTACCTGGTTTACCGATCAGTTTGACCGGTTTTTACCCGGTTTGCCGATCAGTTTGACCTGTTTCCAGATTTTCAAAAAAAAATTAATTTTTTTGAAATTTTAAACTGCTCATCTGATGAAACTGTACCCAACTGTTTTCATCAAAAACCGTGAAAACCATACCGATGGTTTTGTTAACCTTAATTCTACCACGTGTTCCATCAGGAACTTGACTCCGATAATAGCTCCTTTAGATCGATTTCTAGAGCGTTAGTGCCTATGTGAATGTATTATGAGCAATAATGTTGTTGTCTCTGATACTAAAAAAATCTTTACATAGTAAAATGTATTTTTTTGCACATATACACACATATTTATTAACTACACCCTTTGGCGTTGCTATAAGAAACGCTAAACACCAGCATCATGTCCTTTCTGAGTGAAACGGTCACAGTTCCAAATAAATGATGTCTTGGATACTACTACCACTACTACGTGAGTCGTGAGTGGTTGAAAGGACAAGATCTTAAGATAATTGGGATATCGCTGCATCCCTCCAAGATCTGACGCACCTAAGGCTGCTGCAAATTGACATTTATAACGAGCTCACTACTTCAACTGAATCCCTATTCCCTAATATGAATCAATAGTACCCTACGGATCCACATCACTGTTTCCCTGTCGATCCAATCACGTGGATGTTGTTGGGTGTGGGCTTGTCATGGGCCAAGCAAGAACTTACAGGGATCTCAACACGATCGCCGGGATTCGGCTTGATATAATTAAGATACCTGATTTACACGGTTTGTGTCATCAATATACTTGAAATTACGGAGACATAGCCAGCAGGTAAATACTTTGACAATGTGAACTATATGATGGACCAAATCTTACCTTGCGATAAGAAACTTGTCTCTAATCTCAGGAGGACGGCATGTACAACCTAAACAAGTAGACACCAGGGCCTCCTTTGGAACGCGGGAATGTTTTCTGTTTTCTGCGTTTTTTTTTTTTGTGAAATTGAACTGGCTGCTGTGAAATTCCTACGTTTCAAATGAGACCCAAAGGTCATCATAGAAATTGATAAACGTTTGATTATATGGCAAAAACAAGAAAATAAACACAATGAAATGGTACGCAGGCCGAAAACATCCAAGATACATGGACGCATGATAAGAACATTAGAAAAACTAGTGGAAGCTTCTTCTAACATCATTTTTGACAAGTATCAATTCCTGTGATGTCACCATAGCCGACACTGCGCATTAAGTATCCAGTGTCAGCTATGTGAAATCACAATGATCGACATTGGTAATCTAGAGACCAGTATCAGCCAGTTGATGTCATTGGAAAACCGACACTAGTGTTCCAGTTACCAATGTTAGTAAACTTGATGTCATAGTGACTGACAAGAATGTATCGGAGACCAGTGTTAGCTCTGCTGATCACATCACAGTGAACGACACTAATGTGTTAGAGACTAGTTCAGTTTACTTGATGTCATAGTGACCAATACTAGTGTGACGAACACCAATATTTGCCCCCACATGTCATACTAACCGACACTGGTGTGTCATAGACCGATCCTTGTAACATCACTGTTAATGACACTGCTATATGAATCACTAATGTCAGTCGCTCTGATGCCAGCTTCCAAACACTGATGTTCTAGTCCAATGTCGGAGGCTTCTAGCCGACACTCATATGAGTAGTGTCACATGTTTCGATCGACACTGCAAGACCTTACGACCCGACACTAAAGGGTCTTTTCTCGTAGTTGTTGCGGCCACCGACATAGCCCTGCTAGATGGAGTATCCCCCAGCTTTCCCATTGGTAGTGCATCTTGAGTTTCATGGGAACCAAGTCACCTTACTGCCATTTGAACGCTACAAAAGGAGGAGCACACCCTCCCTCTCCGCAGACACCCCATTTAAATTTAGAAAAAATCTCTTTTACACTCTCTTAATCTCTAGTAATAGTAGACTTTAGGCAATAATAGTCATCCCATAGTTCAAAGTCTGTCCCTGTTCCTGAGCGCTACTTTTTCTATAAAATCTCAATTACTACTCTCTAATGTTCTACGAGAAAATTAATTTCCAAAAGTTATATCCTTCAGAAGTAACTAATTTCACTAGCATTAACATGGTCATAGTTTTACATACCTTGCGCAAATTTTACATAATCCACTCATGAACTGTGGCTTATTCTCCGCTACTAGAGTGAGATGAGGAGATACAAATCCAGCTTTTGCTTCAAGGAAGCTACAACCAATTATTACAGAATCCAAAGCACCGAAGTGGTACAAGACTTTTCCTTCTATCTTCAGATAAGATATTATATACAGTACACTAGGCTTTTAAGTAAATTTTCTGTACGTAGCTGACGATACATGAACATCACTGGTATACAAGTCAAACCGTGAACAGTACCTGCTACAATCTATATTATCCAGTTTTAATTAACTCCCCATTTCCTGTTAATAAATATCCCATGCCGAACACGCCGGATACCGACACTCAAAATCCCTATGGCGTGTCATGTTCAGTGTCCTCGACTTCTATCAATTGGTACTCCCTGATGCACAGTATTTAATCCCCACCTTGCAGAGCCTTCGACACGCGAAACACCAGACGCTCACAGCGAGGAGGAACGGAGAAGTCAGAACAATGGCAGCACAGGCAAACACCTTGGCAGTTCCCACCGATGCTGAACTGCTGAAAGCGCAGGCAGACGTATGGCGCCATAGCCTCAACTACCTCACATCCATGGCACTGAAGTGCGCCGTGGAGCTCGGCATCCCCGCCGCCATCCACCGTCTTGGCGGCGCTGCAACACTTCCCGACCTGATCGCAGCACTGTCCCTCCCTGCGACTAAGCAACCGTATCTTCGTCGCCTGATGAGACTGCGGGCTACATCAGGCATCTTCACCACCGATACCACCAGCAACGAGGAGATGTACCGCCTAACCCCTGTCTCGATCCTTTTTATCGATGATATAGCAGCTCACAACCATACACCCCAGACAGCACTCTTACTCGCCGCAACGTCGAGGCACTGCCTTGAGGCTGCATCGGGGCTGGCCGACTGGTTCAGGAAAGATGTGAAGCCGCCACCGTCGCCGTTCGAGGAAGTGCACGGTGCCGCACTCTTCGATGAGAGTGGCCAGACTTGACGAGGAGTCTGACAGGCTCTTCAACCAAGGATTGGCAGCCCATGACAGCTTTGGGATTGGCATAGTTTTGCAGGAATGCCGTGGCCTGTTTGAGGGTGTCCAGTCGCTTACTGATTGTTGTGGTGGCGATGGCACGACGGCAGCGGCCATCGTCAAGGCCTTCCCGCACATCAACTGCACTGTTCTTGACCTTCCACGCGTAATCGAAAACATACCAAAGGATAGCGCCGTTAACTACGTCGGAGAGGATATGTTCAAATTCATCCCGCCATCTCAAGCTGTGCTACTGAAGGTATGAATTTTCTTCCCTTTTTTCAAGCTGTATAGCGTGCAGGGGAGAACCATCTCGCAGACTTTAGCATATACAAGTTTGTGTTTCAAACAGATACTGATTTAGTGATCAAACGACAGCTTGTGTTGCATTAAGATCCTGCTGAATGCAAGAAGGCCATTCCTTCACGAGAAGAGGGAGGGAAAGTGATCATCATAGACATAGTCATCGATCCTTCAAGTGGGTCAGTGCTCGAAGCCCAGCTCCTGATGGATATGGCAATGATGGTGAACACAAGGGGCCGGCAGCGCGATGAAAACGACTGGCGCAACATTATCCTGGAAGCAGGATTCACCGAATCGTGAAGAAACTGGGAGCTCGACGGGTCTTTGAGGTCTACCCATGAAACTGCTCCTACACAAACCAACTTTGCTACGACGTGCATGGTTTAATAAACCTAATCTGAATAAATAAATAAAATGCGGAGGGCCTTATTTATCATATATAACAGAAGTTTCGTGGATAAAAGATGTACCTTGAAGAAAATAAAGATATAAGGTGTCAAGGTTCTTTACCGAACCATGTAACTTCTTTGTGTGGCTTATCTCCTTGTAAATGGATATACCGAGGCGTTGTGTTTGCTGTCACGCGATCTACCGAGGCCATCATCCAGCAGCGCCCATCCCAGCGCATCCACGCAACGGGTCCCTTGACATGCCAGCAGCCTCCTCGCTCCAAGCGATAGCATGTAAACGCCTCAACCCAGCTCCGATGCACCCTCCTTTTCCCAAACCATCATATCACGGTCACCCCAGCGACCCCCCTCAGCCCCGCGGAACCTGCCTTCCCACACGGTTTAGAGTGAAATCTATCTACAGAGAGAGAAAAAAAATTACTAAAGAAATCAAAATAAAATTAATAAAACAATCAAAAAAAATTACTTAAGAAAAATTACTAAAAGAATTAAAACAAAATAATTGACAGAATCAAAACAAATTTATTAAGGCATAGAAACTACCGAAGAACCCTAAGGCCGTGTTATACTCCCTCCATTCTTAGATGTCGCCACACTGACTTCAAACATCAGACCATTCATATTATTCAAAATTATTTTGCACGGGAGGGGAGATGCAAAAAAAAAAAATTAAGTCGTTTTGACATTATTTTGCAGTGTACAGACCGACAGGCCCATAACCATGCAAAATCATATAAAACCATGTACTAAGTTACATGCTGGCAGGAGGTAAAACATTATTTCTGGCCTTTTGAAGTACCCCTCATGCATACTAGCAAGGGTTCAAATAGTCGGGCCAAATTCTGGTAAAACCAATTACCAGTGAGCCTGAATCATGAAAGCAAATTACAAACTACAATGCTAACAACAGAAAGCACTGCCATTTACATCATCTGAGAGCAGATGGATTTAACAGTCTTCAATGAAGGGGAAAACAAAAACCTTGTACTCTCCAATTAGCTGCTTTCGTTCTGCACCTGGAACCATGCAAGCCCTGCCTGACCGCACCGTCTTGACTCAGGGATGGGCACTATTGGCCCCAAGAATATACGCCATAGGTCCAAAATTATTGTCACGAGCATCGCTGCACCCAAAGCATCGACAGCCACCCTGGACAGGTTCCACTTCTCATCTTTTTCATCAATCCTGAAAACCAGAAAAAACAAAAGAACACATTAGGTAGACAGATTGGGCTCTGATTCCTACTTGTTGATCACAATGTCAATAAATACAAGTACTATGGGTTTTATATAATCAGTTGTTAACTTCGTTACCATTGAAACCTCTCAAAGGTATGAATGATTTTGGTGATTAAATTAGAACCATGAACTAATTCATTAGATGCAGGTCTATCAACACTATTTTACACTTCTACGAGTTGTTCGAGTCCCTGTAGTGTTTTCAAAGAGAAAGCTAGTCCAAAGCTAAGGATGATTTAAAGCCGTGTGTGGCTTAGTATTTAGTCTGAGTCTATAAGAAGCACTGATACTATTACGAGGGGTCGGGTCACTCGTCTCGGTTTTACAGGAATTATGGTGTATGGATGCTCTAAGTTCTCTGAGGTACTTGAGTGATAAGTGGAAATTTGAAGATATCAAGAGTTGCAGCCGAAAGCTTGAAGATCTTAAATCAGTAAGTTTCAGCAGCTGATAGGTCACCGGACAGTCCGATGAGGGTCACAGCCAGGAGTCCAGAGAAGATGTTTTCTGATGGTAGTGGAGTTGGGGTCACCGGACAGACCGATAGGTGTCACCGGATAGTCCGGTGAGTGCGGGAGCTTGAAGTCCAGAGAAAGATGCTCTTTAGAGTCAACAAGACCAGTCTCCGGACAATCCGTTGTTCAGAGACCGAACAGTCTGATGAGCCCCAAAAAAGGTGTCCAGAAGAGGTGTCTTTAGAAGTCCATAAGATAAATTCACCGGATAATCCGATGTCACATAAAATGAATTTCAGAGAGGTTTTCTGCCACAGAAGACCAGGAGTCATTGTACAGTCCGATGGTCTCAATAACCGGACAGTATGACTACAAAAAGCAGACAGCTTTTTGACAATAGCCCTTAAAGGTTAATTCAGGGCTTGAGGCCTATTTAAACCGTTGAGAGAGCTGTTGTGAGGCTTGCTAGCGGTCAGAACAGTTGGAGATCATTTGTTGAAAGCCAAAGTTCATCAAAAAAGCACAAGAGAGCATCTCGTGAGATCTTGAGTGCTTATGAAGAGCAGCTAAAAGCATCCACGCATTTCTAAAGCTTGTGAGCCTGAGAGGAGTGTCTTAGACTTGTTACTCTTGGTCTATGGCAGGCTAAACCAGTTAGTTGTCGTTGTCCGATCTTCCGAAGACTTGTGGAAGACAACATCAAGTTTAAACGCGGTTCCGGGTCCTCCATTCTAAAAGGACACCAACAGTGAGCGTTCGAGCCTAAAAGGTTTGCTCTAGCGTTTGGGTATTGTTTACTACAGCCTGGGCGCCAATGTCTTCACTTCAAGAGTGAAAGTGTACCCTTATGAGCATCGTTCTGAGAACGACAGAAGAAACCAAAACTTCGACGGAAGTGGTTCAACGAAGAAAAGGGAAGACCCTATTCTTCTAAAACCTAAAAAAAAATCGCTGAGCATCTCTATCACCTTTATTTTTACTTACCGCGTTTACTTTTTTGTGAGAGGTTGTTTAGTTACTTCTCTTGGTGGCTCTCGTGCCGGCTTACTTACTAGCTTGATAGGTTGTTTTCTTGCTTGTTTTACTCTTCACTAGACTTTCCTTGCTAGGAGTTGTTTGCTAGTTTTGCTAGAGACTAGGAAGAGTGAAAATTGGCTAGTAGTGTAAGTGCCCGATTCAACCTCCCCCTCACCCCTTCTCGGTCACTTATCCTTTCATCAGTTCAAAATTTTAACGAGCTACAATGCTATTCCTGTGTGAAGGCATAAAATGCAAAGACAATGAATTAGATTGGTCAATCTCAGATGAACAGAAAATATAAAAAAAAAATACATTGTTATCAGAGAAGATTAATGTGTCTACATAAAGAAACACAACAGTATAACAAAAACACAATAACAACAAAATGAGTAAGGAGAACTCAAATGTTTTGGAAAAACTGAAATAAAGAAAATACATAACATCTTTTTCACAGTTATTATTTTCAGAGTAGTATAGTAAAACATTTTAGCAAATAGAGAACTTTCATAATGGCACAAAGTCAAGTTATTTTAATCCTACTGAAATTTACCTTGAGAACATTGGGAAGCTGACAATGAAGTATATTGCGTAAAACAATGATCCTACTTTGTACATTGCATCCCTATCAATGAACTCATAATATGGGAACTGCAGAAGTACATAAAACATTAGACATAAACTTGAGAGTTATTGGTAAAAACATAGAATGATAAAAAACAGGCATCTAGAAACAAGTAAAATAATTCGTGTATAAAAACAGCTGAAGAACACCACTTTCATATGTTTTAAGAAATGGAACATCCTACCAAAAAAGCATTAGAGAAACTGTGACCATTTGTTGCAAGCGCATTATGATATAGTTCATTTACAGAAAACCTAACATTTTCAGCTTTCAACGAACATTTGCATAATAGTTAAAAACACGAACATTTGCATAAACTGAGTACACTACAAGACATCTTCAGTGAATAGGCTAGAATCTGTTAGATGTCTGCTCTCATTAAATCTTGATCTCATAATTAATTTAATTAATAGATCATTTTAATGCTATCATTTAATTGTAAACAGTCAAGTATATTGAGCACAGGAATGATGGTGACATATATTGCTTTCATGAAAAATATGGAACTAGCACACTGCATGTTTGAGACTGATGTTGCATACGACTGATTGGTATACTTTGTCATTAAAAGACCATAAATAAATTATTTACAACCTCTTATTCACCATTTTTTAGAGCTTGTTTAAGTGTCCTAACCTATGTGCCAGGTTCTGTATTTTAAAAAAAAATTCACTTATTTGTGTATGGAAACCAAAAGTGACTAGATCCAACAGTACTCTTCCAAATAATGGTATGAATCGAATCAGCTCAAAATGTATTTATTTTCTAGATATGATGCACAACTTATTAAATCACTACATGCACAAAAAAGGGTTATAGTAGATAGAAATGAATAAGAAATATGCTTGAACCTACATTTGCAATGGCTAAGGTCTCCAAGCATGCTATGAAGTATGATAGTGCTAAAATCCATGCGGCGTCAAATAACCACCGAATGGACTGTGGCAAGTGAGCTGTAGAGTGACGTAATCTGCGGAGGGTCATATTTGATGCCATATGGTAGAATAGGAAACAAGCATGGGTCAGGAAAAACGTCGTATGAGGTACCTGAAACATCAAAACAAATTAAAAAATAAATATAAATAATTTAGCCATCAGCTATCTTTAATGGGGACAGTTTGCAGAAAGAAACTATGCAATACACGAATTTGTATTCAGAAACAGTGCAAGACAGCTAAAAGTTCCTTATTGTCCAAAATTGGAATTGGGACATAGATAGGACATGTATGGAGTGAGAAGTATATTTAACAGCAAGGCACGTGTAGTTTAATATCTTATTTAGTTTGAAAATTTCCAGGAAAATGACTCAGCAAATTTGTTACAGCATTCGGTAGAGGGGACTGGCATTTGAGCTTGAACCCAGGATGCCCTAATCCGTGAGTTATCTCCCTGAGAAACCAGTTTCAGCAAGTTTTCTATGATTAGGGTCTTGGCCTAGTCTTAGTAGCACTCTAGGCTCTTAGCTTTGTGGTTAGAACTTGGATTAAGTTGATAAATGCCATTACAATTTTGCAAAAAATGAGATATGCCATCATGGCCCACATGTCATTGAAAAAGATGGCCCCCCCTGTCATTGACACAGCGATGGCATATTTCAAAACTGGCAAAATTGTGATGGGATATTTTTCAAGCTAGGCTCCTGGGTTTAATTCCCTGAGGTTTTCAAGCTGGCGTAAACAATTGTCACTCGCTGGTTTCTTGGTCATGCACACGAGCACTGGCAAAGCTAGATCGAAGCTCAGGGTGGCGTTGCACATGACCATAGATTTATAGTGCTAATCTATGTTGTTCCATAGGAACTTAAAGGTAATTAAGACTGAAGTTTTAATTTGCGCTGGTGCCGGTGCAATAGGGTTGTTATACCTAGCTTCGCCTATGCAAGATGGTTTGACATATGGGGGGTCAAATCCTTGTGTAAGGACTAGGGTAGGCTTTTCTTAATTAAAATACCATGTGTGGCCTTTCCCAACAGATCGCGTACTTTTTCTGAAGGTTTTAAGGCAAGCCACAGTTCTAGAAATCAATCCTCGTGACTGAGAAAAAGAAAAGAGCTATGGGAGCAAAAAAAGGTTTAATTCTTTATGAGATTCATTCCCACTAATAGGTTGGTGCCAACTTTTGACTAGTTTCTGAAAGGAACGTATGGGCAGCAATGATAACAAAAAACCCACGGAAAAAAGGCGCTAAGCGCTAAGCGAGCGCTAACCCAGCGCTTAGAGTTTAGGCGTGCTTCGGCGCGCTTAAGCATTTCCTAAGCGTTAGTCATTAATATCATATTACCTACAAAAATAAGGCTAAAAAGAAAAAAAGAAAAGGACAAAAGGGCCATAGCTAGCATCTGCCATTGTTGGCCCATCAGCCCACTACGCCACCCTTTGTCCTAATGAGGCAGACCCAGCACCCAGCCCCAGCTGCCACAGCAACTGAGCACGTCATCCTCTCCTCTCTCCTTCCCCTCCATTCCCTTGCTCAGATCCGGCCACCAAAGGAGGAGCAGCAACCACCGCGATTCCCCTCCCCCCTCCCCCTCTTCCGCCCTTCAGATCTGGTGGCGTAGCAGCCAATATTGGCCGCGGCAGGGGCGGGCGGTAGTCGCAGTGGTACGGCCCCGTAGCGGGCAGGGGGCCGGCGGCGGCAGCAGCCTGGGAACCGCGTAGGTGACGCTCATACCCCGAGGCGGAGTGGAGCTCTTCCGCCTAGCGCTCTAGCGCGCAGAAGCGAGCGCCTAATGGCGCATTTTTTTCATGGCAAAAAACTTTCTATTGTTACACTGTAGGTACTCAAATCAGCCCTATAACTACAAATCATGGATGATGTGCACTCCCATTCCTTCCTCAATAAAACTTAGTTAATTACTTATTCATGCACTTTTTTCCATGTCAACCATAAGGACGGCACCCAGCTATCATATTTGTACTTATCATCTATAAATTAATTTCAAAATATTCCTGTGCCCTGAACATACTTAGGGCACAATAACTCCACTTTAGCTTCTAACATGAGGATTCAAATTTCAAAACTCCCAACTATCGTACTTGACACACGAAAACAGGTTTCGGTGGTTATTACTGTGTTTCTTAGAACAGAGATAACATCCATAATGAGGTAACGTATATTACTCACATGTTCTGAAAATTAATTTTATAAAAACTTACATTGTTCATCCTCCATGATGGGAATGTATATGACGCACCAAGAACTGTGAAGAAGTAATGTGTCCAAAAGTAGTTACCGACATAACTGAAAATTATGATCCAAATATTGGCCTGCAACGAAAAGATGTCCCCTCGACTTAGCTAATAAAATTGAAGAAATAAAGTGAATCAGCATATCACACTGTCTATTAAAATGTGATCATGTTTAAGCAAATGATTTTGACTAAAATAAACAACTTAGAGGTACATATCTCTTCTCTAATCTCTGGTTCTTTCTACTATTTGGGGAGTATTTACTCATTCTAGCAGTTTCAAATGATACAAATCAGTTTTGACAGTTTATCTAGATTCATTCAATAAATTCACCTTGCAAACTGTTGTGAAGACAGCTACTCCCTCCATTTCAAATTACATGACGTTTTGGACCTCTCCCGTTTTACCAGATTAGATGAAGTTCTCGAGATACAATGCACTGTCTCCTTGTGAAAGCTATCCAGTTGGGATCTTCTACGGTTCTCCCTCTTCGGTCGTCCCCTACCTCCCATTCCCAATCTTTTCCCCACCCGAGCTCAGCACCGCCTCTCCGTATGTGGCTGCACGACCCTTTTTCTTCATGGATGAGCACGCATCACCGGCTCACCGCCTCTCGATGCTCAGTCTCCCCACCGCAATGCTCATATTCGGGTCGCGGCTCGCCACCGCGTGCCTCCAGATCGAGGGTGTCGCCCTCCACAGGGAACCCATCTTCGCCGTCGCTGCCGGAGGAAGAACGCTGCTGTCAGTGCGGCTCCACATAGAACCTATCGGTGCGGATCCACATAGAGCCTGTCGTCGCCATCACCGCAAGCTTAGGGAAGAGGCCACCGTTGCCACCAAAGGAAGAGCGCTGCCGTCGGCACAGATCCACAGAGAGCCTGCCATCACTGTCGCTGCAAGGCCTAGGGGAGAGGCCACCATCGCTGCAGGCCTAGGGGAGAGGACGCCATCGCCGCGGGTCGAGAAACACGTCGTCGCTGCTGGAGGAAGGACGCCAAATCCATAGCCGTCGTTGCCGGAAGGAACGATGAAGACGCGTGTGGCAAGTAGGAGCACCGCATCCTCAGTCAGAGGCATCTCGTGCCATATTAATGAACCACAGGACATCTCCTTAATTTGTGTGCAAAGACCAAAACGACATGTATTTTGAAACGGAGGGAGTACTTCACTAGAGAAGAGATTATTATTTGCTACAATTTTACCATCACATTGTTGTTCTACTAAGTTATATTATTGTAATTATATCAAGTACATATTGTAAACAAAATATAGTTGTACGAATTGAGCAAGTGTGGAGAAAAAATCATCTTATTAAAGAAGGAATAATTCCATCTATACCATCACTTTAGCTACACTTTCCATCTAAAACACCAATTTGAGTCAATGACATGTAGAACCAGACCCCACATGTCATTGACTAGATTGATGGTCTAGATGAAAAGTGCATTTAAAGTGATGGTATGAATGCAAATACATTAAAGAACTGACTAGCAGATAATTACCTTGACCCAGTACCGTTCTTTCAAACTTCTAACACTATCTGCCTGAAAAAACAGCAACGGATGGGGTTAACTAATTACAGTTACCGTCTGAAATATCACAACAAACAGATCTTCACGAGATGAAGTCGAAGAGGAAATAGGAGGTTCCGACAACATACCTTGCCTACGAGGAACAACGGGATGAGGAACGCCGGCACAGTGGATACCAATCCAAGAATTAGGTACTCCACCTCCGTGAACCTCTGCACGTGGCACAACAATCCAAGAATGTATTAAAATATTTACCCACCCACTCCAACGACTTCGCATCACGATATCCATCACGATATCCTGGTGACATCCAAGATCCAATCTTTCTCCCAAAATCAGACGCGCGCATCGGTATGGAACGCTATCAAGGCGACAATTACCAAGAATACTGCTGCAGATCAGATGGATCGAGTGCGTGGCGGGGGCTGAAGTGAAGTACCTCGTAGAGTTTGAACGGGACGACGATGCCGAGGCAGAGGGTGAGCCAGAACGGCGTGTAGAGCAGGAAGAACGCTTCCCCCCACCGCTTGCTCCCGTCCGCGGCCAGCCACGCATTCTTCTTTGCGCCGCCACTCCTGGTCTTCCCCGCCGCCGGGCGCCGCGCGGCTGAAAGAAGAGGTGAGAAGGCTTCGGTGAGCCGGGGACGCCAAGTTGAGGAACGCCGTCCGGCGTGCGCGGGCGTGGGACTCACCTGCCATTAGCGGGCTTCCACGGCCGCCTCTGCTCTCGATGCTTCGCACAACAGTGGAGACTGGCAGGCAGCTGGCAGGGTGTGGGCTCGGCACGGATATTCCTCTGATCGGATGGGCCGGGAATGCCTCCTCTGATCGGACGCCCAGCCCCGGATTCTTTTGATAAAATATTATCAATTTTCTTATAATATTATACTTCATCCGCTTCAAAATAAGATCTTTAAAAAATTTATAAGTAAACTTAATTTGAGAGAGAGTATCTAACTTTTAACTTTTTGTTACTCTCTTCATCTTAAAATAAATGATATTTTTAACTTTTAGAAATCAATATCGAACCATTCGCCTTATTTAAAAAAAATATAAAAATACAAAAACGAACAAGTCATACTTAAAATATTTTTAATAATGAATCATTTCACAATAAAATAAATAATATTTAAATTTTTTTAATAAGACAAATGAAGAATAAGAAATGTTTGAAAATCTAGAATAACACTTATTATGAGATTAAGGAAGTATAATATTGTATCTAATTAATAATTGGAGACTAGCATCCCCTGGTGCACAATCCACAGAATGAATAAAAAGTTGCGATTGCCCAGAAAACAAAACGCAACATGGCCATAAAAATAGCAAAACACTAGCAAGTTGAATCAGCATCCAAGATGACCCGCATTATGGTTGAAACCGGAGACGATCAGGAAAATGCCTAAACTATTTTCATTTTCATATTTACAATACTCGATGGAAATGAAAATTGAAAAGCAAGAAATAGAAACGAACGAATAAATTTGAAGTTTTGAAACCGATATTCCAAACGAAAATATATCGAAATTGGTTGGTAACCGGTAAATAAGTCAAAAACATCAATAACATACAAACCAAAAACATAGCACCAAATGCCTAAAAGTCTTAAAGTTCGCATACCCAACAACTTAGGCTCCTCGACACTAATACATCTCATATTAGTATTATAGTGTGTCTAAGGCTTTAACTGAACCTCCTGGACTTAGGACATGGGGAAAAGAGCCATAGGCACCTACCTGGAGGGACTGCCCTAGTGCCGCCTACCGAGTAGCCGAGAGGCATGAGTTTGAGATGGGCGGCTACTGAATCCTAAGATCAGTTGACGGGTTATAATAGCTTAGGTCTAAATACAGCTTATGCCCATATACACACTATGTAGGTCATACTTACACGGCAATCCGCTTACACTTTCATCCTCACTTGCATAAAAGGATTATTTCAGACTTACTATGTTTTGGTCACTGGCTATTTAAATTGGTACATCTCTCTTTGAACTAAAAAGGAAAGATTATTTCTTGTGGTTTACCCACACCAAAGACAGTGGAGTTGGGCCTTTTTCCATAGGCCTCACGGCACTCCCACCCTCAAAGAACTCGATCTCCTCGTTGAGATAACTCACCTACACAAGAGACAGACTCACAAGATCTTTATTCTTGATCATGTACATTAGTGATGTATATATGTCATTCTATGAGCACACAAGGCCCGCACACCATGCATCGTATCTGCGCTATTGATCGTATACGTTTGTAACACAATGAAGATTGGTTCTGATACCATCTATTATAGCCTAGACTGAAATACGGATCATGCCTATGCATACGCTGCGTGGGGCACACTTAGACAGTAACCTGCTTACGCTTTCATCTTTGCTTCATCTAAAAGGATTGTTGCAAGGTTACTATTCTTGCGTCACTGATTATTTAAGTTGGTCTATCTTTCTTTCAACTACAAAAGTAGGACTATTTCTCGTGGTTTACCCACACCAACAAGTCGTGGGAGTTGAACCTTTTTCATGGGCCTCACACAGGTGGTATCAGGATCCTTAACAGATCAGTCAGTCTCAAGCTTCTTAAATAAGCAGAATGACAATAGCAAGCCCAAAACATATCACATCAACTCTCATGCGATTCAAGACCAGGAACAGACGAACCATCGTGATCCAGAACATGGGACATAGGAGCAAACGAAGTAATCCAAGAACACGATCAAGGAGTCAGGACACAAAAATCGTAGGTGAGCCAGATATCATATCATGCAGAACTCATGAACACCACAGAAATGGGGATGGAACAGAGGAACTATTATTACTCAGATAAGTTTTCCCTGATACATAGTTATGGCTAAGAACTAATTACCAACTTAAGCTAGCAACTAAAGCATATTCTCCACCAACCGACTCCCAGGGAGCTAGAGCTAGTTTTATATGCTACTGTTACAGGCTAGCTGGCCGGATTAATCTAGAATAGTAAAACAGAGTTTAGCCAAGGGAAAAGTGTAATTAAATGAGAGCCATCTGATAAAGCGGTATCTTCTAATCTCAACCGTTGAACTTGGCACCAGATTCAAGGTTATGACAATTCCTCCCTGTCCAAAGCATCCTTGTCCCCAAGGATGTGCCGCTAGAAACCAGGTTTTGATTGTTGTAGGTTCTTATGCAAGCTGATGATTCAACATGAACATGTCCTGCATGATCCTTGATCATCCAACGAACTCAGTCACCATGCTAAATGGCAGATATGAATTCCAAAGCCTACATTGTGATAAATTACAGAACTAGACAGATGCTCCAGCATACTCGATACTTAATTGAATGTAGCGTGCCAGACCAGCAAGTGTTTCCGAGGCATTATCAGTTATGATGTCAAATTGTTGAACCCAAGGGGTAAATGTTGTAAAGTGGTGAGAGTCAGTACATAGTTGATCACTTGCAAGACAATGCTCTAGTGGACCATGAGACAATGCGATATCCCAAGCTCCATTTCAAGTGAGTGCAATCCCGCCTTCTCCCAAACTAAAATTCATTTGAATTGTATAGAAGCGACAAGTGGCAGCAAAAGTAGATTTTGGAAAAAGAACTCCCATATGACATATTGCAGCTATTTTCTTTTAGTATGCAAAGGGTTCATATGAACAACAGTAAAAGACAGGCTGAGGTTACAGATTTGAATATAGCCAACTAGCAAAGTTGTAATGTTGTTTTCATTACAAACCACCCTTTGCTTCAAATATTCCAGGAGCAGGAATTACCTCTTGTTGACTTGAGAAGATGGTGTTGTTGATAGCTGAGCCAGTTCAGTAAAAACACTATCCATGTATACCGATAACTTAGACTTTTTGTTATCTTGAGAGTAGCAAAAAGGATGGCCATGGCAGTGGCCGTAAAACAACATCCTCACGTACGTTGTTTAGAGCACAGCGAGTGGCCAAGGTTGCTTCAATGTCATAGCAACATGGTAAACCACTACTTCCATTGCGTCAAAACTAAATTCGTCGATGAGTCTTGCATATCCATAACCAACTGCTGAATCATCTTGCACCAACAAAAACAAAAAAATTGCATTTGTACCATAATATAGCTTTGACAATCTAATCTCCACTGAAAGCACAATAGAACTCCAATATACAACACAAGAGCAGTTACATAACTCAATGATGTTGCTAAAATATCTTTCTGGGATTTCAGTTTGCCAGCTACCACATAACTGAAATTGTCATGACTTGGGTACGACCTAAGAGACTTCACTAACCAATCAAAATGACAAGTTGTAGAGTCCCGAATATGCATAATGAAATATGGCCAGGGAAACAAAACGGATTTTAGAACCATCATGCAAAATTCCCAATGGCATAGGTAGAGGCCAAGGTTGTTGGTCATCCCAATTGGTAGTAACTTCAATTGAAGTAGCATCAAAACCAGCAAGGTTGGCAATTAACAACATCGATTTCTTTATGCAGAATAAAGTAGGAGAAATCATAATAGCCTCGGGTAACAAACTAGTGACTATGAAGATGTTCAATCCATCAGACATGACATTGCTGGATGTTAAGGATATGTGATGCAGGCTTTCCATAGTGCTGATGGAGAGTGGACCCTTCTTGCACGGGTCGCTACAGCCACGACAGCATCAACGGCCCCATCCTGGCATTTTATCAAACAGGTGGTAGGTGCACTGTTATTGAAACCAATGGGCTCGATGTAAGTGTCGGAAAGTGCAGCAGCAGGCTTGAGGTCGAGGATGGTCTCCTTCTCTCTGCCCCAGACATTTTTATCCTCTTGGCCTTCCTCTTGCACATTCATGCTATCATCTCCTCTCGCAATTTGTTTCACTGCCCTCACTGTATTCCTTAATTTTACAACATATACAGAGTCACACTCTTCATAATTTGCTTCATCTACACCATCCTTTTAATCTATCACGCTATCAGATGCACCCTCCAAGTCGAAGATAGGCTGCTCCAAAGGATCATCCTCCAACTCATTGTTAGAGACTGCTGGGTCTTTCATGGAATGTGCTACAGTCAAACGCTTCAAGTAGGAATTGTCCTTAAAACCTGAGATGTTGTGCCTAGTACTAGTATGATCAGCAGGATGAGATGGCTCTAGAGCAGTTGGTCCCTTCCCTTTTGCATCTTGAAGCTTGAAGTTAACATTCTCAATCACTTATGGTTCTTGTGGTGTAGCAAGGTGGGGTGGAACACGTTCAGCGCTGCCAGATTTACGGCTATAATTCTATTGACCCAGTATCTTGCAAATATAGTCCAACTCGTCACCATCTTATGAAACATTGTGAACATCTGAGCCCTAGCCAGCTCTTGATGTGCAAAATGGTCTTGATTTTCTTGGAGATCCGATGTGGGAGAACACCTAGAGAAGCAAGAGAAAGGGGGATTTCACACAGAAGCGATGGATCCATAAGAACAAGCCAAGGATCTATGGAATCTGATACCACTTGCCACGATCCACAACTGATCAACCAGGCTCACGCTTCCCGGATAAGCAGAACAACGATAAAAAGCCCAAATAAAGATCACATCAACTCTCATGTGATCCGAGACCAGGACACAGACAATCACCATGAACCAGAACGCAGGACACAAAACAAACGAAGTAATACAAGAACACGATCACAAGGAGTCGGGACACACAAATCGCAAGTGAACCAGAGATCAGATCACAAAGAACTCATGAAATTGGCAGAAATAGGGATGGAGAGAAACTAATATTGCTGGATAAGTTTCCTCTGATACATGATTAGGGCTAAGAACTAATTACAAACTAGAGCTAACAACTAAAGCATATTTTCCACCAACCTAGTCCCAGGGAGCCAGAGCTCCTTTTATATTCTACTGTTACAAGCTAGCTGGTCGGATTAATCTAGAATAGTAAAACAAAGTTTAGTCAAGGGAAACGTGTAACTAAATGAGAGCCATCTGATGTAGCGGTATCTTCTAATCTCAACCGTTGAATTTGGCACCAGATTTAGGCTTATGATAGGTGGAAGCAGAATGGCAAGATCTGGCGGCGTAGCAGACGAGTGGCAGCCTGCAAGGTGTGGCGCATGCAACAGCAAGGTTGCGATTGGAGGTGGGGAGTTGGCTAGGCTAAGTGAACAGGCCACATGCAGGACGCAGGTGACGAGGACATCTCTTCATTAGATACACACAACGCTCCTCCATCTACTATAACTCATGCACAAAAATTGAATTTAGAGGTGAGCTCGTTTCCAAACATATGTCTTCTTTTCATTGAGAATAGATGGCTACCTAATAATTTTATTATAATTAGAAACATTGGAGAGGATAAAGAAAGCACGGAGAAGAACTTGGAGATGCTCAAGACCAGCAAGACACATTTGACCCCTGATGAGTGTCAATCTAACTCGGAGTCGAGTTGCCTCTCGAGTTTTAAGAGCAATCCGCACTAAAAGCGTGTTTGGCATGGCTATAGAATTCAACTCTACCTTAGAGCCCAAAAAATATTGCCAAACACCTCTACTCTAGAAATTTGTAGAGCAGCCCAACTCCAACTCCATGGAGTTGGTGGAGATCCACTATAATTTTTTGAAGCACTTTTTTTTCAACTCTAGAGAGATCCAAAACCAATCTAGACGTGAAGTTATAATATAATTACCCACCTTTGCCATCGGTTACACACCCTAACCAAACCTTTCTTCCTCGTCGATCTCCTTTCCCCGGCTTTCCTCTCATCGGCCTCGTCGTGCGAAGTCCTCCACCGGCCAGCGGCCTCCACGCCTACGACGCAACACCAGCGGCACCCCACGCACGCCCGCAGCCAGCAGCCCCCGCGCGCGTCTGCAGCTGGCGGCACGCATGCTCCTGGAGCCTTCGGCCCCCGCGCACCTCCGCACCCCGACCAGGCATCCTCAACCCGGCAGCTCCCACGTTCGCCCGCAGCCTCGACCGGGCGCTCCCGACCCCGAGGCCCCCGTGTGTGGCCGCAGCTCTTCCTGACCGAGCGCCCTCGACCCGGCGGCTACCGCGAGCGCCCGCACCTGGCGATTCCCGGCGCGCGCCTGCAGAGCCCCGACTGGGCGCCCTCAACCCAGCTGCCCTAGCACCAGACTGCTGGCGCCCTGACCGAGGACTCCCTGAAGCCGCTGTTCTCAGAGCCCGACACCGTACGACAAGCACCAGATCATTCTAAGGTATTTTTTTCCTTCACGTAGACAGATCTTTTAGTTGATTTTCTATGGCATCAGTAATCAAAATTTACCCGAATATTGAGTAGCTCTTGTGAAATGGTTTGTAGATGCCTAAAATTGAATGGAATGCTGAGGCAACCCGAGTGTCCTGCCAGTTGTTTGCTGAACAAGTTGAAAGGGAGAATCGTCCAAACATCTATCTAAATTCAGTAGGTTATGCTGAAATTGAGAAAGGATTGAAAGATAGACTTGGTATTGTTGGTACAAAACAGCAAATTAAAAACAAATGGGACAAACTAAAGGAAGATTTCAAAGCATGGAGAAAATTAATTACGAGGCAAACCGGAACAGGATGGTGCCCCATAAAAGGCACCATTGTTATGGATGATGAGTGGTGGAAGAAAGCTAAAGCCGTACATACACAACTTAATTTATTTAAACAATGTACTGCTTTACTTTTTTCATACTCATGTTCTTGTATTTAAATTTCAGGATATTACGGGTTGTGGGAAGTTTAGAAAATTAGGGCTACAAAATGAAGAGGAGCTTCAAAAGTGTTTTGGTGATATCACCAATGTTGGTGCTGATCATTGGTCTCCTCACATGACTAATGCTAAGACCTAACATAGGGGCCACTGAGACACAAGAGGAACCTATATTGGATTTAACGCAACCGGATCCACAATTCAGGAGGCATGTGATGCTACTGAGACTCCGCAGGTTTCTCCTAACAATTAAAATGGGAAAAGGCCACCTACATTTACCCAAGATAGTGGTAAGAATGCAAAGACAGGAACGGCAATACTTATTCAAGAGGATGTGTCTAGTATGGCTAGTTCGGCAAAATCTTATGCTTCCAACAAACAAGGAAAATATTCTATTGAAGAAGTCATGGGACATGCCATTGACTGTGGTGCCAATTATGAAACCAATGAACATTTCATTGCAACTGAACTGTTTGTTAAAACAGCACAGAGGGAGATGTTCATGACAATTCCTAGTGACAAGAGGTTCAGTTGGCTTACTAAGAAATATATGTCCAAGTATGGACATTAGATATGGTCATTACCCTTCTATGGAATGATTTGTACGCTTTTTTATTATGTCATTTTCAATGTGTGTGAGAACTATGGATTGGATTTGTATTTTATTTGAGGACATTCAATGTGTGACAGAACTATGTTATTGGTCTAATTTGTGGAAGTAATTTTGTGCCTATATTTTTGTTCATATTATCTGTTGATATAATTCCTTCTATAATTGTTTGCACAGATGTCTGACACCGAGAGTGACAGTGTAGTGATGATGGTGACTAGTTTTTTGATATAATTACTAGTGGTGCTATACTTGTACAAATATATTCAAACTTGTACCTGAACAAGGCACCACCAAGGACATCAATACAGACTAGTATGGGTTGGTTAAATGAGACCATGAGTACTCCTAGAGACTGCCACAGGATGCTTCGAATGAACAAGGAAATATTTATTGATCTTCACGATGTTCTGGTTGAAAGGTATGGACTCCGACCATCAAAACATATGCGTACCTATGAGATGCTAGCCATATTCCTCTGGATTTGTGCGGGATGTGAGTCAAATAGAAAAGGACAAAATAGGTTCAAACACAGTAGAGAAACCATTAGCAGGAAATTTCATGAGGTACTAGAATGTGTAATTGCAATAGCACAATAATACTTGAGGCCAACACATCCTAATTTTCGTCAAGTTCATAAGAGAATTCAGAATGATAGAAGAGCTTATCTTTATTTCAAAGATTGCATTGGTGCACTTGATGGTACACATATTTGTGTCTACCTGAACCCTGATGAGCAAGTGAGATACATTGAAAAGACAGGGATTGCAACTCAAAACGTGCTACCAGTTTGTGACTTTGATATGTGTTTCACATATGTCACTGCTGGCCAGCCGAGTTCATATCATGACACTAGTGTATTATTGTACCATACTTTTCGAGTAGATGAGAAGCACTTCCCTCATCCTCCTCAAGGTACATTTTATTTTCAGTGTGTCAATTTTATATAGTATACCAGTTCACAATGCTAACAAATTTTTTTTATATGTGTGTAGGTAAATATTATGTTGTGGATGCGGGTTATCCTAACCGTCCGGGTTACCTAGCACCATACAAGGGCGAACAATATCACTTACCTGAGTGGCATAGAGGTATGGAACCTACAACGCCGAAAGAGAAGTTCAATCGGATGCACTCATCTATTCGTAATGTTATTGAGCGATCATTTAGACTTTGGAAGATAAAATGGCAAATCCTCTATAAGATGCCGAAATATTCTATGCTAACACGAAAGAAGATTGTTGCTGCCACCATAGTTCATCATAATTTCATTCGTGAGCATTCAAGTGGCGACATGGACTTTTCAAATTGTGACAGAGATCCAGATTTTGTGTTTACAATTCTTGATAGATACAACAAGTATGTAGTGTCACAACACGCCTCCGATAATTCAACATTGGAAGCAAGTTTTATTACAATGGATGCATTTCATGATATCACCGCAACTTCACTCTCTCTAGCATGGAATTAAACTATAGAATTATTGTAATAATTATTTATATAACTATATATTATTTATAAATTATTATTCAAAAAATTACTTAACAATTTGCTTCAGATCATTCGATATTCTAATTGATTTTTTTATAAAATAACTTGTCAGATAAGCTACTCGTGTGTCTGAGTGAAAAGTAATTTTTTTCCTCGTGTTTCGGTGAAGTGATAGCAACTCATACAAAATAAATAAATTGATTTAATTATTCCTAATAAAATACTTGAGGCAACCAAGGATATGAAGGGCAATCAACTCAATAAACTCTCTTTTTTGGAGTTACAACCATCCATCTAGCCAAACACATCAACAGTGAACTCTAACTCCACAGAAGAGTTGCTCCACCAGAGAGTTTTGGAGTAGAGCAGCTCTATGGTGGAGTAGAGCCATGCTAAACACGTTCTAAAACGGACGCCTAGGTCTCATATGAGATCCGTTTTGTATGTCATAAATATGGATAAAAAGTTAAGAAAATAACCTTCCTAAGTCGCATACAGGATCCGTTTTGTATGTTATAAATATGGATGGAAAGTTAAAAAAATAACCTTTCCAACGGTACCAGTCTCATCTCCAAATTCAACTAGAGTCATCGAAAATCGGTGAAACAATATGATGTCTAGAAACTGCCCGAGTGCTGTGATGCTATATTTTGGCCTTTTGGGCCGTGTATCTTTCTAAGGTCTATTAGTATTAGGTTTTGCCCCTAATATCATCCTAAACTCTATATAATCAGTAGTCGCCATCATTAGGGTTAGGTTTTGATTAGTTTTTATATGTTATTAAACAGTATTGCCGTTTGACTGTTGTTGGTTTTTCATCGTCATTATTTAATTCAGATTTGCAATTAACTTACATTCTTCTTTGTTCTTGCTTATGTTCTTCGATTCGCAGCCTGGGATTAGCTTTTTTGGTAAGGTCAATTGTGTGTGTATGGTTGATAATCAAAGGAGAAGTGAACAGCAATTGCAGGGTTCAAATCATGTTAATTTACGGTCAGATCAATTGTGTGTCGCGTCTCCACCAAATCGAGAGTTACCATGACCTGACGAAAGATCGGAAATCACATACAAATCAAGTGGTAATCAGAGCTTTAGGTATACCGTCAGGTTCACATCTATTTTTGTTAGTTTTATATTCATCCTATCGTTCACAGAAAAGCCGCAACAAAAAAAATTGTAGATCGTTAGGTCTTTCTCTGTCCAAGCCATATTTAGCCTTTGCATAATTTTATTTCAAAGTTCGTAGTTTTGAGTTTGTGTCCTTAGTTTGTGTTTTGGTTGCTGGATCCCAAAATCTTTTTGTATCCAGGTATTTTCCTTCGTCGTTCATCTGTTTTTGTGTTTAATCTATTATCGTGTCACATCTGTTATTTTTGTTCTTTTGCAGTGAAATTTTATCTCACCCACCCACCCCATATTTTGATCACAAACAAATCCACACTTCATAGATCCACCTCTCTATTATCATCTGCTGCTGAATCATCCACGAAATCATCATCTGATTGCATCGCGACTGCGTTTCACACCCTCAAAAAAAAGTATCTCGGGCACCCTTCACTAAAACGGGATAACTTTTGCATACGAACTCGAAATCGAACGAATTTTTTTCAAATTCTCAAAACAAAAAGACACATTTGACTCTCCTTGATGTCGTCGGGGTTAAAAAAAAATTTCGAGGCCAAATTCCCCTTGGAAGTGGACCTTCGTGAATTTATAAGATTTTGCGTGCAATTTCAAACACATTCGTGATTTTCCACATAACACATCCTTCATTGGATTGATTTAAAACTTCTTGGTGTTCTTGTTTTTGTGCCTCTAAAAAATAAAAATAGTGAAAATTCAAAAAAAAATAAAAAAGTGACATAATCAAGGTAACATCACTATCTTGTGTTATACCGTGCTGATTGCTGATCTTTGAAGTCGCGTTTGTTACTGATCTTTGTGTCTTATCATTTTTCTTAAGATTCGACCAGCAACTAGAATTACATGCTTGAAACACTTATTCGGTATTACTATCTATTATAGAGTTGTGTTCTACTAATCATTATTTTAACCCTCTAAGCTTCACATATCCACCTCGGATCAGCACTGCATTTGACCCTGTAATTGTGAAATTACGACTCTTTAGTCTCTCTTGCCATCTGTTGTACCATCCTTTACCTTGCATTGGTAAGAACTGTGCAAGAACTTGGTAAGTTGTTTCCTTTTGCTGATCTGCCACCACAGATCCTACACCACCGTAGTGTAGGGATAATATCCTGCTTTGCTACCTTGTTGTTTCTAACCATGGCAAGAATGGGTAAGTCTGCAAGTGACAAGGGTGCACCTTCTGATGCTGCAAACTCTCCGAACGACTTTGCTGAATGTGTCTGTCAAAATCAACTTTCTGACACTCTTGCTAAGTTCGATCAGAGGATGATCGAGCAATTCAATGCCATGGAGACGCACTTTCGGACAACGAACCAAAAATTACAGCGTCTCGCAACTCGTATGACAACCTTTGAAAGACGTCGATCACAACATAGAGAGGAAGAGAAAGAGAAAGTTAATAACGAGAACCACTCCGAGGATGACATTGACAATGATAAAGAACAACAAAACAGATTTCACGATCGTCAACACCGTAACCGCCAAAGTATGAGAGGTAATAAACATCGTGCTCCTTACGAACCTTTTGCTAAGATTAAGTTTGCCATTCCACCCTTTTCTGTTAATTATGATGCTAAAGCTTATCTTGATTGAAAGATGGTTGTAAATCAAAAATTTACATCTCACTTAGTTTCTGAACAACATAGAGTTAGGCAAGCTACTAGTGATTTTATAGATTTCGCTTTACTATGGTGGACTAATCTTTGCAAAGCGCATTTGCAACCTGATAATTGGGATAGATTGAAAGATGCTAGAGAAAATTCCTTCTATGGCCACAAACTTTTCACCAGTTCCTTTTATGACCTTTGAGGACCAAATTTCAGAAATCCGAAATTTCAAAAACGGTCATAGAAGGAACTGGTGAAAATTTTGAGGCCATAGAAGAAATTTTCTCAAGATGCTATGCGTAACAATTTTCTTCCTCCGTCTTATCAAAGAGATTTACGTAAAAAATTGTCAACGCTTAGAACAACATGATAAATATGTTTAAAATTATTTTGCTAAGTTACCAAAAGGTATGATGCTTTGTGGGATAGATGAGGATACTGAGGATACTATCTGTCGTTTTTATGCTAGGTTGCGTCGTGAAATTCAGGACATTGTTGATTATAAAAATTATGCTACTCTCGAGCAATTGTTCCACCTTGCTCTGCTAGTTGAAAAAGAATTGCAGGGACGACAACTCTAGAACAGTACGATCGACATTTTCTTCTTCGACCACACGTTTGCCACCACCGTCCAACACTGCAGTAGCACCGAAATCAGCCCCGCCGGTGCAATCTTCAGATTCGAGAAAGCCTTAGGGTTTAGGGTCCTCTAACATCAAGTCCCATAAATGTCATGGCATGGGACATATACAGTGAGATTGCCCAAGTCAACGGGCATACATTGTTACTGAATATGTAGGATACATAAATACTTTAGATGTTGAAGACAATGAATTTGATGATAAGATTCCTGACGATGATGAGGGCCAAGTATTTGGTGCTGATGATACTTCGGCCTACAGGACCATCATTATCCAACAAGCGCTCTCCGCACAGGTACACCCGGATAAGATTTAATGACATAATCATTGATGACGGGAGTTGCAACAACTTAGTGACCGATTTGATCATTAAGCTTGACTTGCCCACACGATCACATCCACATCCATACATATCTGATGGTTAAACGATTCCGATAAGGCAAAGGTAACAAAAACTTATCCAGTCTCTTTCTTCATTGGTACCTATGTTGATTCTGTAGATTGTAATGTTGTACCTATGCAAGCTTGTTCATTGTTATTGGGATGTCCATAGGAATATAATAATGATGCTATCCACTATGGTAAAAGTAATAAATATACTTTCATGCATAAAGAAAAGAAAATTACTTTACTACCTATGACTCCTGCTGAAATTGTACAAGCTGATAGAGATAGATTTGCTAACTAGAAGAAGGAACATACTCTGATATCTGAAAATCAGTAAGAATAAATTTGAAAAGTCCTATAATGCTTGATATAAAATCTGATCTTGTTGAAATTTATGATGAAAATGCTTCATATTATACTTTGACATGCAATGATGCATTGTTTTCACTTGAGAATCTTGCTTCTCCTTTGGATGCTCCTGTTGCTAACTTTTTGCAGGAGTATCATGAAGATTTTCCACCCGAGGCACCTTCAGGAGTGCCACCCATTCGAGGGATTGAGCACCAGATTGACTTGATTTTGGGAGCGAACAAGAATTGGCCCACTCCCTCAACACAATGGGGCCACATAGGAGAAGAGGATGCGCTTGAGTCGAGGACGACTCTGATTTAAGAGGAGGAGGATAATGAGGGTATCGCTTTATTGGATACACATAATGCGCCTCCATCTACTATATCTCGTGCACAACAATTGAATTTAGAGATGAGCTCGTGACCAAACGCATGTTTTCCTTCCTTTAAGAATAGATGGCTATCTAATGATTTTATTATGATTAGGAACATTGGAGATGATCAAAAAAAGCATAGAGATGGATTTGGAGATGTTTAAGACTAGCAAGACACATTTGACCTCAAAGGAGAGTCAATCTAACTCGAAGTCGAGTTGCCCCTGAGTTTCAGAAGCAGTCCACAATAAAAATGGACACTTAGATTGCATACAGAATCTATTTTGGACGTTCCAAATATGGATGAAAAGACAAGAAGATAACCTTTCCAACGGTACAGGTCGACCAGAATTTTCAGAAATCGTTAAAACATGATGATGTCCAGAAACTGCCCTAGTGTTGTGACACTATCTTTTAGCTTTTTGGGCCGTATATCTTTCTAAGGGCCATTAGTGTTAAGGTTTGCCTCTAAGATCGTTGTAAACTCTATATAATCAGTAGCCACCGTCATTAAGGTTAGATTTTGATTAGTTTTTATCTGTTATCAAACAGTTTCACCATTCGACGGTTTGTTGGTTTTTCAGCTTCGTGATTTAATTGAGATTTCGTAATTGAGTTGCGTTTTTCTTTGTTCTTTTTTGTGTTTTCGATTCATAGGCTGAGATTAGCCTTTTTGACGAGGTCAATTGTAGCCTTCTTGGCGAGATCAACTGCGTGTGCATGGTTGATAATCAGAGGAGAAGTGATGCTGCGATTGCGGGATCGAATCGTGTTGATTTGCGACCGGATCGATTGTGTGTCATGTCTTAACCAAATCGAAAGTTACCACGACCTGACAGAAGATCGGGAACCATATACAATCAACAGGGCTTTAGAGTTTGGTGGATTATATATACATGGGCTTTAAGGAGGGGTGGTCCGCTTGGACATTGTGGGTCAAATTCTGTGTATGAAGAAAACGGTAAAAAAGGGTAAAATTCTAGATAAAATGGAATTCCGTTAAAATGAATGGAATAACCCGTACCATGTTTGTTTTTTCTTTTTCCATTTTCATTCATTTTCATTTTTTTCCCGAAAATTCAAAAATGATACGGGATGGGAAATCATTTTCACCTCTAACCAGCATCCCCTTGTTTTGAATTCTAGATCTTCCCGTCACTTACCACTTTGCTTGGCGACCATAGAAACGGGTGCATGATTGATTTACCCTATTATGTAAACATGTTGAGCACTACATCCTTAAGAAACAACCATGGTTTGTTGCATTGGAATTTCCACGCAGATGTAATGTAACATTGACAATAGTAGGTACTCCCTCCAGCTTTAAAATACTGAACACAATTGACTTCTAAAATCGTCTTTACCTTTCGTCTTATTCAAATAATTTGTTTAAATATGTAAAAAATATTATTTATGATTACAATACCTTTATTAA
This sequence comes from Zoysia pacifica, assembly GCA_001602315.1. NCBI lineage: Eukaryota > Viridiplantae > Streptophyta > Magnoliopsida > Poales > Poaceae > Zoysia > Zoysia pacifica. The sequence goes on from BCLH01000212.1 coordinate 222,102, forward strand.
TAAAACATATTATAACGAATATACAATATTTATTATATTTTTTGAATAAGATGAATAGTTAAAATGACGTTACAAGTCAATGGTGTCAACATTTTAAAATCAGAATTTCATATTCAAATAAATTCTATAGAAAATACATGTGAAAAATTTCTTGTTTGAAAATATTTAGAAATATGAGCTCAATATGAAATTTGGATTTGAATTCAAGTTCACAAAGAGAAATTAAAAAATTTCAAAAGAAAATTTATATGAAACAGTTCTTATTCTAAAATATTTAGAAAGATATGAATATAAAAAATTATTGTGAAATTTTATCAAAGGTTTAAAAGGTCTAGATTATTTTTTACTTCTAAATTGTTATTTGTCTTTATAAAATTCTAAAATAAAACATGATCTGTATTTGAAATTGATCCTAAAACAAAAGCTGTTCCTTATGAAATGATTTAACCTTTTATAAAGTTTTATAATTGTTTGAGCTTGTTAGGTAATTATTTTTGGATTCAAAACAAATTGACGGCACATTAGTTGTCCATGTGTGCACGAACTGGCACGTGGAACGCCATGACAGCTGAAACCACCGTTGAGGAGAAAAAATGAATAGTGCTGATGGTTAGGGTGTTTTTCTACTTGATTTTATAACTGAGAGCATCTCTAATAAATGTCTTAAAAATTCTCTTAAATCAAATTTAAAAAAAAATGCAAAATCTCCTCTCCAACAACACCTTTAAACCATCCCTTAACTTTTGGAGTCCCAAAAGTCCCTAAAAAATCCCGATCCACCGTTTCTGCCCAGGTGCGCTCCACCCCGTCGTCCCGCGCGCCGCCCCGCTGGCCCGTCATCTTCGGCTCAGCTGCCCCAAGCGCCACCCCGTCCCGAGCGCCGCCCCGTCGTCCCACGCGCCTTCCCGCCGACCTACGCACCGTCGCGGCTCAGTCGCCTCTCGGCCCCCACCGTCAGTTTCCATGCAACGACGCCGAGCTCAGGAGCCACCCTATCCTCTTCATCCTCCTGGTTCTGCTTCCAATTGAAGGTTTCCATCTCATTTCCTCTCCTTTCTTGCAAAATAGTAGATTTTTGTGGATATATAAGGGTCCGAAATATGTTCATCTGCTGGATTCAATGTTGGATTCGCACATTCATTCAAAAAACAATATGGATTCAATTTATATTAAGTTCATCTGTTATTTTGTTCATTCAAATAATAGTGCGGGTTCGAAATATGTTCATCTGTTCTTATGGAACATGAAGTTGATCACTATGTGATCAGTTCATGCCTTCATAGACACTGATGTGGTTTCTGTTCATTATTGTCATATGTTTATTTCTGGTGTTAGGTTCACATAAAGTGATTAGTGCAGTACAGTGTATCCATTTTACTTACATTGAAACTATATAGATGTGCATGTTCTAATGTTACCATTGTTACTTTCGTGTGTTTAGGTAAAAAAACATTTCTGTCAATGGAGGGAGATGGCTATTTCATGGGATTGTTTAATGAAACCCATAACAACCATGGATTGGACTGGGATGGGGTAGGTAGCCCTCTTGAAGAGCAACAAGAATTTCAGTGAGAAGGAAGATTTATTATTCGTGAGGGCTTGGTTGAATACAAGTATCGATCCTATTCCAGGGACGAACCAAAAGTGTGCTGCATATTGGACAAGAGTGCATGAAGCCTTTATATCTGAAAAGGATATTGCATTGGATCGGACCCCAAATTCACTGTACCATCGCTGGACAATTATTCAGGAGTCTGTAAATAAGTTTTATGGTTGCGTCACTGCTATTGAGGGCAGAAATCAAAGTGGAAAGACTTTTGAAAACAAGGTATGGATTCTGTTTATCATTCTTGAAGTTAATTAATATCTGTCCAGTTACTGTTCTTCATAATTGATACCTGAAATATATGAAAATTTCTAGACTAAATCCTTATAGCTATGTTTTCAAAAGAATGCTACAGAGTATGCATCTAATCATTGGTTGTTTACCGCCTCATCTGATGGGGCTTTTGCATCATCTGCTGCACCTGGTCCAGTAGGAAGTAGTGCATACTTTGGTTTCATTTAAGCAAGAAATGGAGTTTACGTACAGAACTAGTCTAATGGCCATGAGCCAACTCTCTTGCCTTCATCTCTTCTTTTATCTGTAGGAGCACTTGATTCGGCTACATGGCTCTCTGTTGGAATACCCTCCTTTTTTCTCTCTTTCCATAGGTTCCAGGCTGTGTAGATTATAAGTGTGGCTAACCTTCTTTTTTCTTTTCCATTCCGGTGAGTCATGACCTCATTCCACCAGTCCGACATGCTCTGAGTTGGTCCCGGCAAGCTATATATTTGACAATGCTGCCAATCTTCAACATAATGCCAGACCTCCCTTGAGAAAACACACTGTAACACCAAGTGTTCAATAGTTTCACTTGTTTGGTCACACAGGGAGAAGAGTGGGTTGCATTCCCAGCTTATTTTTAGGAGCTTATCCGCAGTGAGCACTCTGCTTTGTATAATCAACCACGAAAAATTTATGTTTTCCTTCTGTTGCTGAGTTCCATATAAGATCTGTATCGAAGGGGCTGTAACTTCCTGGACATTGTATCAAATAAGGTGATTTAGCACTATATTGTCCACATCACACTTACTCAAATTTGTTATTAGGACAGAGGCAACACCAAAAACTGTCACTGTTCAAACGTGACAGTAAAATTACAAATGATTACCCTTTTGGTTATTTACTCTTTCTTCCATGTTTCGACACCCTTCAGAAAGGCTTTGGTCATACCTGCCCCAAAGAACACATAAAAAGTCGTAGAAGAGGGCAGCACCAATTAATATCTGTTTTGAGGATGCTGAACCACTATCTGTTCCATAAACACTATCTGTTTTCTTTGACTTTTTTGTAGCTTATGGATGCACGCACTTTGTACCAAGCTGTAGACAAAGACAAGAAATCCTTCCAGTTCTTGCATTGTTGGAATATATTACGCCTTGTACCAAAAGGGCATGAGAAGATGGCTCAACTGGCAGCTGTGAAATCTTCTCAGAAAAAAAAGGCTGCTGGAGATTCATTTTTGGATTTGACTAGTAATTTGGAGAAGGAAGTGCTGAATGCTGCTATGAAAATGTTGAGGCACCTAAGCGTCCAATTGGTAGGAAGAAGGCGAAACAACAGCTATGCATAGATGTAGGTGATGCATGCATCCAAGCATTTGACCACATGTGGGAGAAAAAAAAAGGTAGCTGATGATGAAAAAGAAGTAAAGAAAGAAGCAAAGAAAGATGAAAGGTTCAAATAATCTTTGGAAATTGAAAAGGAGAGGTTACATGTTGAAAAGAAGGCAGCTGATGTGAAGACAATGTTAGAAGAAGAGCGAATAATGACAATGGACATTCGCGGAATGACTGGACAGCAGCAGCTTTTTTATCAAAGCCTACACGATGAGATTCTCACTTGTCGAGGGATCCATTTGGATTGATTCGATAAGAACTTACTGGACAGCAGAATCAGATGATGTTTATCTCATTGAAGCTCGTAATATCTAGTTCATTCGATCAGAACTAACTTGTTATTATAAATGACCTGTTTCCCTTCACATTTAAATTGTTAATTGCACTATATGTCCTGTAATGATCAGTGTTGTGATGCCGTTGTCATGGTGTTGCTGCTGGCCTGTATGTGCTGTGATGCCGTATTCTCATGTTGCATGACCATTGTGTTTCTTGACGTGTGAACTCCAAAACAAATAAATCCATTGTTTACGTGCTTGGCCAGGCAAAGATCAGGCAGCAGAGTGCAGGATCGCAGCACGCCCAGCTTGGCCGGCAACGATCAGGCAGCAGACAGCAGGATCGCAGCATGCCCAGCTTGGCCGGCAAGGATCGCAGCCAAAACGGGAGACGGAACAACGGTTAGTTATCCTGGCCCATTTAAAAAATTTAAAGGACATTTTTAAGGGATTTGTTGGAGGAGAGAAAAAAATAGACCCCTATAATTTTTAAGCTACCCCAAAAGTGTCTTTTGGGTACCATTTTATGGGATCTATTGGAGTTGCTCTGAGGAACCAAAACTGAAAATAGTTAAAGGAGTAAAACCTTTTACTTTATACTAGTCTCACACCCGTGCTAATGCTATGATATAAGAAAAATTATTAACTTAAAAATAATATATTAATATTAAAATTTGAAGTTTCTCATTCTTCACCATTAATATTAATATTAACTTGAAATAAATTTGTTTTGTTTTTCAACAATTTTCTTTGTATCTCGTATATTTGTTCTGAGCAGTTGTGATTTTGTTAGCTAACAATGATTCTTGTGGGTCTAAGACATGTGCAACAGTTTAGAATTTTCAAATTAATCGAAGTGAAGTTTATCCAATTTCGTTCTGTTTGATCTCGAATTTCTCTTTTTAATTAATTTTTTGACATTGAAATAATTTTGATCCGCGGGTTTTGTTAGGTTAAGATTAACTCTTAATTAATTCCTAAAATCTTTAATTAATTTTTAAACTTATCTAATTAATCTCTTTTATAAATACCTCATTCATCTTATCTCTTTCAACCAACCTCTCTCTCTCTCTCTCTCTCTCTCTCCTCCTCCTCAATTTTTTTTCTCCCTTCCCAAAGTCTCCAGCTGCGGCAAGCTGGCAGGTGGGCAACGCCTCAATCTCGTCACGCGTCACGTCGTCCGGTCCCTATCGATCCGCGTCTGCACGTCGCCGCCTCCGCTCCGATCCCCGACCGGCCTCGCGTTCAGCGCGCCGTCACCCGCGACCGATCCGCGTCGCCGTTTCCGTCTTCGTCCCGCGCGCGTCGTCGACCCCGCTGCAGTCGCCGTGCTGTCCCCGTGCAAGCAGTGGTGAGCTACTCTGTTCTCCTGTTCAGCATTTTTGGTTTTCGTACGTCAGTGGCTGTCGGATGTACTCGTGGGTGCTAATCGATTAGACTCACGAGTGTTGTGCTCGAATCATTGTTAGCTCGTGCTGTTCGGTGGTGGTTCTGTTCCCGATTTCATCGTTGGCAGAGCTTTGTCGGCGTAGTCCTCGGTGCTGCTGTGGCCGTTTGTCCGTCTAGCGTCGTGTTGTTGCCTGTTCGGTGGTCGCATGTCCAGAGAGAGAGACCGGTGCTGGATGGCTCTGCGTTCTGCCGAGGCAAAGTTTGGCTCAGTGGGACCCAGCTCTGTTGTGTGGGCAATGAGCGTCGATGTCAGTTGATCAATAGAGATTTAGCTCTCCTTGTTTTTTTTAATTTTCAAGAATTTTTAGGGAACTCTATTTAGTCTCAAAAGATTTCTAAAATTATTCTGTTAAATTCGTCTCATCGAAAACGTCGTGTAGAATTTTTTGAGAATGTTTTGACCACGTTTAGGCTAGTAATTTAAATTTAGATTTAATTATTAGAATTTAAATTATCGCGTACCTAGTATGACTTCTGTTCGTGTTGTGTTTAGCTGGTGATCCAGAGAAGGAGTATCGTGAGTGCGCTCAATTTGACAACCTGGATCCCGACTTCGATCTCGAGCTACTAGCTAAGCCGCATTCCTTGATTACTTTTATACCAGTATTTTATTTGCATGTTTTATTTGCAACCCTAATTTGCATGTCAACTGTTTTAAAATATGCTAACAACACTTCTAAATCATGCCTATTTTTTGTTCTATAAATATGAGCCTAAGATTGCTTTAGAATAATTATTTTATTTTATGCTTAGTCGCATTTATTTTTTATCTCACACTTATCACTATAAAAATAGAATTTGAGTTAAATGATTTTGAACCGTGATTCAAATGTGTGAGTTTTGCAAATAACTATACATAACTATTTAACGGGAGCAGGATGGAGTATGAGGAGCTAGGGCACTTTTGAAAAGTCCCTGTGTGCGTACCTGTGACGGGTACAACAGAAAGATTCAGGCTAGAATCTTTTCGTGAGACTAGTTAGTTGTTGGTGTTGAGGTTAGAGAGAGTGACTGCCCAGCAATTAAGGATCGAGTCTTTTAAACCTTGTATGCTCAGTTGACAACTATGCACAACATGTTATCATGTATGGGCAGTGGTTTGGTTTTGAAAATTACTGAGACTAGATGTTTACCCATAGATTGACGGTGTTGTGTTAGTGTAGTGTAGAGCTATGACTTTCTACATGAGATCGATATTACTCACCTGATCAATGGTAGGCTCTTCACAGCTCTAGAACCCGATTACGTAGGTACTCAGGATTCTTATCTTGCAGGACGGATAACGCCAGTTGAAACTTGTGAATGGGTCTTGTGTGTTCGTTGGGACTACGACGGTAGTTCTCGACGACACTTCTCATGGGTTCAGGTGCATACACTCTGCAGAGTTATAGTCAATGTGCATTGTCATGTTCTTTTTGAAAGGACACCTCTGAGTTGTGCTCTTTATTGAGTAGTTTTGTTTTCTTTTCTCCTCTTCTATTTTAAAATATTTTGGACTCTAGCCTTTGAGCTATAACCAGGTGTGGAGGTGATACCGGTATTTAAAATGAACCTCCGTCTGAGATAACGAAGATCGCTACGGGGCAAGATAATAAAATTTGACAGTTTTAAAATAAAATTTTCTTACATCTTTAAAATAAAATAAAATATTTTAAACTTGCATTTAGTGCTTGAGCCAACTTTTACGCTTAAAACTATTTGTATGCATACATTGTTGATAGGTAGTACGCGGTTTGCTGAGTATTCGTAGTCACGGCTTCTTAATTTATTGTTTTCAGAGGATACCTATAGCTTCGACTTCGACTATGTCTCCGACAGACCGTGAAGTTAGCTCCTACGCTTAAGTGTGCCTATGTTGAAGAGGTTTGTCACCGCTGTTATGATGATGCTTCCGTTGTTGCATTCTATGGATTTGTCAATAGTGATCGTTCTGCTCTGAGATGTTTTCGGTCTGCGTGTCGATAGACCCCTTTAGAGGATTTCATTATAATAAATTTGCTTTGACTTGCTATTTTCTATTCCCGATTCTTGTTTAATGATTCTGTTGTGGTTTTTTGATTGATTAATTGTGATGTCGTGCTTGTTAACCTCTTGGAATTGGTAAGGTCACGAAAAACTCGATCGTTATAATCTAAAAGATTCGAAAAAGCTTATTCGTAATATTTGTAAATGATGTATGTAGAGAGATTTCATTCATCGGATTTATAAAAAAAAATAACTTTGTATGTATTTTTTCGTGTCCATGTAGTCTATTGGAGATGTTTTACTTAGATGTATATAAAAAAAACTGTGTTTGGTTAACAATAGAGATTTATGAAATGGTGGTAGAAAAGCCAGCCGATTAATGGTGCACGTTTGCAAAAATAGCCTTTTACATTAAGGCCCCTTTTGGAAAAAGAAAATTTTCTTTGATTCCTATAAAATTCTTACGAAAATCCTGTATTCCAAAGGAAGCTTAAATGTTTCCCCCAGTTTATGGATCCAGATTGTCTGCCGCACGCCAATGAGTAGTGCGCTCATCGATTTCAAATTGAACGATCGTTCGCATGTTTTCAGCCAGCAGTGTGGCATGCCACACACGTCCGCAGGTAGTGTCCCAACTGAGTAGGAATGGGCTTAAAAATATTTCCTTCGTTCTTTAATTATTATCATCGTTAACTTTTTACTTTTAACTTTAACGATTCATCTTATTTAAAAAATTAATAAATATTATATATTTTGTTATAATTTATTTTATTATTAAAAATATTTTAATCACACTTATAATTTTGTACATTTAAATTTATTTTTTGAATAAGACGAATGATCAAAATTGATGTTAGAAGTTAACTTCAACAACAATTAAATAATAAAGAGAGTAATATTTTGATTAAAAAATAATAAAATAATGCTCACCGCCATGTGGCAGATGATCTAGATTCCAGTTTATAAAGTGCCACTGAGGCGGACACCCACACAAAACTATAATTTTCTACATTAAGTCCCCCGAATGGGAAGAAATCCAAAAGCAAAACACATCAATAATTCTGATTCAAGTTGAATCGTTTATCTCGAGAGAAACTGAAAACATTTCTATTTCTTGCTCAATCTGAAACCGTACCAAATGCACCTATAGTATTGAAATATATCAAAAAACTACATATTTAATTAGTACTATCTTAAAACTATATATTTAGTGCTTAAATGTATCATAAAACTAGATGCTTAGGAAGTTAAACCGTGTAAACTTTTTTAGTTTCATGATATTCATATGTATTGAATCAACAGTATTACGATACTCACTCATAAAATTTGTAGCTTTGTGATACCAGTTTTTTAACATGTAGTTTTGTGATACACATAATACTCACTTATAAAATATTAAATCTATAGTATTGAAGTACAACATCTTAAATCTGTAAGTTTTATTATAGTTTATAAAGTATGTGTAGTTTTATAAAACTTACTCAAAATACAGTAAGGTATTTTTTGTGATATTGTAAACGTTCAAGGGTGCTTCATGCAAACATGCATTTATGCAAGGGTGGTAGAAAAGTACTCCGATTGATGTTGCACATTTGCAGAAAATAGGCCTTTTGCACTAAGGAAGTGTTTGGTTTAGAAATAGTATCGCAAATGTTACTAACTAATTAGAGGACACTGGTACCGTAATCAAAGTGATAGATTACTAATTTTATTTGGTTTACTCACTGTAACGGAGTGGAAAACTCGCTTGGAGAATGAGCATTCGAGCTGCAACTATCCACGGAGGACTGGTCATGGATTGGTCGCCCTAGCAACTGCTCCGCCCGACGTCTCCGGCCACTGCATCGCTTGGATGCCGCTCCGCCCATCGTCTCCCAGCCATCGCAACGTCCTGGAAGCCACTCTGTCTTCTATCTCCTATCCAAGCTGCTCCGCCCATCATCTCCTAGGCAGCGCTCACCCTGCTATCTCCCAGCCAAGTTGCTTTGCCATCTCCTAGCCACCACCTCAGGAGTCAGCACTAGGCCGCCGGGAGCCCGCCAGCATACCAGGACACTAGCTCCGCGCCCTGGCCGGAGGAGATTGCGGCGACGCTTAAGGCGCCGGGAAAGGGGCAGGAGAGAGAGAGGCCGAGCAGACAGAGCACGACGGCCCTCATCCACGCATTCTATTCTGTTTTTGCATTTATTTTATCGAACGAAAATAAAAATGAGAAAAAGGATAACGAAAATGATTAGAAAAATATCAAAAACCTGAAAAACGATATAATTCAGACACTAATATATCGTTAACGGTCAAAACCGGTAGATATGTCAAAACATCACAATCATAAAAACCAATTACCATATCGATTGACAAAAACATATTAGTATATAGTACCGTACACAATAAATCTCGTATCATAAATAAACAAATTATGATATAATGATAGTTTAAAGAATATTAAACATACACATTACGAAAGTTTAAGGGCTCACAAACATAAGACATGATAATAAGATAGTTCAAATTATATCAACATACACATGTATAAATTGAAACCGGCATAGTTCATATCTCCACAGCCTTATCCATTCCTCTGGCTGACGAGAGAGGAGCTTCAGATCTGTTGGCTGCTGGCCGCCGGTCGGCAAGCAGAGCGGCCGGCGGGCGCATCGGCGGCATGTGGCGACAGCCTGTGGGCAGACGCGTGGCGTCGGGCAGGCCGCGAGCGCGTGGTGTCTGGCGTGCACGAGGCAGCGCCTCAGGGGTGTGGGCGCGTGTGGACTGGCGGCGGCGGCGGCGGCGTGTCAGAAGGCAGCTGCGGCGGGCAGGGAGAGCCGTCTCGGCTTGGGCGAGCGCGACGCGCGTAGTGGCCTGCCAGTCCGTAGGGTCTCACTTTCCAGGCTTCGACTCTAGTTTTTATATGTTGCGTGAGCTGGGCTTTTTGGGCCGCGCGTGAGGTGGCCCAACCTTTGCTTGGCTTGATTCCAGTATAAAGCTAAACGAAATAAAAAACGGGATTCGACTAAACGGACAGGAAAATGGTGCACTCATTTTTAATCCTGTATCGTTTAATTTTTCTTGTTTTCATTCCGTTTCTGTTTAATAGCTTAAAAACAAAAATAAACGAGAAAATTTTACTAATACCATACACGAGAACCGATCAAGAGACGAGATTTTCCACTCCTATTTTCATCTCTATCCACGCCTGGGTCAGCGAGCCACTGGCAGCAGCGCTTCCACTTCACGTCAACAGCAGCGCCCCACACGCGCTTCCACTTCACGTCAACAGCAGCGCCTATCTGGCGTCGTGCCCATGTAGGAGGACGCCTTGTCGGCGGTGGTGGCTACGCCGCAAGGGCCGAGAGGGAGGGGGAAGAGGGTGGAGGGTAGCCACTCGGGACATCGAGGGAGAGAGGGGAGGGGTGAGCTGCCATGCTGGACAGTTTGAATCGATGGGGAAGAAGCCTTGGCGTAGATGCTGGGATGTGATTACAAGGTGAGGTGTTGTTTCGTGTTTGTGCTAGATCATATCCGATTATGATGTATGTGATTACGTTGTGAGATTAAACAAACAGATTTTAAAGAAATCATATTACGATGTAATCAAAATATGATACCGTTGACGTCGAAATCGTGTCCAAACTAATACACCTCTCATACAGTCAGGTTTAGACAGCATCTAAAATCCTACCTTAGAAAGGGACTCTGTCAGAGAAGAATCATTTTAGAGATGATTCGAGCTCAATAGATCACCTTCAAACATCGCTGAGACGAAGGAAAAATATCATGAGGATCGAATAAGAAAATTAGGTTTAGAAAAGAATGTAAAAGTAAATTGTTTTGATCCATTGGAATAATCTTTAAACAGTCATGGGTCTTTGTTTTATAGAGGATAATGGTCTTATTTTGTAGGGCAATTAATCCCACGAGTTAGAAAAGAAATTAGAATTAATCAGCGAAAAACTTTTCTAAATCAGCATTACCAGAGTCTCCGGTAAAGTGCCAGACACTCCGATAATCGAAGTCTCTGGTAAGATACTGGAGGTTCTGTCGTGTAATTATAGAAACCCGAGAGGGCTCATCGAATCGAATGCTCCGGCAACGTATCGAACACTCCGATGAGCTAAATGACTGAATTCGAGAGGGCTCACCGAATACTCTGACAATATATCGAACACTTCGGTGCGCTAAGTGTCAAAACTCGAGAGGGCTCACCAAACACTTCAGCAACATGTCAAACACTTCGATGAGCTGAGTGCTCGAACTCGAGAGACTCACCGAATAATTCGACAACGTGCTAGATACTACGGCAACAGACAAACTAAACACTACCTAAATGTTTCCCTCGGTTTTTAAAGTGCCAGTGAGGCAGATACCCACACCAAACTAGTATATTTTTCTACACTATGTCCGCCAAATAGGAAGAAAACAAAACACTACAATAATACAGGCATAATTGCGGGTAAAAAATTTAAAATTACAGGCATAATTGCAGGTAAAAAAAGTTAAAATCCGGCACCTCTCACGGCTTCACGCCCCGATTTTATCAAGGCTTTCGGACACTGCTTTCATCCGCGACCGGCGATCCGGGTCCGCCTCCACCCAGCCGAGCGCGACATGGAACGCGGCCACCACCTCCTTCCTCGCGCCGGCGTCGCGCAGCACGGCGGCGTCAACGAGCTCTGACAGCGGCCGCGCGTCCTCGAACCCCTGCCGCACCCACCTCACGATCTCCGGCTCCTGCTGCTGCAGCTCGTCGGGCCCCGGGAACGACGACGACGACGCCGCGGACTGCGAACCGTGCTCCGGCGACCTCCCCGTGAGCAGCTCCAGCAGCACGACGCCGAACGAGTACACGTCGGACTTCTGGCTGGGCCG
>BCLH01000213.1:0-75138 GCA_001602315.1 Zoysia pacifica
AATCATTTTGTTTGGTGAAAGCCTGTTACATTTGGAGAAGTTCTGTAGAACTTTGGTTGTTTCATGATTTTTTTGTTTGGAAGAGCACCTAAGTTTGAATTAATTCTAAATGTAATAATGATATCATATTATGCTACTCTCTCCGTCCTAAAATAAGTGTCATTCTAGATTTTCAAACTTCTTCTTTTGATCATTCGTTTTATTCAAAATGGTTTTTTAAAAAATATTTATTTTATTGTGAATCGATTTATTATTAGAAGTACTTTAAGCTTGACTTATTCATTTTTGTATTTTTAATTTTTTTAATAAGACGAATAGTCAAACGTCGATTTTAAAAAGTTCAAGAAAGATACTTATTTTATTTTTGGGACGGAGGAAGTACTTGCAAGACTTATGACAAGGCAAATCTTATTTTTGGGTATCTTTTTTTGTGCTCGAGTAACAAATGTTTGTCCACTTGCTTGATGTTGGTTAAAGAAAATGGCAAGGGTTTATGTTTGCATGTAGGAGGAAGTGGACAGCCTACAATTACTACATGGTAATGAAAAGATCAGCGCGCGTATCTTCGTTTGAAGCATGGAAAATATTGTAAAGCTTCGTGCACTATATGTACTTCATGAGTCCGGTGTGGCTTTACCTAGAAGATTTGAATGCGTGATTATATTGAGAAGCTATGAAACGGAAGAGTTCCGGTGGGATGCTTAAGGGGAAGAGGCAAATAAATTCGGGCGTTGTTGGAGTTGCCTGGAACTCCGATTGGTTTTGGTACTAGAGAATTGGCTAGCGAGGCAGTTGGTGAGATCGGCTTTGCAACACATGTTTAAAAAATTGGTTCAAATGTGTAAAACTATTAGGACTGACTTTTAACATTTTTTTGACTATTTATCTTATTCAAAAAATTTCAAATATGTAAAATTATTATTAATATTTCAAAATATCTTTAATGGTAAAGTAAAATATAATAAAATATATGGTTTTATTATATTTTAAAATAATACGAATAGTCAAAGATCATATTGAAAGTCAACGGTGTCATATTTTAGAACTAGCTCCTCCAATAACTCGTCTAAAATTGGATCTAAAATTTTAAAAATACCAATTAGGTGTAAAGCTTCTCCAAGAGGTCTCCATAAACTCTCCCTAAATTAAATTAATAGTGTTATGCATACCCAATTATTTTCAAGTGTCTAGCAAGGAAAAAAAATTCTTTATATATCAAAGTGCAAACTTTTTCTCAACCTGCCACGTCACTCTAAAAAATATTAACCGTCAGATTAAAATCTAACGGTGAATATTAGGAAGGAGAAAAAAAATTCTTTCTTCGGTCAACATAGGAGCGTGCTTCTACTCGGCGGGAGCAGTCATGAATGACCGTGCCATTGTCCTAGCTTTTTCAGGTTTAATATAAATTTTGACTATGATCGTATTTAATTTTTTATAAATTTTATATATTATAATTTGCTTTATCATTAAAGTTATTTGAATGATAACTTAAAAGTTTACATATTTGAATTTTTTTTAGATAAGTTGAATAATCAAAGATAATATTAAAAATCAACAATAAACAATAATTTAAAAATAGAGAGAGTATGTACTACACATGGACAATGGTATAAATATAAGAAATTAACTGTAACTATTTTGTTAAATCAAATTTATTTTTGCTATAGATTCAATAGAACTATTCCAAAAGATATAAGAGAAGTTCTTATAAATTTATTTTACTTCTATGTCTTGTAAGTATATGTTACAATTAAAGACCTTTATATATTATAAAAATATATATTTAGATAACTTAAATTATTTTATCTCATAAAAACGCTCCTTCATTGCTATGAGAACTAAGATTCAATCTTTTTTGACGCTTACAACTTCGGGTTAAAAAAATAGTATCTTTAAACGTAATATTTTAATCAAATATTGTCAATATAAATTAAAAATAATTTAAAATTTATTAAGTTACAAAATTAGAAATAATTTGTTTTAAAAATACTTTTTTAAAAATGTATCGATGCTACTTTTTATTAAATATTTTATAGATAACAAAGGTCACACTTATGTTTTAAAGACCATATCGATAACTTCTTTTTGAGACCGGAGTATATGTTTATGTAACTTTATCATTCATGTCAAGTCAACTATATTTCTATTTGTTAAATAATAAATTTAAAATATACTGCTTCAACTAAAGGTACACAACAAAAATATGCACGAAAAATGTGGCAATTGACGTGCAGTTGGGCCTCCTTTCTTCTTTGAGTCATCCGGCATTTCGTATGGGCCCATCCAACACTAGCAAGCCCAAATATCTGTAAAAGCAGCCCAAGGCCCAAAAGAAACCGCAAAACACAAAGACCGTACGGCCCAGCGTCCCGGTTCTCCGTCTCGGCTCCAGGAGTCCAGGACCGCCGGACCGGCTCCGGCCGCGAGCTGGACAGGCACATCCGAGAATCCAGCCACGGAACCGTATCGCCCGAGAGCATATGCCCCGTCGCCCCTCGCTCTCACCGCCTCTTATCCCTTCCCGCCCTCGCTCTCGCCCTCACCTCCACCGCTGCTCCCCACTCCATGGCCTCGCGCGCGCAGCCCCCTCCGTCCCCGCCCCAGCACCTCCGGCCCCGGCTCCACTTCTCGCCGCTCTTCTCGTCGCGCCTCCCGCACCCGCGATGCCGCGGCGGCCGGAGCAGCCTCCTCTCCGCGCTCCCGTCGCCGTCCCCTTCCCCGCCCTCGCGCTCGCAAGGCGTCTCCACCGCGCGGCTTGAGCGCGAACCCGGGCCCGCGCCCTCCTCTTCCTCCTCCTCTTCAGAGCAGCAACCGCGGCGGAACCAGGCGCTCGCCGCGGAGATCGCGCGCCTCTCCGCTGTACGCGCGCGGCTCCGCGGTGCCCCGACGCTCGACGACAAGCTCCGCGCGCTAGACGCCGAGCCCCGGGTCGCGGCGTTCTTCGGCGAGGAATCGGGCCGCGGGGTTCTGGGCGCGCTCGAGGCGCGCGAGGTGCTCCTGCTGAAATGCCTCGTCGCGGCGGGGCAGGAACACGTGCTTGGCGATGAGCTCGATTGGTCCGGAGTTTGGCAGCATGAGCATCACCGAGAAAACGGGGTCAACGGCGGGAGCGCCCTGCGAGAGGCGTTGTATACCCTGGCCGGTTTCGTCGGGAAGTGGAGCTCGGAGGGAGTGACGGGTGGGGAGACGGGGAGCGGGGAGATGGAGCTGCTCCGGAGTCTGCTCAAGTTCCTAGGTGACATCGAGGAGTTCTATGACTGCATCGGTGGCATCATCGGGTGAGCATTGTTTGTTCCTAGGCATATGTATATGCGACAGAAGCAGCATATGTTGAAAAATATGTTCCTTGCTGGAACCTGAAGTAAGTCACAGTAAAGTAGTACTAACAACCTTTATGCGTTATATGGCACTGTGTTTAATGTAGCCATAGGGTGAAGTAACTCATGTTCGAGCCATTTTGTTTAACTTTGACTTTTTATTTGCTTCAGTTATCAAATTACGGCGCTGGAGCTCCTTTCAGCCGCAAATGACTGCATATGCAAACTGAGCCAGGACAAGTTTGTTGACTTCCATCTTCCTGATGGACTTAATCTTTTGGAGGATACAGAATATGCATCTCAAGCAGCTCTGTGGGGAATTCAGGTTATTTCATGTACCACATTCACTAAGATGTATTGATAATAAAGTGATTAAATAGTTTGTGTGATGTGCCGTATGCTTCATCGTGCAAATTACTTTGCATCATGGTGCATATTACAAAGCATTATTTTGTATGGCACGCACTGAAATATGCCCATTTTTAGGGTTTGCCAGAACTTGGTGAAATTTATCCAATTGGTGGTGCTGGTGATCGTCTTGGTTTAGTGGACTCAGAAACTGGTGAACCCCTTCCTGCTGCATTGCTTCCGTACTGTGGGAGATCCTTATTAGAAGGGCTGATACGGGATTTGCAGGTAATTCTGTTTTTATTTTATGGAGCTTTTCTTCACATAGATCTTTTAAACCAATTTACAGTAAAAGCATACAGGAGTAGCATGATGTCTCTTCTTCTGTTGCCTCTGTTTTTACAACTTTCGACCATGTCCCTCATAAGAGGAGTGAAATGGTCAATAACTAGCTTAACTACTTTTTATTTGACCAGACTGCCGTGCTTTTTGTGTAGTTAGTGCACCATTCAGCTTTTATTTGATAAAGATCGAACATGAAAATCACTGCTATCTCTAATACACTCATATAATTAGTTGAATATTTTAAAAAGGACTCAAATAGGTATGAACTTCTCAACTTCTACAGGCTGTTATATAATCATGTGAGATGCTTTTGCAGGCTAGAGAGTTTCTCCATTTCAAGATATTTGGGAATCAATGTATAACCCCTGTTGCAGTCATGACAAGTTCTGTGAAGAATAACCATGAGCATATAGTTAGAATATGTGAAAGACTTGATTGGTTTGGCAGAGGCCGTGAGAATTTCAGACTTTTTCAACAGGTATATTAACAGTTCTGTACCTTTGACGAATCCATTTTAAATCATTACGTGGTTCCGTTCTAGCCTGTACAACTATGATTATTCGTTCTGCTGGAACATCCATATAATTTCTAACTAATTATGTTTGGTGCCTTTTCTAGCCTTTGGTACCTGTAGTGAATGCTGATGACGGTAAATGGTTAATTAGCAAGTCGCTTTTCCCTATCGGTAAACCTGGTGGTCATGGTGCCATTTGGAAACTTGCTTGTGACAAAGGTATATTCAAATGGTTCCAACGTTGTGGCAGGAAAGGTGCAACAGTCCGACAAGTCAGGTTGTCTTCAAAATATATATTTTACTTTTCTGCTGCCGAAATAAGTGATCAGTCTTAAGGGAGGTAACTGAGGATCGTGTCTGTTATTTTTTCAGCAATGTTGTTGCCGCAACTGATTTGACCCTGATGGCTTTGGCAGGAATAGGCCTTCGTTGTAATAAGGTAAAAAGGTAGTTGAGAACAGTTTCCTGTTTTGACATTTTCCTATGAGCATCTGATATAAACTACAAATATGGTGTCTGTTATGTACTATCGAAATCATATATTGTGTATCGTTTCAAGCTTTTGAATTCTGAATACCATGCTTTAGAAACTAGGTTTTGCATCATGCGACCGACGACCGGGTGCAACTGAAGGAGTGAATGTTCTTATTGAGAAACAAAACCAGGATGGACTATGGTCATATGGTATTACTTGCATTGAATACACTGAGTTTGAGAAATACGGCATCCCAGAACCTACCGTTATTACTGGCAGGTAATATTTTGACGGATCTTTTTGGAGTGCATCTAATCTTGAATTTATGAAAGTGAAAATGCAAGTATGAACTCGTTTTTTTTTTTTTTGGGGGGGGGGATGCTGTTTTATGCTTCAGTGAAATTCAACTTGCCTAGGAAAGTCATCTTTTCCTTTCCAGCTAAAATGGATGTAATTGAGTTCTATAGACTCAAATTTCACCTCTATTATTTATGCTGAACAAAGCTATGAAAAGCTAGATGACAGCGTTCGAGAAAAAAACTAGATGACAATCATTTGTTTGTATTACATGATGATACCTGTAATTTCCAAATATCCACCTCTTGAGCTCCATTTATTGCTTTCCCCAACTTTCTTTGGGGATACCTGCTTTAATTCAGTGAATTTGGTTAGATATGGAGATCCTGAGAGGCTGAGATACCATTGTTTTTTCCCTGTTCTATAAATATTTTTTAGGGCAAAAATAGCAGAGAGTTCTATGTATATTTGGATCCTATGGATATGTTTTTTGAGGGAGAACCCTATGGATATTTGGTTGGCAACATCTTACCAGTTAACTTATCTTTGTTTCTCTAAATTCAGTTCGCAGGTTAGCTATCCAGCAAACACGAATATTCTCTACGTTGATCTACAAGCAGTAGAGGAAATTGGATCGCGCAAAAACTCTAGTTGCTTACCAGGGATGGTACTGAATTTGAAAAAAGCAGTATCTTATGTGGATGATTTCGGCTTTGAGTGTAGGTACTTGTTTCATTCACCCTACTCCCTGTTGAGCTTTCTTTATACTTGGGCTTATTTTTTGATGCATGGTATCTAAGGGATCAGCATGGCTGTTCATTAAAATGTTGCCAACTTGCCATTTCAATTATTTGTTGAAGAAATCTGATTATTTTGTCGTGAAATCGCTGCATATTGCTTTATGTTTTGATGTAAAACGGCAGGAAATCTGAAAGTGACTGCATCTAATGTAGCTGTGGTTGATTCCTGGCTAATTATAGAAATTACAACTGTTCAAAACATGCAATACCATTGTTTTGGATCTATTCTGTGCTATAAGAGAATTGCACAGATCGTGTCACCTAACATCACCCTTGGTTATTAATTGTTCAGTGCAGGTCAACTGCTGAACTCTTGTGTTGTTGTCTTGAGTCTAGTTACTTTATAGAATGTGTATGTGCCTGCTGTCTTGTCATGTGGAGCTACTGTTAGCTAAATATTTTTGAATATTTTACTGTTTATTTGTGGAAATAAAATATTTCAAACACGAAACATACTTTTGATTGATGATGGTTTGGTATAAGCTTGTTCTGATTATTAACTGTACAATTGCTTGCGTGATGTGTTGACTTGTGGGCAGGAACAATTGCTAAATATATTTTACCAGTGCTCATTTTAAGTCATTCTTCTGCTTACCAATTTATTTTTGTTTTCTTTATGATAGTACCGCTGGTGGCAGGCTAGAGTGCACGATGCAAAATATAGCAGATAATTTTATGAACAAGTATAACTACAGGTGCAGCAAAGGAATAGAAAGTATGTAAGTAGTTCCATATTTTTAGAAAACAGAATATATTTCTCAATATTTCAGTCTGCTTTGATAAATACATATAAGTGTTCCTTATAACACACATGATAAGCGTTAAGAAATAGAAAATACAACGTTTTAATATCTCCATGCGGCTACCTTTTTTTTTTCTTCTGTTGGGCCTTAGCTGATTTGTATTTCACAGGTGAGCTTGACACTTTCATTGTATACAATGAAAGGAAAAAAGTCACTTCATCGGCTAAAAAGAAGCTGAAACAAGAAGACCGATCACTGCACCAGGTTAAATTTATCTTAACCCGTGTTTTAATGTATTCTCACTTTTGTGTGCAGTGTATAAATGATGACTACTCGGATTTGTTTTACCTTGCTTAGAAACCATTGAAATACTTGCTTTTTCACACGAACTTTCAAATTAAATTATGATATTGCATTTGTTGTGGTAGAGGATCCACCTGGCTGGGACACGTTCCCAGCCACGGCTACAGCTGAAGGTAATCTTTCCCCTGTGGAAAGATCAACTTCTTTTCTGCTTACCCTCAATTGGTCTCCAACCTGCTTTATATAGGCAGCAGGGCTAAACAACCCTAAACAACCTAATCTTTATCCTAACAAACCTAAGCAACCTAATCTTTAATCTAACAAACCCTAAACAGCCTAATCTTTAAGCTAACAAACCCTAAAACAGCCTCTTGTGCGCCTCCCTGGGCTGGGGCACCACAGCCCATAACAGCATTGTTAGCGACCTTGATTTAGCACTCATTGGCAAAGTAAATAGTATTGTGTTAATTAGGTGAGCACTCAGCACTGTTTTGCGCCCAGCATCCAGAGCGATACGCTGGTGTTAACTTTACTAAGATGGTGGCCTCAACTATTTTAGCAGTCCTTGTTTGCTTGTTAGTGCGATTTCATTATTCACCTATAGTCGGCTTTTATTTGAACTGATTATAGAAATCTTTGGTCATAGCTTAAGAGCTGAAATGACTTTCCATCTCATGTTTCAAATTATACACTTTGCTTGCTCTACAGACTCCGGAGGGTTCACTCCTCGACATTATGCGTAATGCTTATGACCTTCTTTCTAGCTGTGGCATAGAGATTCCAATGGTAAATGAACTCCTGTGCCTTGTCTGACTACCTTTTGTGTGACTTATTTTTGCATAATTTATGTGTTTATTTTAATTAATTATGAGATATTTGCTGGGCCACCTTTCTCATTGTTTATTTAAATTGTTTTCAATAATCAGGTAAAGGACAATAGCGAATACTTGTGTTCTGGACCGCCATTTCTCATATTTCTTCATCCTGCTTTGGGCCCGTTTTGGGATATCATACGACAAAAGGTATGTTGCTGTATCAGTCTAACAGTAAATGGTACACATGAGATATCTAGCTTTCTTTCTCCGTGTATGTCTCTGAGCTGCAACTGGCCATGCACCATTGAGAAGGGCAAGTGTTGTTTTCCTTTATGCCCTTCTTTGCCTGTATAATGTTTGAGCGACATGATTGACAAAGCAATGTTTGACCATCTCTTTCATGAACATTGAGCAGAACTGTTATCTATGATGTAAAAATTCGTGAATCTAAGGATATACTCTTTGCGCTGCATTCAGTTCACATGCCCCCTTTCTTTCAAAAGCGGTGTCTAGGACGAAAAGAAAAGGCACAATACAGGAATTTGTTCAATGCATATTGAATAAACACCATTCGACTGTTGGATGCTGTTAACAAGTCTATTTATGTAATCTAGTATGCATACAAACATGAGCGTTGAGCATGAAAAAAATGGAATTTGTGTGAACTGTTAATAAAAGAAGGGGCAATTGCAGAATGATAAAACTAGAAACTGAGAATCATTGATTGGTTATAGCATGTGAAATGGAGAAAAGAAAAAGGGTGATGCAGTAGAATCACCATGATAGACACTTTGAGATGGGCAAGATTGATTGTTTGTTTGTTTAGCTGCTAGTTATTTCATTCTGAAGCATTCTTCTAATACTATCATATCTCTAGTTACATATCTTAGTACCTAAAGTTCCACCCATGCAGTTTATAGGTGGCTCTGTTTCTAAAGGTTCAGAGTTGCAAATAGAGGTGGCTGAATTTCTATGGAAAGATGTTGAGGTAACAATCAAAATCATGATTTTGCCTGTTCTTTATCCCAATGTACTGATTTAAGTTTATTTGTTTAATTCTTAGCTTGATGGTAGCCTTATTATTCAAGCTGATAATATCATGGGTACAACCAAGAGGAATGAAAACGGTGAACTAATACTGCACTATGGTGACAGGTAGCACCCTATTCTGAACTCAATTGTTGCTGTAAACATCTGTCCTGTTAATATGGAACCCTAATGCCATGTGTATTGAAAGGTGTGGGAGATGCAGGCTGCAAAGTGTTAAAATTATGAATGAAGGGATCAATTGGATTTCTCCTAACAATGTCTACTGGAAGCATGATGTTGAGAGATCAGAATCTTTTAGGATAATTCTTCATGGAAATGCAGAATTCGAGGCAAAAGATGTAATTTTGAAGGTGCGATTATTAAGAATAATGCAATGTTTCCTTACACATTGCCCTGCATCTTATTTTCTGTTTTTTCTTGTTGTGGCAGGGTAATCATATATTTGAAGTTCCTGATGGTCATAGAATGTGCATCATTCAGGACGGAGCAGGTTTGTTCTGTCGTATCATTCTCTATGGGGTCCTTTTTTTTTAAAAAAATTACTAGTTGATCTATCTGTTGATTTAAAGCAGAAAATCTATTAAAAATAAATTAATATCAGCCGGCACTGTGTCCCTGATTATCGTCACCCGACAAAACTCACTAACTTTCCAAAATTGAATGATATAACAATCAATAATTATTGGAAAACTTTTACCTCCTAAGAGGTAAAGAACCATTTAAGCATCGGGATCAACGCAAATGGATGGTCCACAATCATTTGGGTCTATTTTAGAATCTGCCTTATATAGACCCTGTAGTTCAGTGCTTTAAGTTCCGAAAACCCAGACTCATAATCTTATAGTTTCTCCCTACTGTTGAATATGACATGCTTCTAATGTGCGTCAACAAATTTTCTTGTCCGTCAGGTTTTGATGTTAAACTAGATCCTATAAGTGTTGACGTGAGGGACAGTGGAACCTGGTACTGGAAGTATACAGTTGAAGGCGTCCATGTGAAGTTGAATATGGTAGAACTATAAGGACACGGTATCAGCTACAGATTCTTGATTCATTGATTTCCAGCTAGCTTCATTTATTTAGGGTATGCTTGACTATTTAATTTGGTTGACTTTAGGCCAGTTTGTAGGTGTTGTTGTAAAAGATATAGGGGTATCGGTGTTGTACAGTACTTGAATGTCGATGCCCACCTGTCATTTTGAAGAGTTGATGTAAAGGGGCTGGATAATTTTTCAAATATAAGGAGAATACTCGTTCTCCCAAAACTCTCAAAGATCATTGTTTCCTTTTTTTTTTTTTTTTGCTTCCGTTGTTATTGTAATGTTAATCTTATGGATGCAACTCAGTTATGCCTTCTTCGTGTAGATTGTATATCATTACCATTTGTTTTAGTAAAATGTCATTATGCAACATGTATTGCTTTTTGGAAATATGTTTCAAGTACATTGGTATTTTTCCAGCAAATATTTTATTTTTGCTGTCTGCACTGTCTTCAATCGGGGACTACGGTGATGGAACCTGTATCTGCCTTCTGCACAAGTGTGAAGAACTAGGTACTGTACCGAATTGTTGTATCTGAGGTCATTTGCATATTTGCTAATAAAACTAGGAGGCATGTATTGTCCAAACGTCTGTTCCTTTGAACTGAATAGCAAGCACAGTAGTTGTAGTCCTTTAGCATTTTCCCTTGGATTACTATGCACATATTCGCTGCATTTAGTGTTGATGTTTATTTTTCGTTTCCTTCAGGTGATTCGTTGCATAAGTTAATGCCATAGTATCAATGTCATATTAATACTGTACATATCCCCTGGTACTAATAAGGCAAAGTATTGACAGTACTGAGCATTGATGTTGTCCGCTAAGATACACACTGCAACGTCCAGGAAGGCAAGATTGGAATTGATTATTACAGCGGCAGGAGAAACTTTAATCTCAAATTGGTGCCTTCATTGTTGAGCAATTTTACACGATGGTCGTCGAGCGGGACTATGTGACTCACAGCATTTGAACGGTTGAACATCGATGAGTAGTCCGTCCGGCGGCCGGCGTAGCTGGTGGCAGTTGGCATGTACAATAGGGAAACCAGTAGGAAATTCGTTTGGGGTGATGAGCATTGGCAGACAGTACAACTTGCGATTAATTTTTATAACTAATCGTTCACCAGGGTAACCTCCTTTACGATGTGCTACTTTTATTATGGTCAATTTTGCCAGGATTTCGAATTTTAATAATATCAGTAGCTAACTGGTAGCCCATGGCATTGTTTGGGCTATCGTGCTAGTCATCAGAGGGAGGAGAGGCTGGCAATGTTGTTCCGGCGGAGGGTGGAGGGCCGGAGGAAGAATCAGAAGAAATGAGCTCTTCGTAGCTGTGCTGGCAATGTATAACACCTTCCACGAAACTGCCTGTAGCACGCCGAGTACGTTTTCGTTCGCAGACGACCGCAGTACGGCCATAGTCTGGATATCAAGCGCGTGTACCGTTCGTTGCCAATTGCCAGTTGAGATATGGCAACAGCAAATTCTGAGAAGGTGTGGGGCTTATTATTCCTAGTCTGAAAACTCACACTTCTTCGTCAGCAGCGGTCGACCTGTTCCTCCACGTAATCAGGCAGGTGAAGCCAATTTTTTTTCCATTGGAGATCGTGATTAATCGAGGCATTACAGCTATCACACTCTTTGGAAGGTGAGTTTTTTTTTCTTAAATAGGATTATTTTCTTTTCCTTTGAAACATCTTCATTTCAAGGAGTTAAATCAGGCTTTCCTTTTTCTTAAAAAGTAAAGTCATTTTCCACTTCAGCTACATGATGAATTAGTTACGGTCTGCTCCTTTGTAGAAAAAATTACAATGATAGCCTTTTTACTCTTTTCGGTACTTAAAATATTAACATCGTTGACTTTTAACACACATTTAACTATTTATTTTATTAAAAAATATAATAAATAGGAGTGTCATATATTTTATGGTTATTTTAGCATTAATGTGTTTGAAATATGAATATAATTCTACATATTTGAACACATTTGTTAATAAAATGAATGATAAAATAATGCTAAAAGCTAACTATGATAATACTTTACTAAAACTGGAGGGGGTTTGTTGTGCTTTAAAGTGCCGTGCATATTCCGGACAAGCCAAACTGATTTTGACTTGGAATCTCCTCAACTAACCCCATGGAACTGGCGAAGTGGGCAGATTCTAAAACAGTCCAAGCCCTTAGAGACGACCCGGTTCATTTCTACGGAACAATATTAGACGTGTCACATCTAGATTCTCGAGGGAGAAGGGCAAGCGATGACAAAAATAAATTTTTAAGGATAGAAAAAGTGCACCACGCAACACGCCACATCGGATGGATGATTGATGGGTATATGGCCTTGCTGCAGCGTTGACCTTCCTGCTGGTTCTCTGTTCCTCTCGCAATCTATTGGCTGCTTTTTTTTATGGAAGAAAAATATATTGGTCGCTTCAATTATGAACCACTTGGTTTAAGGTGCTTAATTAATCACAGGACGGAACTACACGAACACACGAATCAGTTAATCTCCCCAGTTGCATCGTACTGTGCAGACAGTATTAAACGCGCGCGCGCCAGCAGCTTCCTCGCGTCTTGCTCTTCGCTCCCGTCTGAGCTCAGACAACAGGGAAGATGGCGGCGTCCGGCGCGTACGCGGAGAGCCTCCCGGCGGTGCCGGAGTGGCTGAACAAGGGCGACAACGCGTGGCAGCTGACGGCGGCGACGCTGGTGGGCATCCAGTCCATGCCGGGGCTGGTGGTGCTGTACGGCAGCATCGTGAAGAAGAAGTGGGCCGTGAACTCGGCCTTCATGGCGCTGTACGCGTACGCGTCGTCGCTGCTGGTGTGGGTGCTGGTGGGGTTCCGCATGGCGTTCGGGGAGCGCCTGCTGCCGTTCTGGGGCAAGGCCGGGGTGGCGCTCTCCCAAGGTTACCTCGTCGGCCGCGCGAAGCTCTCGGCCACGGCGCACGGGGACACGGGCCCCACGGAGCAGTTCTACCCGGAGGCCACGCTCGTGATGTTCCAGTTCGAGTTCGCCGCCATCACGCTGGTCCTGCTCGCCGGCTCCGTGCTGGGCCGCATGAACATCAAGGCGTGGATGGCCTTCACGCCGCTCTGGCTGCTCTTCTCCTACACCGTCGGCGCCTTCAGCCTCTGGGGCGGCGGGTTCCTCTACCACTGGGGCGTTATCGACTACTCCGGCGGATACGTCATCCACCTGTCCTCCGGCGTCGCCGGCTTCACCGCCGCCTACTGGGTACGTGCGCTGCCTTTCATCCAATTAACGCCGCTACCCTTCGTCTCCTTAATTTTGACCCGGCGCCTTCTCTGGAGCGACGCAACCAGCTCCCAGCGGCCGGCTAGTTAGCTGTTCCGGTACCGGCGGGCGCGGTCGGCGACCTTGCTCTGCCTTAACATGTTTGGTAGACGTAGACTAGGACGTTAGTTTGACCCTGCAGGACGCAGATTCCGTGCATGGATGCTGCTGTGGGAACGCGGGGTGCGAGCTGCGCCAACGAATATACACCAAGTCCAAAACGTAGGCTGCGTTTAGGATCCCTACCCTGCAGCGGCAGCCGTGCAGCCTCACAGATTTTTTTTACTGGAGCGAACATTGGCTACACTAAACAAGGCAGCAAAAAATGGAATCGAATAGGCCTATAGTAATTTCATATGAATCGCACTTCAATTTTATAAAAAAAATGTAAAAATGAATAAAAAAAAATCTTACCTTACAAACGGCGAGGCCTCAGTATCGTTTCAGATATTTTTTTATATCTTTTCGGTAATCACATGATCCTAGTAATATCACATGATCCTAGTATATTAATTGCTTATAATTGCGGCCCAAAATGGATAAGATCTTTTTACCTCGAGGCACATGTGAACAAGTTGCACGGCATCTTTCTGTTTGGGCTGTTGGGTTGGTTCAATTCGTGGACACTGCTGTTTCGATGTCTCAATCGTTGAATCCTCTTGCAAAGGCTGGAATCAACCGAAGAAACTGTCCATTTTATACTCGGCAAGTGGAGTGAGCCTCCAAAATTGAAGCAGCCAGAGAGCAGTCGCTAACGACTTTTGATCCCAGGTGGGCCCGAGGCTGAAGAGCGACCGGGATCGCTTCTCCCCGAACAACATCCTGCTGATGATCGCCGGCGGCGGGCTGCTGTGGATGGGATGGGCCGGGTTCAACGGCGGCGCGCCGTACGCCGCCAACATCACGGCGTCGGTGTCCGTGCTCAACACCAACGTCTCCGCCGCGACGAGCCTGCTCACTTGGACGTGCCTCGACGTCATCTTCTTCAACAAGCCGTCCGTCATCGGCGCCGTCCAGGGCATGATGACGGGGCTCGTCTGCATCACCCCCGGCGCAGGTACGGCTAATTCCTCCGTGCGTTTCAGAGGCTTCCATCTGTCGTCAAGAAAACAAGTGGGCGCATGATGATTGGATTTGGCCGTCTGGGGTGTTAGCATTCGACGTTTGGCAGTTTCCGTCCGGGTTCAACATCAACTGCGTGGAAATTCAGAGCGGATGGCAAAAGCGATGGATAGTCAGACGAGGACAGTAGAAAATGTGCAGTTGATAGCCAATCACGGCGATGCTCACACGAAATCGAATCGTCTCTCGACGCAATGAGATTTTTCTTGTCGAGTTTTTGACGGGCAGTCAGCCATGCCACCTCTTGCTGTCCAAGAGCCACATTCTTGGCGCCGCTTCTCACTGATCACCGTGTTACTTTTTTTTTCCGAAAGACCCGGAATTTCAGTAAATATTTTTTGTGAGGTTTTTATTTGACAAGTTTTGATTTTGTTCAAACGCAGGGCTGGTGCAGACATGGGCGGCGGTGATCATGGGCGTCTTCGCTGGCAGCGTCCCGTGGTTCACCATGATGATCCTGCACAAGAAGTCGGCGCTGCTGATGAAGGTGGACGACACGCTGGCGGTCTTCCACACCCACGCCGTGGCGGGCCTCCTCGGCGGCATCCTCACGGGCCTGCTGGCCACGCCGGAACTCATGCGGATGGAGTCCACGGTGCCGGGCCTCCGCGGCGCGTTCTACGGCGGCGGGATCCGGCAGGTGGGCAAGCAGCTGGCCGGCGCGGCGTTCATCGTGGTCTGGAACGTCGTGGTCACGTCGCTCATCCTGCTCGCTATAAGCCTGGTCATGCCGCTGCGGATGCCCGACGAACAGCTCATGATCGGCGACGACGCCGCGCACGGGGAGGAGGCCTACGCGCTGTGGGGAGACGGGGAGAAGTTCGACGCCACGCGGCACGACACGACCAGGAACGGCAGCAGGGTGGAGAGGGAGGGGGCCGGGGAGCAGCGGCTCGCCGGCATGGGAGCCAGGGGCGTCACCATCCAGCTGTAGGCGCGCGGGGCAACTGAAAGACTTTAGCACTTTTTTGAGACATTTTAGTGATTTTGTGCGGTACATGAAAAAAATGAATAGGTATGTCGATCTGGGGTTTTTCCGACGATACTAGCTTCGTTTTAAAATATAAGCTCCGTTTCAAAATATAAGATAAAGTTAAAATTTTTTAACTTCTATCAAAAATATCTAAAAAATATAATTTTTATAAAAGTTGATTTAATGATGAATTAAAAAAATATAATTTTTATATGATAAAATATTATTAATTATATATTATTAGTGGTTAAAGTGATAAAAATTAACTTTAACTAAATTTAAAAATATTTATATTTTGAAACGAAAAGAGTATGTAAAGATTTATCTACATATGGTGTTCCGTTTCGTGATCTTAAATTCTTGATTTATCCCATACAGATTCCATGTGTGCAAGGGTTTTGCATACCCAGTTTGTAAAACCTTCTA
The DNA here is from genome assembly GCA_001602315.1 of Zoysia pacifica. Classification (NCBI taxonomy): domain Eukaryota; kingdom Viridiplantae; phylum Streptophyta; class Magnoliopsida; order Poales; family Poaceae; genus Zoysia; species Zoysia pacifica. Next base: position 15,868 of record BCLH01000213.1, read on the forward strand.
GGTTTAGTGTAGATTAGTATCAGGTGCTGCTGAAATTTGGCCTGATTCTGTTTTTTTACTCAAACAGAGAGCTGCTTATTATTAAGAGAAGATAAAAATAGCCCGTTACCATAAACATCCCTCCACTCGGAGTCGAGTGTATGTTAGAAAAGAATATGAAAAACTCTATCAAGCAACATAAAACAAATTAGACTTACCACTACAGTAGAAATTAAATTATCCTGAACTCCAGACGTGGCCAAGATCAATGGCACGTGACCATATAACTTCCTTAGTGTCCTCCGATCTGGCTTTGGGCCTTAGTTAATGAATATGGCTTTCCCATCTAAAAAGAGTTCATATCTTTGTTGAAGCAATTTAAGCAGACGGAGGGAGGAAAATAGATGTGTTAGTACTAAGAGGTGCCTGGGAGTCGGGACTGAGGTCTCTTGCAGCAGGAGATGAGGTTGAATTTCGTAGCAGGCTGAGTACTATTTACCTCTCTCAACTATCGCGTCCTAATATTTTAGCTCTTTAACTATTTAACTCGTTCATTTTTCCTCTCTTACTGTTTCGATGGCAGCTTTGTCCGACGTGGCAGGGTGATGTGGCGGTTTTGCTGATATGAATAGCTGACATGGCAGAATTCACTAACGTGGACACCTGATTTGACTTGATTTTATTTTAAATTTAAAAAAATACTTAACGAATTCAACAAATTATAAAACTTTGCAAAAATTTAAATCATTTTACAAGAAACAAAATTTGTTTTGGGACCAATTTCAAATTTGAAACATATTTTATTTTAAAATTTTAGAATACAAAATAATCATAAAAAATAATATATCTTCCAGATTTTGTATAAATAAATCTATTTCGAATCTGGAGATAAGCCAAAAACAAAAATTGTTCCTCACGAAGAGATCTATCATCATTCAAAGTTTCAAATTCATTTGAGTTCGAAAAATCATGTTTTTGAGTCAAAACAGATAACTGCTGCTGAGTTATATCTCGTTATAAATTTGTATTCTAAATTTTGTATAAATAAATATATTTTAAATTTGGAGATGCATCCAAAACAAAATTTGTTACTCATGACGAGATCTATCATCCTTCAAAGTCTCAAATTCATCCGAGTTCAAAAATTCATGTTTTTGAGGAAAAACAGATAGCTATTGCTTAGTCACTTCCCGTTATAAATTTGTATTTAAATTTTGTATAAATAAATCTATTCCGAATTTGAAGAGGAGTCAAAAACAAAAGTTGTTTCTTATGATCAGATATATCATTCTCTAAAGTTTCAAATTCATGCGAGTTCGTGAAGTCATCCTTCCTCAAAAACTCTTCGTGAACTCGGATGAATTTTGAAACTTTGGAGGATGATAAATCTCTTCATGAGGAGCAAGTTTTGTTTTGGTCTCATCTTTAAATTTAAAATATATTTATTTATACAAAATTCAGAATGCAAATTTATAACGAGACGTGACTCGGCTGCAGTTATCTTTTTGCTTCAAAAACATGACTTTCTGAACTCGGATGAATTTGAAACTTTGAAGGATGATAGATCTTTTCGAGGAACAAATTTTGTTTTGGGCTCATCTCTAAATTCGAAATAGATTATTTATACAAAATTCGGAAGACATATTATTTGTTATGGTTATTTATTTTCTAAATTTTTAAAATAAAATGTGTTTCGAATTTAAAATTGGTCCCAAAACAAAATTTGTTCCTTGTAAAATGATTTAAATTTATGCAAAGTTATATAATTTTTGGAGTTTGTTAAGCATTTGTTTTCTAATTTAAAATAAAATCAGACCAAATAAAGTGTCCACGTCAGCGGTTCATGTCAGCAAAACCACCACCTCACCCTACCACATTGGACAAAACCGCTGTCGAAACAGCTGAGGGAGAAAAAATAAATAGGTTGAATCATTGGGGGAGTGAGGATATCTGGTATTTCGGGTTAGGGGACGAAAAGCGAATATGCGTGATAGTTGAGAGTGATAAACATGACTTAATCCTTTGGGTTTCTCTTTTAGAACCAACTAGAAAATTTGGCGGCAATTGCTACGCTTTTCGTGTATGTTTTTGTTGTGCACCTCTAGTTGAAGCAATATATTTTAAATTTACTATTTAATAAATAGAAGTATAGTTGTCTTGATGGCAAAGTTCTATAAACATATACTCTGGTCAAAAAAAAAATTATCGACATAGTCTTCAAAGCATAAGTGTAACATTTGTTATCTATAAAATATTTAATAAAAAGTAGCATCGATACACTTTTAAATAAGTATTTTAAAACAAATTATTTCTAATTTTGTAACTTAATAAATTTAAAATTTTTTTAATTTATATTGACAATGTTTGATTAAAATATTGCGTCCAAAGCTATTTTTTTTAAGACCGAAGTTGTAAGCGAGAAAAAGATTGAATATTCATTCTCATAGTAATCAAAGAGCATTTTTAGGAGATAAAACAATTTAAGTTATCTAAATATATATTTTTATAACATATAAAGATCTTTGATTGTAGCATATACTTGCAAGACATAGAAGTAGAATAAATTTATAAAAACTTCTCTTATATTTTTTAGAATATTGGAATAGTTCTATTGAATAGCATAGTCATAAAGAAGTATTTTAAAGAGATAAAACAATTTAAGGTATAAGATATATTTTTATAATATATAAAGGTTTTTAATTGTAGCATATACTTGCAAGATATAAAAGTAAAATAAATTTATAAAAACTTCTTTTATATCGGCACGGCCGTTCATGCCTTCTCTCGGCGAGTAGAATCACACTTCTACTTTGATCGAGGAAATAATTTTTTTCTCCTTTCTAATATCTATTTTTTTCTCCTTCCTTATATTCATCGTTATATTTTAATTTGACGGTTAATATTTTTTAGGCTGATGTGGTGCAACAAGCTATTAGAGAACGCTTGCGCTTTAATATATTGTAATAGCACGATTGTTCATGCTTGCTTTCGTCGAGCAGAAGTACGTTTATATGTTGATCTGGGAAGTAAATTTTTTTCTCCTTTGTAGTATCTATTTTTTCTCGTTTTTAATATCTACGATTAGATTTTAATCTAACGATTAATATTTTTTACATGAACGTACGGCGTTTAATATATAAAGATCTGTAATATAACTGGGTCTAAATCATGGGCTTCCTGTATTGGGCCGTTAGTGCTAACTCAAGTGGGCTACCATCACCGAACGATTTGCATTTCCGTCCCCTTTTGCTACTGGTCACTGGTGTGCATACCACATTTTATCCGTCCCAGAATGACAGACGAGCCATTCCGTTGGTCCATCTCATCGCCACCCAGCCTCTTCGGCGCACCCACACTACTCAACAGTTCCACCATCGCGACACACTGTCAGTGGTCACACGAACTTTAGCATCGGACACCTGCACACGCACCCGCAGCCTAGAATCTTTTGATCGGTAACTGATCCAAGGCCAGTGCATGCATCTCCAATCCACCTCAGATCTCACCACCTGCAGGCAGCAACTTTCTTCGATCCACTGGGCACGTCAACTTGACCTTATCGATGGTGGTCAGCAGCTGGACCAATCCGTCCAGTCGCGCGGAGGTGATCTCTCGTACGGCACGCACGTACGCCCAGTGACGCCGTCGTGCGGCTGTTGTACGGAGTACGTAGCAACTGCTATTTGTTGGCAGGCACAGCAAGTAGGCCGCAATCTGTACGACAGAGGACGTCGACGGATCAGGTCAGGGGCCGGGTAGTGCGATGCCGCCGAGGACGCGGCGCTTTTGCCGGGCTGGAAACCAAACGCGCCGGCGCTTTACCTCCCTCGTCTTCTCGCTTCCAACAGAACGGCTAGCTAGTTGGCTCTTCTAGTTGCCGGATGCGAGCCAGGCAGGCCCGACTGCGCTTCCTCTCTCCCTCGCACCCAACGACCTGCTAGGAGTACTCTCACTGTACTCCACAGGCTACGCTACCATTACCAATGTCCACTGGACTGCACTAGACGGGAGTAGCAGTGCACTGTGGACATGCCCAGGGCGGAGCCAGCAGACGCCTCACGACGGCGGAGCACGGAAAGCGGCGGCTGACCACGCCCTTTCGCCGTCGTCGGCCCAGGATCGGAGGATATTTTCCAGCAAGCCGCCTAAGGCGCCTATGTTCCGCCGGCGATTAGACACACGCGACTCCCGGCTTTTAATCCTGCTTAGCCCTTTTCCTCCAGAAAAAAACCCTGTCGTTTTCAGCCGCTTGCTTGCTTGCAGCGTGCCCCTGTCGCTGTTAGTGTCCTCAATTTATATTATCAGGATAGGATCGGGGGGGGAAAGCTGGGGATAGATCGGTTGGAGTAGTACTAGTATAGTGAGGAACCGGCTGCTGCTGTGGCTTGGTGATTTGGGTGATCGAGCACTCAGGCCGCGGCCGGGGTCCATGCGCGCACGGCGAGCCCGGCAATGTGCCCTCCCTTTTCTGGCACCAGCCTTATCTCCAACACAAAGCGAGGGAAGCGGTGATGTGCTCCGCGTACGTTGCGTCTTGCCCGGATCGCTCCGGAGACGACGGTGACGGTGGACCGCACGCAACGTCGCGCCCAGGCGCGCGCTGTCCCGTCTCCGTGTTTCCACGGACGCCATGGATAGTGTGCTACTCCAGCAGCTATCGGAGGCGCCGCCAGACGGCGACATGGCGAGTGAGGTGGCGATCAGCCGATTGAGACGCAGGGGAAACAATTTGCCAAAGCGAGAAAGATGGGTGTGGCCGTGTGGGTCGATCATTCACCCTGGTGCATTATTGGGCACCAAACGAACGTACAGGCGGCGACGTCCACGCGCGCAGCTTTGGGTCGATCGAGCCGTCCGTGTCGACTCTGCCCTGGAGAGCTTTTTGCCGGGAACGCGTGTGCGCCATCGATCGGACACGTACGGTTTCCATTGGCGGTGGTATAGCTCGCCGCAGGGTCTTGTAAAGGTGTGTGCGCGCCACGGAAGAAGACGGGACCGTGCTCGACGACGACGCATCGATCTCCCGTTGCGTGCCGTATCGCTGTGTTTAACCCACGGTGCTGAATGATTTGGACAGCGAGTTGGATTGGATTGAACACGCGCCGGTCGACTGCTCTTGAACTGTGCTCGATCAGGAGTCGAGTCATCGCACACATGGAAGTCAAGGTATTCGTCCAGATGCGAATGCGTATCCAACGTTATACGAGTCGCCATTGACCGTGTCCCACGACTACGGTTCAACTGATACTCCGTACGTACAAGACTACAGGCTGCGCCCTCCAAGTCATCAGTACTCTACTGTACTGTACGTGGTCAGACGACTAGTACTACTAGCACGCAACCATTCCTATATTTATCAACAACTTTCTTATCAACAATTGAGTTACCGCATTGAGACGATTGAGACGGCATGAGAAAACGACCGGATGGATCGGCTTACCACATTAGCATAAGTTCTGTGATGTAATTCTACGTCCTCCACTCATTTTTTGAATTTATCAAAAAAAAAAGAGTAAATTTTGGTGAAAATATTACCAAGGAAAATTTAGTATTTTCCCTCCATCGAACACCGTGAAACCATAAAAGTAGATGACAATGGCTATAAAAAAACAAAAGCTAAGCTTGATGACAAATAAGTAAAGAAAAAATTCATTGTATAATAAGGAACCTTACATTTTTCTAGTTGTTAATAAAGAATTTTCCCAATCGGGAACTCTTGCTTCACGACAGTTGGCATATATTTCAAAGCTAGACAGTGCTTGTTTCAACAAAAGAGGTATGGTTTGGTTTTAGATCAAAAAAAGTACTCCCATTCAAAAATAATTTTCAGTCTAGAATTAAATTTTATCCATAAATAGTTATCATTGTCACTTACTAATACATATTTCTTTCTCTCAAATATATCTCTATCTCTATATCTTTACTTTTTATTTTTCTATTTGACATATATTTTCACTTTTCCTTAATTTATATGGTGAGAGCTAGAACAATGCTTAAAAATGAATGCACGGGGTACTATTCAAACAAAGTAGGAGTAGTAGTACCAACAAATTCTAAATATCCCAAATGAAACACTTATCGTCCACACGACCCGTTCTGCGCATTTCGCCGTTGCCAACTTGCAACTTGCTGCATTTTTTAAGAACACAATTTGCTCTTCGGCTGTCCACCACTGGAACAGAGCGCGCGGTAGCCTTCCGCCAACCTTAAAAGGGACGGCCGGGCGCTCTCAAATTTTATAAACCACGCCCGTCGCGGTTCACTCTCCATCCCGATCGCTCTCCCCTCGCTCGCCGCCAAGCACCCCGGCCTGCTTCCTCGTCGGGCCAAGCCGAGCCACACGCCACACCCGCCACTTGCGTCCGCAAACGTGCTGAAGCTTCGTCACCGGCTTGATCCGGCGGCCTTGCTTGACCACACGCCGACGACCGGCCGGTCTCGCTCTCCCTCCTACGCGCCTTCCGCCTCCATCGCGTCCACGTATATAGCGAGGTGCTACTGGTGGCGGTAGAATGGCTGCGCAGGAGGGCGCCGGCGGCGGGACACCCATGATGCGGATGCGGTACGGCGACGTGGGCGACAGCAACTTCGTGGTGCACGGCCGCTCCGTGCCGCTGCTCGTCGGACTGCTCTGCGCGCTCGTCTTCTTCGTCGCGCTCTGCCTCTACCTCCGCTGGCGGTGCGGCCTCTACACGCATGACCCGGAGGCGGACGCCACCTCCTCGTCGTCCGCGGTCGCGGCGCCGCTGCCCGGCCTCGACGCCGACGCCATCCGCGGGCTCCCCGTGACGCTGTACCGCGAGCCCCCGGCGCCGGGGTGCGTCGCCGGGAAGGGCGGCGGCGAGCATGCCGACGACCGAGAGGCGATGTGCTCGATATGCATCGGCGCGCTGGTCGTGGGGGAGAAGGTGAAGGTGCTTCCGCCGTGCGGCCACTGCTTCCACCCGGAGTGTGTTGATCTGTGGCTCCGGTCACACCCCAGCTGCCCGCTCTGCCGGCACCTCCTCGTCACCGTCAAACCAGACGCCAACGGAACCGACGAAGCCGTGTGAATGCGTGAAGGACACTTTGCAAAACCTCTCCGTATGACAAGCGGTCCCGCCTGTCAGATTTCCTCGAGATCCGGCCTTTAAATTCAGCGCGCCATGGCCGTGTCGTCAGATCTACCGGGTAGTGCGTGGGTTTGTAAAGAAGCCAGGTCTATTAGGGCCTGGTCGCAAATGTCTCGGCGAAGTGCGCCGGAAATGCAATGCATTGCCGCGGGTGCCCTGGCCTCCGTCCGTTGGTCGCCGGTCTGGGGTCACCTCGCCGGCGCTTTTGTGTCGAAGGCTTCCAATATAAGGGAAAAGGTAGCGTACGTAGGCTGTACATACCTTTTGAGTATATTTATAACAGGAGAAGAGTGAAACGTATTCGCTGGCAGCTCAGGTGGAATCTCTGTTAAACACGGACACAATGTCGCCTTTAATTAGTTCCCGTTGCAAGGTCTCTCTGTTGGACCTTCTTGTCTTGGTTCCAGATGCAGTCCATACACGTACACTTTTGTAAAAGTGGACTTTTGCCAAGACCACAATCTATAAGATTTTAAGGAACAAAAATCGATTGTAGAAGTAATTTACATGTTTCAGCAATTAGCAACTCTACCAAGCAACTCCTCTACCGTACTACTCTTACATGCTTTATTAAGGGTGTGCGAAGCACCATATGTGCACCGCTCAATTTGTTCCAGGGATGCAGTCGTTGTCAGCCACCAAACGTGATTCACCTGAAGCAATAGAATTGTCTGTCGTGAATAAAATTCAGAGTACTGTAGCAGATGCTATAGTAAAATCAAAGGAGATGAATAATTCTCTGTTGTAACACTGCAGCGATTTACTGTATAGAGGTCACTGTTCATCGACTACTGTTACATTTCACTGTTCCTAAAAGTTCTGTAACATCAGATCTGAACCGTCAAATTTTTCATGTAACGGTTAAGGGCTTATTCAAATTTTAAGTTACAGCGCGTCTCTGAATTTTCTCCCTTACCGGAGAGGATGTGGTTCCTCAAATTGGATGGTCAGCAGTAGAGTCAGTTCGCGTTGTGCTATGCACCTGTGCCGCATTCTTGGAGTGGTTATCACGAACAGCGGCAGCACCATATCACGTCACAGTTAATCTATTGAGGTAAGGGACGCCTTGTTGTTGATTAGTTTTCACGCATGCACTACTCTCGTCCATCATGCTGTTCCCCGCGCTTTCCCCAGCCAGGCCCAGGACATTCGGTCTCATCCACAAGTTCGAGCAGCAGAGCAGTAGCAAACTGGCAACTAGCAGAAGCTCGCCCAGGTCGATCCGTCGAGAAGATATTCGCTTGGCCAAAAGGTTAAAGTGGAGGTGGTACAAAACTGCTGGCATTCCCTAACTTTTTTTTTTTTAGAGGAAACGTTCAGCCTGGGCCTGCTGTGTGTGTGCGCTCCTCGCTCGCCTGTCCCACGGTGCACTAGCAGTAGTTTCAATTTTAAATTCGGCTTCTGTGTCGTAGATTTTTGAAAAGGGGGGGGGGGGGGGGGGGGGAGGAGGCGGCCAGACAGGATGGGGTTATCGCTAATCATATCGTCCGGCAGTGCTTCCCGTGCAGGCGCATGAAGCGGTGCTCGCTTTTGACGAGCGAGGGAGGGAGAGAGCAAACCAACCTGGGCAGCGTGGTCGTCCACGCGTCCGTATTCACCTGCGAACAAGGAGGAGAAGCGGCAGGTTCCTCCGTGTTCCTGCACGCGCGGTGGCGCGCCGCAACCGCATGTTGCCGATCGTCACGCGACTCACGCGACGCAGGAGCGGAAGTGGGTTCAGGACCGATTGCCGAGGAGAGTTTCGCACGCCGGACGGGTGGGGAGCACTGAGCGCACAGGCCACCCCAGCCCCGCAGGCCGCGGCATGGTGAAATGGAATTGACGAGGATGCGGGCATGGATGCTTGACATTTTGGTGTCTGGGCCATGTATTGGCCTGTTAAGCTATCACGGGCTTCCAGTTTTAAGGCTGGAGGCTGGAGCGCGGCCTCACACGTCTACTACGATTCGACTGATAGTGCACCGTGGGACAGGCGCGGCCTCACACGTCTACCCGTTTGGCCGCGTACCGGACATGGGCAAGGGTTGTTACGATGGGATAGGCAAACAAATCTCAGCCCACATTCAAGAGATTATTTTCTCTAAAAACTTCAACGAATATCAATTTATCATATGCCTCTCAAGAGTGTCCTCAACTTCTCCTTACCAAAGGAAGGAAAATCATAAAAACAAATCTCAGCCAACAATCAAGATTATTTTCTCTAGAAGTTTCTACAAATATCAATTAGTCATAAACCATGTAGAGTGTCCTCAACTTCTCCCTGCTGGAGGAAAAAAAAATGAGCTGACATATTGATCTTATAGATCAATAAGATTTTATAAAATCAATAAGACACACTAGTGGGCGCGGCAAGACCGCACTATCTTTCTATTATTAACTTCTCCTTTTGTTTGAAGAAGAAATATATCACAATATTTGCCACAAGATAACTTCATTAAAAATATGCCATCGCCGTTCACTTACAGGAGGACCCTGCAAGTAGATGACATATGAAACATAATAGCATATCTTAAATTTTGAAAGATTATAATAACATCTACCAAATTAATCCAAAATAATTCTAGCAGTTGCCCCAACCTATTTTCGGTTCGGTTTTCTAAGATTTCTAGTCTAAAAAGGTCAAAAAGAAGATGAAAATTCAACATAAGTATTATGTACTTCATTTGGAAATAAAATGATAACATTGAACATTTTATGTACTCCTTCATTTGGCAATCCAAGTGATGTCACTTAGGCCCTGTTTGAATCGGATAAGATTGTGAGGATAGGATTAAAAAAATTCGGTACGCGGCCAAATGGGTAGGTTTCTCAAAGATGAAAGAAAAATCTTTGCCCTCTAATCCCACTATCTTGCTATCCTTCGAACCACATGTTAAATCAGGATTCTTCTTGTTGGCTCCGTCAAAAGGACAACTCTACCCTTATCTTCTTCCCCAACGCTCACTCTTGTTTGTAGTACTGAGCCAACAATGGGCAATTGTTCAGGGGTACTTTTGAAGACAAAAAATTAAATATCTAGAATCTGCAGGTAGAATCTCTCAATTCAAACAACTGAGATTTTAAAGCTTTAAAATCTAGATTTTATAATCCAAAATTACAGAATTTAGATTCTACAATTCCATAAATTCAAACAGAACCCAATTGATTTGCAGCGTATGATGCAGATATGTCACGCATCCAAACCCAACGTCTGCCATTGTGCGACGCAACCAATCCCACGCCACTAAGGCCCCGCTTGGAACAAAGGAATGAAAAACGAAGGAATAGGAAAAAACGTAGGAATAGAGAAAACACAGGAATCAGACAAGTGAAAAAACCGCAGGAATTGAAAACAGAGGAATAGAGAAATTATAGTGTTTGGAATGCAGGAATAAAAATATTATTGAAACTAAACAAAATCTTTAAGAGTTATATTATTATTAATTAATACACATAAATCAAATTAATAAGCTCACAACTTGGACTACCTATTTAGCTCATAAATACTTCAGCTTATTCATGAAGTTTACTAACCCCAAAGCATATGTTCCTTTTTTGTTTTATTTGTGAACTAATCATGGGTGGCTTAGTATTTGCAAGTAATAAAAAAATATATTAATAGATGCAAGCATGGTTGCAGCGTGAGAGCTTTCCCTGAGCTCAAAGCTCATGTTTTCATTCCTCCAAAAGTACAAGTATTCAAACTGTCGACGCTTGACCTTGGGTCAAGTTTAGCAGATATTTGGTTCGAGAACGTTTTGCTAGTAAGAAGATTCATCAAGAGAGAGACACGATTTAAACTGGTTCGGACCTCTAGGAGGATAATAACCTTATGTCTAGTATATGGTTTTTTGAATATGGTGGCGAATAGCTAGTGAAAATATGTTCCAAAGAGGATATGAGAGGTGTCCTCGTGAGTACGAGGAGATCAGATGCCCCTAAAGGGTCTCTCCCATGTCCTTTTTATAGTATAAGAGATGAAGAGTTACAAATGTGACTGCTTATGAGCAGTAATGACCATAATACAGAATGAATACGAGACTACTAGTACCATAACATTGGGGTTACTAGTGCTATAACTTTGGGGGTTACTAGTGTGCATAAACATGGAGGTTACCCATCTTGAATATAGGCTTTGATGATGCCGCTTCTTGACCTCCATCCTGGTAGATGCCACCCGATGAGCCGACTGTGGGTCTGATAATATCATATCTAGCTGTGCATGTTCGAGATTCTAATTTTTATAGTATCAACATTAGTCCTTGAGCTTGTCTTTCAATGCCATCAACTTCTTATCTTCAGTCTTCAAAAATTTATCTTCGATTTTCAGTAATTTGTCTTCAAGAACTTGTTTTTGACCTCTAGAAATTTATTTTCAAGAACTTGTCTTAGCTTCTGTCTTCGGAAATTTATCTTCAAGAGCTTGTCTTCAGTCTTCTGGAATTTGCCTATGCAAGCATGCCTATATTGTTTCCCATGGACGTTTATACCGTCAAGTATTGTCCTTTTGGACGTTAACAGCGGCGCCTGCACCTTCTTTTTCGTTGTCTTAGTTCATTTTGATTCTTGCAGCTTGTGTAAATAGCAATGGGAGGTAAGCTCTTAAATAGAAAGGTGCCATAAAATGTCTTCTGGTGAATCATGAAATTCGAACATGCACAATTTGAATTGCTGAAAATAATCATCCGACAGATTAAGTCTTGAAAAATCTTGAAAAATATGACAGAGCCTCAAGGTCTTCACGTGGTCACTGATTTTTATTTGAAGCAGTGACTTGTCTTTTTCCTGAACTGATGGAGGAATAATAAATTTGGCTTTGCTCGTACTGAAGCTAGAGAATGAAAATAACTCCTTGTTTAATTAATCTTCGTGCTGAATTCATTATCTTCCTATTGTTGTGAAACAACACCCGAGTGCTGATGGGTGCCTTCAAAAACTTCTCTCTGAACAAAAAATTGATCATCTTCTTATTGCTGTAGAGTCACACCAAAATATTGCTAGGTTCTTCAAAAATTGAGGCAGATATGAATATCTATGATGCACAACAAGAAATATAGGCTTCTATGACAAAAATCTGGTGACAAAAGATGATAATGTCACTAGTCATTTTAGTTTATGACTTTTTCAGGACAAATTTATTTTACACAGCTCTACTTCGAGATGCAAGTGACTTTTATTGTGTAATTGTATTGTGCTTGAGATATGGACATCTATTCTGAAATCTTGTGCTCCATGATGTTTGTGACATGTTGCTCTATATATTGTGTTGCTGTTCTGTTATTTGGATGAATTTTGAATGTTGTTAAGGGCTGATATTTATGTAAGCTATGTGTAATCCAAATTTTGTCAACAGAGTGCACAAAAATGGCTAGATTAAGCCTGGCCCAACAATAAAAAATGGCTAGATTAAGCCTGACCCAACAATAAAAAATGGCCCTGTCGGTTGACGCATAAAAAATGGGCCAGGCCCAAACATCACGGGCTAAGCCTCTAAAACATGGCTGCCACGTAAGCTACATGTCATTTCCACATCATACGACCAAAACCTTTTACGACGTTTTCAATCCTATGTGGCATTTTTCAAGCGATGAGTTGTGACGTTTTCTAAGCTAAATAGTGAAAAAAAACTTATCATAATTTTGTGACGGATGGAAAAACGTCAAAATTTAGTGACGAAAATATTGTTTTCATCTTCGTCATTGTAGTGTCATAAAATCTAGTTTATGAGATGTTCTAAAGATTCTGTGACAATAATACATTGTCCCAGAAGGCTACGTATTTTGTAGTGATGGTAGCCTCCGACTTTTTATAGAAGCGGAGTATGTATGAAGAGTCATATTCTGCTGTAGAAAATAATATAAAACCACTCGAGCGTATGCTCAGGCCACTATTTGTTGCCGGACCTTTATAAGGGAGTTGTGCTAATTTATTCTCGGTTTGGATCCTGTCCGAAGTAAAGTAATAATTCTGTTGAAAAACAGAATATCGAGCCCTCGAGCTCTTGCTCGGGTCAATATGCGTCGTCGAATCTAAAAAATATAGCGCAGATTTATTTTCCATTCGGGCCCGATCTAAAGTGAAATTTGTATGCGTATCAAATGGGTTTGTTAAGTACTTTCACCTCGAGAAAGGTTGATGTACAAAACGTCAACACCATCTGAAGTCATATGTGAGGTGCCCATGATGGGTAGGTGTGATTACGCTCATAGCTTATGTGTATCAGCTGTTTGAGTAAATCACTCTGAAGATAGTCGCAAGTGCCTTTTAGAGTTGTATCTTGTGTAACCGTCCGACGGTCAAAAAGCTCGATTGGTAATCTGAGAAGATCATTTGTGACAAATGGTCGCAAGTGCCTTTCAGAGTCATATCTTCTGTAACCGTCTGGTGGTCAAGATATAGAGCCCGAATAGTGATCTAAAAAGATCGTTTGAGATCTGAAAAGGTTCTTTGTACTGTAATTCTTATGAACCAACGGGCGGTTAGAAAAATAATTAAATTTAAGGGCAAGTGCATTGCCTGACATGACTGAAGAGTCAGAATTTGTGAATAAAATATCTATAGCAGTAGAGTGCCCCAAAAAAATAGATAAACAATGTTATAGCTGTATATGAATAGCCATTTAGTTCACAAGTGATAGTAAAGAAGTTGCAGAGATAAATATCTCAAGTTCACTGTCCTGCGCATTAGTGATATAGCCATGCGCATTAGTGACATTGTCATTAGTGTCATAAACAACAGTGACCATCAAGCGTTAATGTGATCTTCATGATGGAGAGAAATATTTCAATAATAAGATCTGGTTGAATATCGGTACAACCAGTAAAAGCAATTGAAGATAAAAGAATGGCTCAGATAATTATTCGCTCATTGAAACCATACACATTAGTAGCGAGCCATCAGTAGCACAGTTGTAACTTCCGAGTATTAAAGCTCTATTCACTGTACAGATGAATTTTTAAATAATTAGTAAGATAAAATTCTGATGATGGATATCCTATATTTCGGTTGAATTTCTAAAATGATCAAATAAATTCCGGTTTTAGATCCAGAATAATTAATAAAAATTCTGGTTGGAGATGCAGAATAATCGATAAAGATTATGGTTGGAGATCCAAAATAATAAATAATATTTTGTGTAAATTTCTAAAATAATAAAAATTCCGAAAACCTGCTTAAAGATGTAGCTAAAAAATAAGGGTTAAAAATATCCCTGTTAACTGTTAATAAGCAAGTAAATATTATGCTAAAATATTTAAAGAAATAAATTTTATAATATATACGGCACTGATATATATAAAATAAATAAGCGCTTGATAAAATAAGCGTAAAAAATGAAAGTTTGAGTTCCAAAGGTGGTGTTTGGGTATTTGGAATTAGAGGTGAGATAGGGAAACGAAGATAGAGGAAGAAAATCTTAACTATTCATTTTTTTCATCTTATTAAATCTTAATCATTAATTCATTTCTCAATCTTAAGCCCACCTCCTATTTTCAGATATCCAAACGCCACCGAAGTTTTATTCTGCTGAATGTAGTATGTGCATGTAAAAAAAATTAAACAGTAAATAAAAATAGCCAGAACTTTTTATCTGAGGTAGGCTGATATAGGCTGATAGCTTGACAGCTTGCTTGAGGGAGCTCTCGAAGGCTAGTCCTCCCAATGAGACATAAGAGGTTAAGCTTCCCGATGAAGTGATTTAATTTAATAATATTAGGAAAGTTTCCGATGAACCAGATATTCCCGATAAGTTGATTCAGTTCGGTTTCCCGATGAGATGAGGTGGCGTAGTTGAGTTCTGGACCCAGCACACACTTCGGGCAGCAACATTATATGCCATAGCTTCAGTTTGGGCAGTATATTATTATCAGTGACAGAACCACTTCGGATAGCATCGTGAAACAATTCTGTAATTGATGGCTCGCACAAAATCCTTTGAAGGTGTTGACTCCCGATGAGACAGGGGGTTCTTGAAGTGTTTTAGTTCAACTACTAGTGGTCTCCCGATGACCTGATATAACCGTGCTGAGCCTTCAGTCGGGATTTATATCCTCTGCTTTTATTCTTTTATAGCAAACTTTGTAATATTTGATTCTATCTGTTTATTACATAATTAACGCTCTATGATTTAAGATATTTTTATCTAAATTGATGTGATGAGTAATCTATAAATTATATAGTTATTACTAACGTTGATTCTCTAATAAATAATTAATATTAAATATGATAAAGTTTGCCATTAAACAAAAAGCAGAGGATATGAATCCCTTCAGTCGTGGGGTTCCCCAAGACTTTCGATCAGCATGTAATCATTGCGCACAGTCAAAAATATTAGGAAGGAAAGTCAACCATGCATAATAGAATAAAAAATAAGTGGAAGGAGCACGATGCACCCCTTGGTTAAACAAGTCCACTACTCCAGTAATCATGCATGAGTCGGTGTGAACATAAAAAAGGCCCGATGAGTATTAACATAATCAAATGAAAAAAATAAGAAGAAAATAAACTTCTCTGTTAGTAGGTTCTGTACCTGCGAGAGCCTCGATGCTTGTTTTTCCTCCTTCAGATCAGCGGCGGTGAATCGATCGAGATAAACGCACGTATGCATTGAAGATTTATTAAAAAAGTTATGAATCTTCAACAATGCATCCCTTTTTAGCGTGTCTCTCTCGACGCTTGACCTTCGGATAAGTTCGGCAGATATTTGTTCGAAGGTGCTTTGCTAGTAAAAAGATTTATTAAGAGAAAAACACACGATTTAGACTGGTTCGAGCCTCTTGAAAGATAATAACTCTACATTTGGTCTATGATTTTTTGAATATGGTGTCGAATAAACAATGAAAATATGTTCTAAAGAGGGTATGAGAGGTGTCCGCGTGAGCATAAGGAGATCAGATGCTCTTAAAAGGTTTCTCTCGAGTCTCTTTTACAGTATAAGAGATGAAAAGTTATAAATGTAGCTGTTTATAAGCCATAACGACCATAATACATAGAATGAATATGGAGTTACTAGTACCATAATCTTAAAGTTACTGGTGCTATAACTTTGAACGTTACTTGTGTGTATAAACGTAAGGTTACCCATCTTGAATATAAGCTTTGATGGTGCTGTTTCTTAACCTCTATCTTAGTAGATGTCATTGATGAGCCATCGTCAACTTCAGCTTTAATAATATTATATTTGACTGTGCATTTGAGATTTTAATTTTTATGATATCGACACAAACCATTTTTATGAAAAGTTTTTAGCTCGCTCCTTTGTTCTTCCTTTCCTTTGAAATGTTTCTTTCATTTTCCCTTTGAGTTTCTTTTGTCCCAAACAGAGCTTGTGGGCGAACACGGCAGTTTGACGCTCTGACGTGCGCAGTCCGCTCGAAGCGAGTCGGTGCCACTTTGAGGCGAAGACCCTAGCAGTACCACAGCTCCGCCGGCGTGTCACGTTGCGGCGTGGAGCCTGGAAGATTCTCGCTGCCGATACCGTGTCCCGAGCCCCTGACACCACGGAATCTTCCGTCGTTCCCCGGTTTTCTAATCGTCGGGTTTGCTCGTTCCGGCGCCCGCAGAGTAGGATCAGGTTCCTGATGCGCACGCGACACCCCGGCCGTCGGCGTCGGCCAATAACACGTTACCTTTCCACGGGATCCCGTGGCGCGGTTGAGACACATGGGGACCTGGTGGCTGTGTCGTGTATACCGAGTACAGGGCACCCATGGGATCGTGAAACAACCTGAAAAAACCAGCCCACCTTGCCCGACCTAGAAACGTTGTGGTTATACGGGATACTTGGCCTACTTGCAATAGCTTAGCTCGGGCTGGATCACCGCAACCAGAGTTCACTTTTTTTTATGATTTTATCATGTGCGATAATTAGTGGAGGTAGTACAACTACACGTTGGGCTTGGTCACCTTTCTGCTTTGAAAGTATGAAAAGTGGGTTGGGTTGGGGACCTTGGGGTTGGGAGCAGTATGGGAACCTGAAACCAACAGCAACCCGCAACCGGATCGCTACTACTCCGAGCCATCTTTTCGGCGTCCTCCCGTCTCGCTCATGGCTGCGAAAGCCAATCCATTTACTGCAAGTACCTGGTGCATATACTGCTTTGGAATATCCCCTGTCGCTTTACACACGATATCGTTAAACACGGTTGAGTGCCAAATGCCAAGGGTCATCCGGAGGCTAGATTGCTTAATTTGTATCGTGACGCACAATGGCAGCGACTCGGTTACCCGTCTCTCCCTCGCCTCGGCGCTCACTTGCGAATCTTCAGTCAGGCGGCAGCGAGATGCAGAGACTTGTTTACGCCACGCGCGGAATCCTTATGATTTCTGAAGACGGCGTAGCCGCCCACGCAGTCGCATGCGTTTTGGCGACTGGCACCGCAGCGCCGCCCGAAGTGGAAACCGTGGGGAGGGGGAGTGAGTCAAACCAGGGCCACGACGTGCAGGGGCCGGTTGGGTTTTTTTTTTTTTTTTTTTCCTCGTGAAGCCTCTGGGAACTGTTCAGGTGCTCGCTCTGCTAATCGTGTTCAATCGCCATCCTATGACGTCCTGGGATCAACACGCACGGTTAACTATTGACTCACCTGGACAGCGATAGTGAAATGTAGTCGTAGGCATTTTGGTTAAACTATAAGCAACGCAAGTTGAATCGTCAGTTCGTGCCATACAGGAAATTATTACAGATTACCGTGTAAATAAATCCAAACTATTGAAATCACGTGGTGGAGTTCAACAGGTTAATTAAATTCATGTGGTGTCAATATGGTGATCGAACGATGGATTGGAGAATTCGAGACACAGCCCACCAGCGAGTAGGCCGAGTTAGTACGAGCTTCACCAATGTGCAAAGCACCGACACAAGACACCAGATCACCGTGCCGGAAGGTGCATAAAGCCCAAGGTTTGGTGGGTCATCTGCCCACAGCATAATACTGCAGCGCGGACACAAAACCATTCAGCGGACCAACCCTCGTGCCTCACCGACGTTCCCTTCCGCTATATAAACCCCCAAACGTTCATTACTCTGAAGTCATCACAAGTAAACCTCGTACAATCTCGAAAGCCCTTCTTTAGCCCAGGAGTGCAGTGCTCGAGAAAGCCACGTCCTCGGCTCCGCACAGCACTCTTCCTCCTCTCTTTGCACGTGCACATGGAGACGGTCCTGGTAGGCAACCCCGTGAACGGCACGGCGAAGCCGACGTGCAACGGCGTCGGCGCGCTCCCGGTGGCCAACTCCCACACCGTCATCGCCGCGCCGGCACCCAGCGCGGTGGCGCCGGCGGGCGCCACGCTTGGCCGGCACCTGGCGCGCCGGCTCGTCCAGATCGGCGCCACCGACGTGTTCGCCGTCCCGGGGGACTTCAACCTCACGCTGCTCGACTACCTCATCGCCGAGCCGGGGCTCAACCTCGTCGGCTGCTGCAACGAGCTCAACGCCGGGTACGCGGCCGACGGCTACGCGCGCGCCAAAGGCGTCGGCGCCTGCGCCGTCACGTTCACCGTCGGCGGCCTCAGCGTGCTCAACGCCATCGCCGGCGCGTACAGCGAGAACCTCCCCGTGATCTGCATCGTCGGCGGGCCCAACTCCAATGACTACGGCACGAACCGCATCCTGCACCACACCATCGGCCTCCCTGACTTCTCTCAGGAGCTCCGGTGCTTCCAGACCATTACCTGTTACCAGGTCCGCGCGCCTGCACTAGTACACTGTGATCATTTCGTCGAAAATCTCTTCCTGATAATCATCTCTAACTGTATTTTAACAGGCCATCGTGAACAACCTGGATGACGCGCACGAGCAGATCGACACAGCCATCGCCACGGCGTTAAGGGAGAGCAAGCCGGTGTACATCAGCGTGAGCTGCAACCTGGCCGGCCTCACTCATCCGACATTTAGCCGCGACCCAGTCCCCATGTTCATCGCGCCAAGGTACTAATCGAGCTGCATGCCAATCCTCCCACTATTTATTTTATCTTCTAGTACCAGTTTGTGCAAACAATGAACGGCATGTCGTTTCTATCAAACAGAGTGAGCAACAAGGCGAACCTGGAGTACGCAGTGGAGGCCGCGGCAGAGTTCTTGAACAAGGCGGTGAAGCCGGTACTGGTGGGCGGGCCGAAGATCCGGGTGGCGAAGGCCAAGAAGGCGTTCGCCGGGATCGCGGACGCCAGCGGGTACCCGTTCGCCGTGATGCCGGCGGCCAAGGGCCTGGTGCCGGAGCATCACCCGCGGTTCATCGGCACGTACTGGGGCGCCGTGAGTACCGCGTTCTGCGCCGAGATCGTCGAGTCCGCGGACGCGTACCTCTTCGCCGGCCCCATCTTCAACGACTACAGCTCCGTGGGATACTCGCTGCTGCTCAAGCGGGAAAAGGCCGTCATCGTGCAGCCCGACCGCGTGGTGGTCGGCAACGGGCCGGCGTTCGGGTGCATCCTCATGGCCGACTTCCTCCGCGCGCTCGCCAAGCGGCTCAGGCGCAACACCACGGCGTACGACAACTACCGCCGCATCTTCGTCCCCGACCGCGAGCCACCCAACGGCAAGCCCGACGAGCCACTCAGGGTGAACATCCTCTTCAAGCACATCAAGGAGATGCTGTCCAGTGAGACCGCGGTCATCGCCGAGACCGGCGACTCGTGGTTCAACTGCCAGAAGCTCAAGCTTCCCGAGGGCTGCGGGTACATCTGTCTGAGACTCGCTGATCATTGCTTATGCTCTGAATTTTTACAATTCATCAGTAACTAAAAGGAGTAAATAACAACAGGTACGAGTTCCAGATGCAATACGGTTCGATCGGATGGTCTGTTGGCGCGACGCTAGGTTACGCACAGGCGGCCAAGGACAAGCGTGTGATCGCGTGCATCGGCGATGGAAGCTTTCAGGTAAGTTGAGCC
Source organism: Zoysia pacifica (assembly GCA_001602315.1). Taxonomy (NCBI): domain Eukaryota; kingdom Viridiplantae; phylum Streptophyta; class Magnoliopsida; order Poales; family Poaceae; genus Zoysia; species Zoysia pacifica. The sequence goes on from BCLH01000213.1 coordinate 35,829, forward strand.
GGAGCTGCTTACTCGCGCGCTTACTCTGTTTCTCCTAAGGCGTCAATGACGCATCACCCATGGTTCGTACGTGCGACAGGTGACGGCGCAAGACGTGTCGACGATGCTTCGTTGCGGGCAGAACAGCGTCATCTTCCTCATCAACAACGGCGGGTACACCATCGAGGTGGAGATCCACGACGGCCCGTACAACGTCATCAAGAACTGGGACTACACGGGCCTAGTCGACGCAATCCACAACTCGCACGGCAACTGCTGGACCATGAAGGTCCGAACGGAAGCAGAACTCAAGGAGGCGATCGCGGCGGCGACCGGCGCCAAGAAGGACTGTCTCTGCTTCATCGAGGTGATCGTGCACAAGGACGACACCAGCAAGGAGCTCCTCGAGTGGGGATCCAGGGTCTCGGCCGCCAACAGTAGGCCACCGAACCCCCAGTGATTGAACTCTTCGACGATGATTGCACCTTTCGGCGGCTCTGAATAAAGTCCCAAGTATTTTCATCCGTTGTTAGTTAGTACTACATCTGTATCAAGTGGAATTTTCAAGTCGAGGGTTTGAGTTTATTTAGTTCGGAGGAGCTGCCGATCTTGTTTGTAATTCAGTTACTCTGGAGTCGAGTTGCGAGGTTGCAAATGTATTGCTGCATCAATAATCACCTGACCTGATATGAGATGCTGAGAGGTCCTTTGTCTAAGACCCTCATTGGGAACATTCCTCTTCCCTCTCTCCCCTTCAAATCTCCATGAAGATCAAATTAAAAGTTAAGCAAAGATTTTCTCGCTTTTCGTTTATTATAGTTCAAATCTCTAAAGTGGTGACTAGGTAAAGTGAAAGTAAGCGAGGCGTTTAATAGGATTATCGCTTATTTTGACGGATAAGCCGCTTATAAGTGGAACCAAACAAGATCTAGATACTCGTCTTCTCAACTGATATACTCATCCCTCAATATGGAGCTAAGTCAGAAAAGCAATTAGGCTGTAGATTCAGGAGAGAAGCTTTTCCCAAAACTGAATATATAAGAATATATACGACCGCCACATAATAATTAAACATGATTTTGGGCCGAGCCACAGATTCTGCCAACGCCTTGGTAGGGCTTTTGGGTCGAGTGGGCATTCTCAAAATTACGGAGGCCGTTAAATTGGCTAGGTGGACTGATCCATGTATTTAGGCGCAGCAGGCCGGCCAAGTTCTCCGGTACGGATGGTTTTAGGAGTAGGTTGTTTCAAAGAAAATCATTTCACTTGAGGGAATTGCATAAGACCCCATTTAGAACGCAAAAAATTCACAGAAAAAAATGCAGTAAGAGGAAAAAAAAAAACTTCCGTTCCAAACGGGGCCTAATCCTCGTTAAAGAAAAGCATTGATCAACTAGGCAGCAATTGCCATGCAAGTTCTTTACGAGACTAAATTACCTTCACAAAAATATATTGCGAAGGCAATTTAGTTGACCGGACCAGGTAAGGACTGGTTTTTTTTATGAGACTTGAACGAAAAAGATTAAGGACTCATATATTTTTAGATGTTATTTATGATTTAGTTTTTGATGTTTATTTTTTATGTGACTTGTACAAAAAAGATTAAGGACTAAATTACCTTCACAATTCTAGTACTGTTTGTTTGTTATAATGATTGTTGGTTATTTTATTAAGCCAATATTTACTATTTGACAATAATCCTGGAGTTCACAACTAACCTGCTCCCCGAGCCAGAGTGCATTTGTCTTTATCAGTGAGATGTACATAATATTTTGGATTTGTATAATTGGTTGTTATGTACCACAAGTGTTAATAATGAGGCATGGATAGTGACATATGCAGCCTAGATTCTATAATATACACAATTAAGCGTGTCTTGCACAAAGATCTAAAACTTTGTACAGTACTGTCTTTGTCCTACTTGAGCACTTATATTACCATTGAATATCTTTGATGTGAATATCCTAACAATCTCTTACTATCTAAACTGTGTAGTTCTCTTGCACATGATTGACTGGTTATTTTTGACCATTGATCTAAAAATTAACATCCATGATTATTTTTCTCTAGAAGCTTCCTACAAATAGCAGTTTGTTATAAGTCTATCCAGTGTGTTCCCGATTCTTCTCTAATTTTTTTCATTGTTTTTTAAACATTGATCTAGCAACCAACATTAAAGATATTTTCTCTAGAAGCTTCATGTAAATATCAATTTATCAGAAGTCTATCCAGAGCGTTCTTGATTTTTTTCTCTAAATATTGCTAGAGAACATAATACATTCAAGATTACTTTAATGATAAAAAAGGTTGCAGCCTTCTTTTGTAGAATGTTGTTCACTACCTAGCCAACAAAGCCTCGATGCAACTACCATCTTCTCCATTTGCCTCTCTGTAACATGGATTATTTGATTTTGTTATAATCTTAGACTAATAGATGAATTTCAAACCTAATATAGTTAACATTATTTTATATTAAGATTGATTTCTTCAAAAGATGTTGAGCTGATACACTCTCATGCTTCTCTGACAGTCTTTGTTGCTAGAAAACAATAGGAGGTAAAATTAATAAAATAAGAATATTAGAATTAAGATAGAATGGAAGTGTTTTAAACAAATATAAGTGTAGATTTTTCGTTCTTTCTTTTGTCATGCAAATCTTGAATTTCCATTGATTATTATGTCAACTTAATTAAAGCCTAAAACTAAATTATTTATAATCGAAACAAATAATTCGACGTGCTTGATAAAGATAACACCAAGAAAACAACTAAATGGCTACACACAGCAACGTCGCATAAGTTTTTCGAAAATATATGGTTAAAAAGATTATAGTCATTTAATCAATTTTATAAACCAACATTTCGATCATATATGTTGTAACCAGTTTGATTACTTTGTAAACACTATATTCTTTTGTTGTGTAGCAACCTTTAGTGAGTCACTTTTTAACAGGAATATATAGTTCTATTTGACATTATACAACTAAATTGACATAAGTTTCTTTTCACTTATTTCCAGTGTTCTTCTATATGTTAATTATCTAGAGCAAATGTCTCACTGCTACTGCAGAATTTAGCATGTACATTCTTGAGTCACTTTTTGTTGAGAGGGTATGGGATATTGTTGATGAGTATTTGAATAGTATTATGAATGGAACATATTTGAGTCGAAGTCTGCTGTTAATTATTACATTTGACTCTACTGCGTAAAAGAAATGATGTGTATCATCTCATTGGTGAGGATAAGATAAAGGAAACAAGACAATATTATATAAATAAGCTCTTAGTCTTTAAGCATTATAGTTTGGAATGGGTGAGGAAAGAGTTGCCTAAACTTATTTTATAAGCAATAGAGTCACTGTTTTGTAAGTATATTTTAAGATGTCTTTTTGTTCTCAATTTGTTTTGACATGTTGTGTTATGTCAATTAGTTCATTGTTGATTTATCTGTTATTTATGATTTAGGAAGGATGACGATGATGCCAAAATTGCTATAAAAGACTGCCTCTTCCTCTACTCCCATCCTTAGTATACGAGACCTTAAATTTATTAAGTTGTGCAATAACTACAACATTGAGTTACTTTGTCGCCACTTGTTTGAGATTTCTGAAGAATCATTTGTGTCGTTGGAGTATTTCTAACCTTTTTCGCATCGACTCTGCTTAGAAGACCCCTCTCTCCCTTCGTCGTTGACTCTGGCAAGGCGCTCACCTCACTACCGCCTTTCAGAAGCTCGCATGCCTCTCTCTCCCTCCCCGACTGAATTTATATCACATTTTGGAACTCGCGCACTGTCAGGCAGCGGTCGTGCCGAGTGGACAGCGACAGCCATTCGGGACGGTGGGCTCGTCGGACCAGCACCCCTTTTTACCGGGGTGGGGGCCGGTGTGCGCTGACGTGGTGCACGGTTTCCTCGACAACAAAACCTCGCCCCCCGCGTGCTTCCCATTCCCCTACCCCTTCTCCACCTCCGTTCCCGTTTCCCCATCCGCCGCCGTCGCCTCGCTGGCACCGCTCCGCTGCAACCGCCTGCTCTGGCCGTATCCAGAGGCCGCGCGGCATACCACGGACGACGATCTGCGCGTTCGTCCACCGAGCCCCCACGCCGGTCGGCGGGCTGTTTGCGCGCTCGCCGTGGAGTGCGGCGAGGGTGCCATGGTGAGGCGGACCCGGGAAGGCGCGAGCTTTGCGGTGGGCGGAGCGCGCGGCTAGGTACGCGCACCGCCGCCGGATGGCTGGCGATGACGCTGCGCGGGGCAGCAGGAGGATGGATCTGAACCTCTACCTCGGCCTTCCCCGCGCGCCGCGCGCCCGCCGCCCCGATCTCGGTTCCGACCTCGCGCTCGGCACCCCGATGCTGTCTTCATCGTCTCCCTCCTCGTCGGCCGCCTCCGCGGACGCGCCCCCGCTAGAGGTCGACCCGGTCCACCCGCCCTACCCACCGTCCCGGGCCGACCTGGTGCGCCCACCAACCCCGGCGCACGAGCCCTACTACCCGTCCGCTCCCGAGGTGCACCCGCCCTACGTGCCTCCGCCTCCGCCCGTTTCAGAGGCGGTACCTATGCTCGATGATGAGCCCGAGTTTGGCTTCTCCCTTGCGCACCTGGGTCTGGTCGGCCGTATGGACCGGCCGTCCTCGTCGACGGCTTCCTCCTCCTTCCGACCAGAACGTGCAGAGCGCCCCCGCCGCTTGATATGCTTGGCTGGCCGCCAGTTGCGCTCCTTCCAGCCAAGAAGGTTTAGGTCAGACCTTCCACCTCTCAGCTCCGAGGTCCCTAGCCTGCAGGATGACGCCGGGGCGCAAGCGCTACCACTTGAACCGGAAGAACCTGTCCGTGATACCGTGGAGGAGAATAAGGTGGTCGCCGATGTTGCTATTGTCGGTGTCTCAGAGGATGAAGCGACAGAACGTGGCAAGATTGTTGCAATGTTCGAGTGTAATATCTGCTTTGAAACGGCGGCTGAGCCGGTCGTCACGTCCTGCGGTCATCTCTTCTGCTGGCCTTGCTTATACCAGTGGTTGCATGTTCACTCCAGCCATAAGGAGTGCCCAGTCTGCAAAGGGGAGGTTACTGAAGGGAACGTTACTCCTATCTATGGGAGAGGGAATTCAAGTTCAGACACGGATAAGAAAGTTGCAGAGGATGGCAATGCGTCTGGCCCCAAGATTCCACCAAGACCGCATGGGAATCGGCTTGAGAGCTTCCGACAGCAGTTCCACCATTTGCGACCCATATCTAGAAGGCTTGGTGAGGCTCGTAGTATTTTGTCTACGTGGAGTCGCATTCTTGATCAGCACTTAGTAAATAGCATGAGTGGGCCTGAAACTCCTGAATCAATTGCCCAGGAAAATCATTTTAGCCGAATGACCACTAGGTTGAGGGCACGGAGGTTGCTAAGAGAAATAGAAAATCCAACCATCGTTGCTTCATCTGCTTCAGAGAGTGGGCCACCTATGAGCAGTACATTTGATCCTCCACCCAGTCATACTCCCAGCCCAATTTCTTCAGAAGGGATTGATTTATTGCGACAAATTGCCTTTGCTGGCCTTGATGATTCAGAAAGATTCAGAACTGCTCTGGGTGAGCTTAGACGAATTGCTAGGCCAAGCCAGTTTGGAGCTTCAACTTCGTCGAACCCATCAAATCCTGAGCCAGTTGCTGGAACTAATGTTGCCATGCCACTGGCTGCAGATCAAGCTTCTAATTCAAGCACCATGGCTGTTATTCAGGAAGATGCTGCTTTTACTGAAAGTGCTGGTGAACCTAGTAATGCAGGGTCTTCAAGATCCTTGAGGAGGAGCAGAAGAAGTGCCACCTTGGCTTCTTTGGATGTAGATGGCGGGGACCTACATAGGAACAAGAGGAGGAGGCTGAACTAAATTTAAGGGAGCTGAAATGAAGCTTGCAGGTTGAATCACTGTTCTCAATTAAGCATACTTACTCTTTAGGTTGGCAATATCTATTCTATGTGGTTTGAAATTCTTTTTCTTGTTTGCTAGGTAGTGCTGAGTTTGTTGCCGGCCTAGTTTCTTTTATTTTATGCTATCGTTCAAGGCATGTATACTGAGAAAACCTGATGTTCGTCATCAGATGAATTTTCCTTGATAGCAAATTGTATGTGCAAATCTGAATTCAATCGAATTGATCATGATGTCATAAATAAAGGTATTGCCACCTGGGCCTGATTTGTCAATACCTTTTTATTCTACATTGAAAGCGAGTTATATGAGTCCAATGAACCTTTTGCAAGTTGTTTCCAGTTTCTCTGTTGCTATCCTTGCAGAGCAAAGAGATAGGAAAAAAATTATGTGGCACCGGTGCTGCATGGTACCGGGTCTCAACATTAGTTATTAGTACTAATATTAACCACGCATGCTAACATGAAAATCAATGTTAAGATCCGTTGTAATTTCTTGGAGCATTATTGCTGACTCCTGGTTTCCTTTCACGCAGCCTCATGGGGCCGTGATCAACGACCGATGTATTAAATTCACACTAATTTGATGGAACTCTGTTGTCTATCAGACGTGTCTTTGAGACCATTATTCAGCAAATGTGGCTATTCACATAGTAGTGCATACGGTGGCTTTTAAGTTTGGAGCAGATTTTTTGTACTTTATATTGACACTGTGCACTAATAAAGATCAATGCTGCATATTCTCCATTAATGAGAGAGAAGTTACTACTGTACATACACTACCGTGCAAAATCTGTAATATTCTGTTGTTGGGTGCATATAGGCAGGGCTGGTGACCTGAAGACTCTTCAAATATTTGCTACGTTGCTCTTTGTGCTCTTTTCCCTTGATCGAGAGACCAAGCCTTCGTGCTCTACGCACGATATTCGGTGATCCATCGTCATCTTGCTACGAATTTGTGCACACTGTGTTTGTTGCTGGATTGTAGTGCGCCTAGGCAAGCTACATAATCATCCGAATCTGCCGCACGCCGCTGCCATTGACGCGCACAATTGGCATGATCCTTCACTTCTCCTCACCCTCTGGTCTTTTTCCGCGGCACCGCTGACATGGATACCAGTCACCCCACTACACTAGTCTAGTGTTCAACCGGGCAGATCGTCCTCGGTCGAGCCCGCTTCTCGCCTTTCTGCTGCGTTTGCCGCGCTTTTTGCTTGTGCATCCTAAATTGTCAAAAAAATCGTCCCTTCTCCACGAGGACGAGGCCTGGTTTGCTTCCGCTGTAGGTCACGGGGCTGGATCCATGTGCCGCCGGCGGCGTTGCCGGCCACGCCACCGAACTGGCTGCCGAGGTTGCAGGCCTGCGGTGCTGGTTGGTGGCACGGCACGCGACTGCTCTGCCGAACCGCGTTGGTTCTCGTTATCGCCTTCTCCGGGATGGCTTCATGTTGTTCGCTGCTGGTCAAAGGTAGTCCTTGATTGATCTGTATCTACTGCGCGAGATAAGAGTGTCTGTCTGCCTGGGCTGTGGGTGCCATCGTGCTCGATGAGGTAGCGGCAATGCTGCCCCCTGCACTCGTCCGTGCGGCCGTACTAGACCATTACAACAGACGAGCGCCAGAAACCTTTCTAAACCTGGCAATCCACAAGACTGATCCAACGAGGAAATTCACAACATTTTTTTTTCTTTGGAGGGGAATAAGGCCACACGATTACAGCTGCGTCGGCAACATATACGGGATTGTTTTATTCCGACCACCAGAATAAACATTTGGGGTTTATTAAGAGGGACATCCCTCGTGTCAAAAAGAGCAGTGAACTCTTCTTTTCCCAAGTCCAGAGACTAACTAGAATGAGCAGCCCCAGGCTCAGGCTCTTGATGCCTAAGAACGAGCATCGCAAGTTACGCAACTATGTTTGTTGCACAATTGGCTCAGCAACAAAAAGAACAATGGACGAATGCGAGTCAACAACGGAAAAAAAGAAGCTACTTCGGCTGCAAAATATTCATGACAAGTTCCTACATGGGCGAGGAGAAGCTGAACTGGATTCCAGTCTTTCCAGAGTCATGCTCAGCTTGCTTCAGAATGTAACAGTAGTTCACCTGGTTAACAAAGGCAAATGGTGATGTTAGTCTTGAATCAGTCAAGCGGGCATCATATAAGGAAATCAAAATTTCAGTTCCAAAAAGGAAAGCAAATGTACCTCTACGCGGAAAAGTTTAGTAGGAAGAATAATGCCAACACCTGCAGTGCTCCTAAATGTGTCCCGAAATTCAGGGAATGTGAATTTCTTGTACTCACCCTCCGATAATTTCACAAGATTCCCAGCAGTTAGAAATGTGTGGCCATGTATGCCAGCATCTCTAAATAACTTGAGAGGCAGATCAAAAGAGAGGTCAGCAAAGGCAGAAACAGCAAGATCACCTCCAAGGTAATCCCTTCCTGGAGGGGAAGAAGAGTCACCATCAGATTCACTAGGGACAAGCCTACGTGGTTCTGTTGGCCCAACTCCTCTAGTTCTGAAACCCAATAGGGATGATAGTCCACTCAAGCTGCAAACTGGAGAGGAATGGCCCCCAAGATAGAATCTATCAGGCACAGGTGAAGACGAATTCAAGAATCCTCTTCCTAGAGGCAAAATGACACCGGCTCCAAGGCCCACATTGAGAGCAGCATTGCAGAACCCCAATGGCAAAGCACCACGGACATCAAACTCCTGAGGAAAAAAGAAAAAAAATGTACTTGTAAGAAAATGATGGTGATAAGTACACCTCTGATGCAAATATGAAAGAGGAAAAACTGATAACCTGGCGAAAAAATTTCAACCCTTTGCTATCCCATAGACCACCAACTTGAGAACTTGATTGGAATGCATATCCTTTGGTTGGCCTCAAATATGAATCCCTTTCGTCGATCTTGTATGTATACTTCAAAGCAGATAGAAGATTGTGCCCTAACTGCCTCCTAATGGATTTTGATGCGCCATGTGATGGATCAGATAACACGCGCCATGTGAGGTTATAGGACAGGTCATGGTTCATGGTTGAAAGTAAACCAAATGAAAGGCCAAGTAGACGCTCCTTGTATGATGAAAATTTCAACCAATCTTGAGAACAGAGTGATGCTCGGGCCATCAGCGGTGTTGGTATTGATTTGAACCTTGGTAGGGTGACTCCAACACCAACCTCTGTTGTTTGGTCCCAACCATAAGCACCAGAAGCATCCCAGATGTCACCATAACCAAACAGGTTCTTCAGTTTAAGTGACACTTCCAGTGACCAAGATCTTGCCTACAGAAGTAGAGAAAATACAGTCATGCATCAAGTGTAGAAACATGTTGATTCACTAGGAAGGCTTATTTGGTACATGAAAAAAATGCTAACTACCTAAAACAAGTTAACAATATTTGTCACATTGCTAAACATATGGACACAATAAGATTGCTTATCATTCATAAAATAGTGCATCTCGGTCAATGTTAACTTTCCTCGGATCCCCATTGAACTAACGTACAGGCTTAGCAATTACATTCATATGGCTTCAGAGAACAGGTGAAATGTATAATGTGTTAACGATGTGCCAAAAGGTAAAACAAATGAAACACAAAATATACCAAATAAATTCTATGCTCAATTCCAACAAGACCTCACAGCTTAAATTTCAAAATGCTAAATATACTTTCTATCAGCTGATGAAGACATATGATAACTTGTGCTTAACTATTATAGCTGACAAGCGCTATAGCAGTCACAAATAGGGCTGATCTTATAGCAGTCACCAATAGGGCTGCAAACGGGATGGGAAAATCCCATCCCGACCAGCTACTGGTTTCGTTTTTCCTCTTATTCTTGGATTGTCGGGATGAAACTGGGAACGGATGGAAACGGGACAAACAAAAATGGAAATGGGATCGAAAACGGTTCAGTATTTTTCCGTCCATTTTTACAAGATCCTGTTTTTAGTTGGGAATTCCCGGGTGTTTCCCGTTTTAGTGGTTTTGGGATCCGGACCACGAGATGAGAGGGGGGGGGGGGTGGAGGGGCAGTGTTCGAATCCTCTCCGATAGCTCCACGGCGGCCGCGTTGGCTGGGGCCGAGGCCTGCACTGGAGGCATAGAAGCTCGATGTCCTGAGGCGGCGCCGAGTGACGTGGGCGAGAGGGCGGCAGTAGGCAAGGTGGAGAAAGCAGACGAGAGCGACATGTGAAGCCGGCAGCAAGAAACTGTGGCCGCGTTGCGCTCGAGGAAGAGGGCATCCTCTAGATCGTTGTGGCTGGACTAGATTCTAGAGGTGCTGCATGATTTTTCTCCCCTCTCGCCTCTTCGTGCTGTCCATTTCTCTGTTTCCTATTTGGTTGGTTTCCCTGGCCCATTTCTCTGCTTGAGAATAGAAGCAGCAGTTTTGTTTCTCTCGACTCTCACTAAGGGGAAGGTTTAGAATTTGTTCAGCAACGAGGGAAATCTGATTGGATGGCATCGTTACATTATTCTTCTTTTAGACATTAGCCTCACAGTACCATTAGGTATTAATTGTAATTATGTGTCATGTGTATTGTAAGACACGGTGAATTGTATATTGTATGAATGTATTGTTATCTGCTATAAATATTTATTTCGATGGTATATATATGTTATTATGTTGGATAACTATGTTGATGTTCCTGAATTAATACCAGTTACCGACCGATTCCAGTATATTCCCAACCGAATTTGTTTGTTTCCGAACGTCCAAATTAGTCTTGTTCATTTTTGTTACCGGTCTTCCTGTTTCCGTTTTCGTCCGCCGTTACAAATGTGACAACAGATACGGTTAGGGTCTTTTCCCCGACCGTTCCCGTCCGTTTTCACCCCTAACTCACCATGTGTCAGTTAGCAAGCTTCCTTCTCCGTGCTGGATAAAATCAAATTACTGGGTAACATTCTAGACATCAAAGTACTAGGTAGCTTTCTAGATACCATATTACTGGGAAGCTTTATAGACATCAAATTACTGGGTAGTAGCTTTCTAGATATAAGTTGATAATTGGATGGCCTTCTTCGGGCTTCCAGACATGTTAATGGCAATTCACAATACAAGTGGTAATATTCAATCGGTAATAAGAAAATTTGGAAGGTCCAGAGGTGAATATCCCTATCAAACATATGTTAATTACTCATACTCACAAAAGGAGATCCTTAGCTTGGAAACTAGATGTGGAGATATGCAGAATCCCAGAAGTTCCAGAAAAAAAATGCGCTACTATGAACATAGATCCCTATCCATGTCTCACAACGATAACCATTGCTCAAAGTCTTCAGCCACAGGCAATCTGACCATAGAATGGAACATGAGAAAAGGGGACAGCTCACCTCGGGCTTGGAATAGACGCCAGCAGATCCTGTGACGGGGTTGGCAGCCTCGACGACCTCGATGACGACGTTGGTTGTGCCGGGCAGCTCGGGCGGGCCGGCGTCGAGAGTAATCTTGACGGCGTCGAACACGTCTAGCTGTCGCAGCCGCGCAGTGGCGACGCTCGCGGCGCGGAGCAGGTCCTGCACGGTGGGGGCGGCGCGGAGCAGATCGACGACCTCCGCCTCTATGAGTTCTTCCCGCGTCTTTGAGTTGCCCTTGATGACCACGTCGTGGACACGGATGCGCACCTCCTCGGACGACAAACGCTGGAACACGGCCTGGACCTTCTCCCGCTCCGCCGCGGAGTCCATGGACCCGTCCCGCTCCTCCTCGTAGTCCTCGTCATCCTCGTCGCACTCCTCCTCCGCCACCTCGGCTTCCTCTTCGGCTTCGTTTGAGGGCTTTCGGGGCTCGGCCTCCTTAGGGTTTTCGTCGGCGGCGGCTGCCATGGTAGGGGTTCGGGGAAAAGTGGGCGCCTGAACGGTGCTTCTTGTTTAGCAGCAAAGCAGAGCCCCTCCGCCAAGTAAGGCGGATGAGTTGCCTGGAAAATGAATGGGCTTCGGGCTTTAGCGGGCTGAGCTTACTTCGTGCTAGTAGTAATTCCCTTGCGCAATCTGTGAGCCAATTCTTGCTTTGGCCCAAGTGTAGCTTTAGTGAAAACAGCGAGATGGGATTCACTGTACAGTGTACTATAACTGATCAGAACAAAAGATATATGGGATTTATTTGATTTTCATGAAACAAAGAATGAAAGAATACTTGAAAAAAAAAGGAAGCAATAGCTTAACAAGGCATATTTGTACAACTGTATGCCCTGCCTAAGAACACTACTGTACAATTTCTCCTATACATGTCCTAGCAAATGGTCAGTATCTGCAGAGTTGATGCCATCACTGCGTCATGATTTCAAGTTCAGCCCACCACAAAGCGTTTTTCCTTGGAATTGCCTGATCCTGAGTAATCCCAGTGATATCTTGCATCCCCTTGGTGACCTCTGCGATTGTCGGCCTCAGCCTCGAATCCTTACTTATGCATAAACGAATCAGCTCTGATAACGCTCTGACTTGCTCTTCAGGGACTGAATTTAGTGTTGGGTCAACCATGCCCATCACGGGATGAACACCAGTGAGATATCTGTTTGCCCATAGAACAAGGAGGCCGTCGTCCTCAGAATATGGACGCCTGCCAGAGATTATCTCGAGAAGAAGCAATGCAAACTTGTAAACTGTGTTGTACTCATCAGATGCATCGAATTCATCTTCACCTTCTCTCTTGTCATTATAAAAGCTAATGTCTGAAACCTTTGCCGCATTGTCTTCAGTCAAGTATATGCATGAGCTATTAATATTTCTTAGATATACAGGAGAGCTCTGTGAGTGCAAGTACTCCAGACAGTATATTACTCCCATTGATATCCGTAGGCGTTCGTGCCAATTCAGGTGCTCGGCTTCTTTAACTGCAACAGTATTGTATTGATGGTAGTTAGCGAAACTGCTTATATGAATAACCAGTTAACAACTACAAACAACATGGTCCATGGTGCGAAGACTGTTAATAACAAAGCTTATTTTCTCCACACCACACCACATTTACACCATTTCCCTTTTTAAAGAAAAGTAACTCAACTCACCATGCAAGTGCTCGAATAGTGATCCATTTGAAACATACTCAAACACCATCATCCGAGCGAATGGTTCCTCATCTTCACAGTATCCCACAAGGTTCATGAGATTCTTATGGTTCACCATTGATAAGATTTCAATCTAGTGCAACAAAGCGTAACTATGTTCAAAACCAAATATTCACAGTTCAGTAAAAGAACAGACTAGAGAAATCTGCAGTATACCTTATTCTTGAAATGAGCTTCAGTGGCAGGGGACCAACCTCCTGCACAAGCCACTGATGAAGATACCACAGTTATTTCTGCTCCACATGGCAGAATGCCTTTATACAGTGTACATCCAGGTAGTGTGCCGATTATGTTGCTGAAACCTTCACAAGCTTTTTCAAGCTGGGACAATCTGAATAAAGTAATCCCTGCAAAAAAAAAGGGTTAGGAGTGGACTCACATTCTGTTTCTTTATGGTACTAATGAGAAATAGAAGACATGCAGTAAAAGGATATAGTGAAATACAAAGGACCAAAAAAATGTTTGGTGAATCATCCTCGTATAAACAAACCTTTAGCAGTGGTCTGTAATTGTATACTTGAAGTTGCAGACAAAGGCACGACAGTGCTAGTGTTTCCGCGACAGTAGTAAAAGAAGCATGCAGCTAGCGAGGCTACCACCACAAAAATAATCGCTGTTCCAATTAGTGCATACATTGCTGAAGAACTGATGCCCTTTTTCTCTTGGCTTGCAGCTTGCTTTACGACCGAAGATACAGGAGGGAGTGGAATGGGCTCAGGAGATGGCGACGGTTGGGGATATGGTAGATGTGGAGATGCTCTGTCGTGTGAATGTGATATTGCTGGGTACTTTAGAACAGGTGTTGGTGGATCAGTAATGGTAATTTCTTCAAAGTTTGAAGGTGCATCGATCTTGTTCTTTTGGGAATCCTTTTCTTTGCTCTCTAGAAGTTTTCTGGCCACAACACCCCTCATATTCCTACATGGATAATAGTTGTTAAGTGTATGTTAGGCTAAGCACTTAGGTCAGTCCGTGAAAACTGAAAATTTTATTTGCACAAAAGAATTGATCTCATCTAATCATCCACAAACATGTTTAGTCAGTTTGGATAGTTTCACTTATGAAAAATATCGATCACAATTTATTGGCTGAGGAACCCTAGCATTGGCTCCTGCCACCTATATCCGCAAATCGGTGCAAGTCTGTCTGGATGCATTTTTTGTAGTAATGCACTTATGCTAATCAATTTTATTTAAATTTTCTATATAAAAAATTAGGTGTGCAACTCTATTGCCCCGTAGTTTTATGATTTTAGAGCAGTGTGTGCTTATGTATTGTAATTTGCATCGTCAGATAATCAGTATGAGGACTGTAAGTTTCAGTTTTTCAGCAGAAACAGTATTTCAGAGGTGTGCCTACTGTATAGATTAATACATTTTTTAAGGAACAAAGATTGATATGCTATGTGGCTATAGATCCACGTAATAATTATATTGTTAATGACAAAATTTTGTTAGTGTAGTATGGTGTCCCAAATCCTTTCAATCCTCAAACTAGCAATGGACCGCAAATAACTCAGCAAATATAAACAGGGTGCTATAATAATTTCAACCACTAAACCTCTTTCATGAACGAGAATCTAGCAAGCTATATAAGTTAATCATTTCAATAGTGATACTAAATCATGAGTAAATCTGATCCTGAACCGTACCAAATGGTAATTTAGGCTGGCCACTTCTAATTCAGTCTCTAACTCAAATACTCCGAGAAGATATCCTCTTGTCAGGATGATAAGCACAGAAAAAATGTGATTTCTGTAATTCCCATGCAGCAAAGATAATCTATTGTGATTCTTCTAACGGACAGTGATACAAAGGGGAAAAAATAACAAGTCATAGATCTCGTGGTTGAACCGAAGGTTACTCTCATTCACATCGCGGTAACTGGATTCTAATTTGTGGCGGTGGGGTTACACAAAACACGTCTCACCGACTGAATTATGGTTCCTATCATCAGAGCTCACTTCTATCAGAGAAGTTGTACCGAACAAACCAGCGGCGGAACTCTGTAGAGGGCCAGTAGGGCCATGGCCCTAGTCGTGGAATAGATAAAACTTGTGTACTTGTTTTAATTTTTTCCAGATTATGTTTATGTATTCTTTAATAGATTTGTTCTCTTACTATATTGATGCAAAATCAATTAAATTATCTTTGCATTTTATATTAGAATAATGTAAATGAAGAGGGCCAAAACATTAAAATCTTATGACATCACTCTATAAAATAGGCCCTGTTAGATAGAACTTCTCCACGAACTTCTCCACAGTTTTTGATGAGGCCATACTGAACGGTTTAAGAGAGCCACTTTTTCTTATTTTTAAGTTGAAGCCGCATGAAAAAAAGAAAGAGAGATAGCCAACATAATATAGCTTCATTGGCTCTCCCTCTCAATTTTGACACTCAATATTCTAAATTGTCTAATGTTTTTAAGAAAAGCTGTTTTACCAAACATTTTCAGACAATCTAGAACCAAAGTAAAAAATATTTTTCAAGAGAGGTTAAATCCAAAGTTATTTTCGTAGAACCCAAAGTCCTACCAAACGGGGGGGCTATATTTTATTTTGTGTGTTAAGCTAATTAACAAAGTTAATAAAATAAAAATATTTTAAATATTGATTTCTTGCTTGATGGAGTAATATCGATCTTGAGCAAGAGTTAGTGGCTCCTGTCTGAGCAAAGTTCCGCCACTGGAACAAACCCTAAAATACACACAAATGATGTATTTTGTGTTCTACTCTTTTGCTGTGGGAAAGTGAACAACTTACAGGGCCATCACGCTTCCACCATCGGAGCTCTCCACACCGAACCTAGAACAAGGGCTGACATCCCGTTCATTACAGTCCAACAGAGCATCACCTGAAATTTAGCATAGAAACCTCTAAACGGAGTCAGAACAAAGCCTCAAAACCCACCCAAGCAAGAGTCGAACTCAATCAGAAGCCGGTACCTTCTTGATTCAGGGCAGAGAGCTGAAAAACCATCAAGAACGGGAACAACAAGTACAACCACACGGCCGGAGGCCGCCTCCTCCGACTCCCCATGCCAGGGAGCAACTCTGCGAGAACACAGCCCGTTGCGCCCGTGCTATTCCTCCAAGAATCGGGAACCGTAGATCCTATCCTTCCTCCGCACGTCGGTGGATTCAACTGGAAGTCTCCGCGTGGTTTAGATTCAGCGGCCAGAGAAAAAGAGGCGATTAAGGAAGAGGCCTTCAAGGAAAGATTAAAGAAAGCAGATAAGCCGCCAAGAACGAGTCAAGACCAAGAGGCGGGCGAGTAGCTAATCAAATCGCTCCTTCAAGAACGATTCTGTGTTGAAGGGTCGAAAGAAGACTGCATGTATCAAATTCACCCTCTTTTTTTTACCGGAAATTGCGACTTGCGCTAACAGACAAGTACTGGAAAAGAAGAGGCAAGAACACGGGAGGTGTGAAAATACAGGTGGAAAACGCGGCGTCCGGCCGACGTCACATGGCGGAGACGCACGCAGCACGCCGAAGAGGATGGAAACGTTCTTCCAACTCAACTACCGAGAAATGCTAAAAAAAAAAATTCAACTACCGAGAAGCAACAAGGCAGCGTCAATCCTGTACCTCGCTCCAGAGAACCAAGGCAAATAGGCAATGATTGGATTTAGGCCTCTTTATTTGAATTATATGTTTTGAGTTTTTAAAAAAACTGGTTAGTGACTAATTAAAAAGTTAGATCGATAAAGTGGTGATTGTTAGTTTTTACAATATATATTTGACTTTACTACACATCAAAAGTAAAAAAAAACAGTTTTGAGTGAGCTTTTCAACTTTTTATTTATTTTCTTTAAAGCTAACTTTTTAAACTTTTAAAAGCTAATTTTTTAAAACTTTGTTTGTTTTAGCTTTTCAGTCGAAAAAGTCTGACTGATAAAGCTGAAACAAACGGGTCCTTGAGCCTGCGAATGGTTGCGTTGGACAAGTCTTGAGTGTCTGACGAAGAAAATGCATAATATATCCATTTGGGTAAAATTGAATTGGTCAGTTCTTGGTTCTTTTTTTAATTGGTACTTTGGTCGATGGTTGTTGGAAGGTAGACATCAGAATATGTCCGCAGGAAGCGACGAATTTCTCAGAAAAATATGTACATGTGATACTGCAGGAGCGCAGATGTTTTCTTTGGAGATTTTTTCCCCAATTTCTCGATACTAAATTGATTCTGTAAAATATTCTCGGTTTATAATTATTCTACATATAAAGTCGTGCTCTTGCGCTTTTCCACACTGACACCCAAGATTTCGACGAAACAATTCTTAACCATGCAATGATACTGTGTAGATATTTTTTTTACTTAATGAAAAGTGTGCCCCGACATATTTTTTAAAAAGGATACTCCTATTTGTACATAGTGCAAATGTTTGATGCGAAACGGCATTCGTGCTTTTGAGCAACACAAACCGCTGACCAATACATCAAATTATAATCTCATCTCAACAAACAGTTGCGAGAGAGCCCGGCCGGCTCGGTGACCCGTTCGGTGCTCATGCGTTCTCTGTTGCCGTGCCGGATCTCGTCTCCGTCTCGTAAGAGTTTGTAAGCAAGGCCAACAACCCCCCGGTGGCATTTCACGCCTCCATCGACCAGACGGTCTCCCCAGATTTGCCTCGTGCGGTAGCGACGCGTTCAGCTCGGGTTTCTCGACGGGATGGACCGGCGACCTGACTCGGCTCCCGCCAAAGGACCGGACGTCCTCGCCGGCATTGTTTGGACCATCAGATAAACTTGGTCGTTCGGGCCGGGCTTTTTGGGCCGAGAGGCGGCCCATTGCTTTCGGCTCGGCCCGAACACAGCACGGTCTAGTGGAGTGGGCCATGCCTGGGCCGACCCCAGGCACAGGCACGACCCGCGGCACGGCCCGAAAAGAAGTCGGGCCGTAGTAAGCCCGGTTACCATTAGAGGCCTCTAAGAGCATGCCGACCAAAGGCCAAGGCAGGCCACGCCCAGCCCACCCCCATGCCGCACCTCGGCCTGCCAAGTGCCTGTGCCCGTATAAAAGTGAGCGGCCGGCGCCCACCCCCCCCCCCTCGCGAATCCTAGCCTCGGCTCCCACTCGCGCAGTCACTCCTCGTCGTCCTCGAGTCGCCTCCGTCGGCTGCCGCTGTCGTTTCTTCTGATCCAGAGATCCGCACGCACCGCGGCGATCGGCTCCCGTCGGCTCGCCGCCTCTCTTCCCTCCCTCTAGGCTCTACTCGTCGCCATCTCTTCCTTCCTCCTCTAGTAGTCGCCTCCTCGGCTTCGATCCAGATCTGCGCTGTCTCCTGCTGGTGCTCGGCGGCGTCAGCGCCGTGGTAGAAGGCAGGCAGCACTTGAGCTGCCTGCAGCTGTCGGCTGGTCGGCTCGCCGTGGTGCCACGCCTCTGTGGCATTCGGATCTGGCCGGAGTGATGACCGGTTCTTCGCGGGAGGCTGACAGCAGCGCTGCAGTTACTGTGCCTGCCGTCCCTGCTCCGGTTGATCAAGAGGTCAACGGCACCAACCCTTTGAGTCAAAGTGCTTTGAGCAGCACTTCCAAAGGGGCGTGGCAACAACTCTGCTGTATGGGATCACTTTGAGGAGCAGTTCAACACAGTGGATGACGTCAAGAAAAAGTATAGCACTCGGTGCCCCATCTGTAGGAAAGAGTTGAGTGCCCTATCTAGTGGTGGTACAGGGCACTTGGCTAGGCATCAGAAGGCTTGTGTTTCTAGAGCTCCTCGTACTCGTAACACCCAAAGCATGCTAAACTTGTCTGATGATGGCTCTGTTCGTAATTGGGTTTATGATCCTAAAGTAGCTTAGGTTGAATTAGTTAAGTTGATTGCTAATAATGATCTTAATTTAGGTATTGGTGAATCTGATAGTGCATTTGAAGAATATATTCAGCGTGCTCATAACCCTAAGTTCTGTGGTGTGTCTAGGAGAACAACTGATCGTGATATTGTTAAATATTTTGAAGCTAGACGTGCTAAATTGATCGAAAGCTTGACTAATACTGTATCCTCTGTTGCTATTACTTCTGATATTTGGTCTGGCAATGCTAAAGAGGACTATCTCAGTGTGGTCATACATTTTGTCAGTTCTGATTGAGAATTACAGAAAAGAATAATTGGTTTACGACTGATTGATGTGTCTCATACTAGTGATCACATAGCTGAACGTATTGAAGGTGTTATACATGATTTTAACTTGATTGATAAGGTATTTGCTGTTACCTTAGATAATGCATTTGCAAATATTCCTGACATTAGATGTTTAACTCCAAAATGTCATATAATCATTTTGATTGCTAAGCCTCGATTGAAACGTTTGAAGCCATTTCTAGAGGATTTTAGAACTGCAATATCATTTCTAAATTTATCTAATCAATGTATTGCTTCATTTAAACAATTCTGCATTGCATCTAGAGTTAGGGCTCGTAAATTTGTTTTAGATATGGATGTGAGATGGAATAGCACTTATCAAATGCTGCAGCACTTGGTTCCATACCAAGATCCCTTTAGTGTGTTTATCTGTGATAATTATCAGGTTCCTGCTGGTGCTAGACCACTTTTAACTGATGATCACTGGTATGTTGGTAACAAAAATTTTGAATTCTTTAAGCTGTTTCATGATTCCACAGTAGCTCTGTCTGGTGTTTATTATCCAACTTCTCCACTAATGTTGCATCATATTGTGTTGATTGCTAAGCATTTATGCAAATATGAAAATGATCAATTGCTTAGAGAATCAGTTGTCCCTGTGAAGTCCAAATTTCTTAAATACTGACAGAACATCCCTATGCTTTATTCATTTGCTTTTCTTTTAGATTCTAGAGCTAAGATGAAAGGCTTTAATAAACTCCTTTGAGTGTTATCAAATTTTGTTGGCACTGATTACTCAACTTATTTCATGAATGTACGTTTAGAACTAACTCACCTTTTTAACAAATATGAAATTAAGTTTGGTGCAGTTAGATTGCAAAGGCTAACACATCAAGCAACTGGCACTGGTAAGAAAAAAACAACATGAGATCATATCTTTGGTTATTCTAAAACTAGTACTTCTGTTACTCCAATACCTTGTGGACATGTTTCTGAACTAAATTCTTATTTTGACAATAAAAGTATTACTAATTTTAATGATGATTTTGATATCCTTAGTTGGTGGCAAGCACATAAATTGACTTACCTCATATTATTCATATTAACAAAAGATATTATGACTGTTCCTGCTTCTACTATTAGTTCAAAATCTGCTTTTAGTCTTAGTGGCAGGATCATTGAAGAGCAAAGGTGCTTACTGACTAGCGACATGGTGGAGATGCTAATGTGTGTCAAAGATTGAGAACTTGGAGATGCAAGTAAACAGCACAACATGGAGTATAAAGAAATGGTCGATAAGTTTGAACATTTGTACCTAGATGAACAGATCAGCCAATCTATTGATGATTGACTAATACTGTACCTTTATGAATATCTTGTATGTGACTGAATCTAGAGCTGGGCTGTACTCTTTTTTCCTTGATTAGCAAAGTTTTTAATGAGACAGCCAAACAGTTAAATAGCTCAATAAAGTAGTAGTTTGATAAATATTGTTTCTTGTCATGTGCTTGTGTTCTGTTTTAAGTGTGAAATCTGTGAAATTCTGTGAAATCTATGAAATTCTGTGAAATCTGTGAATTTGAAACTGATCTGAAAATTTTGACCTCTAAATTATGTGAAATCTTTGAATTCTGAATAGATAGAGCTGTAATAGTGGTAGCGGGCCTGGTGGGCATTTTTGGGCCAACATGCTTGCGGGCTGGCAGGCTGATCGGGCCGGCTCGACATGGTTCTGCCTGGCTCAGGCCGTGCTTTGGGCTGTGCCTTTTCGGGCCGGGCCGGGCCGGGCCGAGCGGCCCGAATGCCCTGATATACCAACAGATCTCCGCGTTCATTCGTTTTAGACTAGCGTTGCCTGGGCGAACACCACCCGCACAACATGTTTCTTTGGTTTGGGTCCTGGAAGGAGCAGCTGGGCCGTGAGCAGATGCAAGTTTGGGTTTCGCCTGCCGTCTCTCCGTTCCCAATTCTTTCATCCCAATGTCCTAAAAAAAAATTGCTCTGCTAATTGTACCAAGAGGCAGGCAAGTGCCACTATTCTTTTTCTACCATGCCCCTAACGGGAAGGAGCAACATGAGCTGCTTCACCAGGTCCTCGATCCGGCCGGTCACTGCATCGACAATGGCTGCTGCTGGTTTGATGGCTGTAGCACGCTGCATCGACCACTGCCGCTGCATGACCATTCTTTGACCTGATATAGAATCGCAGCGTCGCAGACCCTGCTTTCCCTTGGTAAAAGTAGAAGGCGGATCTTAAGAAGAAATACTCCTCCAAGATCTCTCAGCGCAAGTTTTGAACTCCACGTCAATCAACTTTTGGGATGAGCTTCGAGCGATCTTAGGTAAGCAACATTGTCCTCATTGTGGTAAGACTACGTGATTTTAATTGCATGCAGAACGACAGGAGCAGATCCACAGATAGACAGGTATAAAGAAAAAGACAGGACATCTGTCGGTAGGACGTGCCCCATCCTCTCGCTGCTCCCCAGGCCCCACTGCATAGTCCCCCCTGCAAAAATACGTGGCACGAGGCAAACCATTGAGGCGGGCGATCCGAGGGCGCAGAAGCACATCTGGTCGGACGGACGTCCTGCATCTGTCCGCATTAAGATAGACAGCACGGATGGAAAAATAATGAAAAGTGCACTGGACACACAAGCCTTACCAACACTGGCCCAGCAACGACCGCTGCCGGCGCCATTCACGTGGCCACACTCACCACTCAATGATGAACCCCTCTTCCCCCCTGCACAGTCGCACAGCACGGCCACCGTCCCCTGCTGGGCGGGCCTAGCAGCGTGACGACCAGTCGGCTACGCACAGCATTGAGAGAGACCGGAGGAGGGCACGGGGGCGCCATTCACGTGACCACACTCACCACTCAATGATGAACCCCTCTTCCTCCCTGCACAGTCGCACACCACGGCCACCGTCCCCTGCTGGGCTGGCCTAGCGGGGTGACGGCCAGTCGGCCACGCACGACATCGAGAGAGACCAGAGGGGGCACGAGACCCACCATGTGCCGATTAATCGGTTTTCACATCCACAGCAGCTGTTGTGGATTGATACAGCGCTGGTGTCAGGCCCATATCTACTAACCTTTCATGGACCATGGAACATCTCTATGTCCATTCTGTTGTAGATATATCCTTGTAAACAAATTAAAAAACTTGACATCGCTCAGTTATCCATAGTTAATGTGCTAGAGAAGTCATCAACATAGAGTGTCAACCGATTTAGGAAGAACTAACTAAAAACCATGCGATCTTGCATATGTATACTCGTTATTAATTGGTTTATCTTGAAGACCAGGAATCAATAAATCAACATAGGTATGATATACTCCAGTAGCATTCTTGCATAATAGCATGGTCACACCATCTGGACGGTACTAAAATATTAACATCACCATAAATACACACACCATTTACAGATGATCAATCAACGAAGATCATGCACCAGGAAGATGTTCCTAATATGGTTTTGCACTGAAACATTCAGGCATTACAAAATAACATACTGATAGGCAACACCATTAGATGGAAATCTAAAAAAACTACCTCGCCCCTATCACATTGCATTCCGCAAGCTGGCAGCAGCAGACAAGAGCTGCTTCTTTTGATAATGTTGTTTTGTGTGTCCAGTTAGATTGCACAAACTGCATGTTGGTGGTTTTTTAGCCTTTACTGTTGTTGTATTTGGAGCAGTGACCACACCATTTCCAGCCCCAATCCTGATTTTCTTTCCTTTTTGTGATCTATGCAATTCATACCCCGGCTTATCTCTTCGTGATGTCGGGAGGCCTCATTTGTGTTGCCATGGTGGGGCCTTCAGATTTTGCGGACCTGTCCAATTTGTTGTTGAAATTGCTTCATCATCGCTCATTGCCGTGTTATCTTGTGATGTACCTACTGCTGAGGCTGTACTTACCTGGCTTGGAACAAGGTTGTTTCCAACAATATCATTTGCCCTAGCTGCTGCCCTTTCTTCAAGCGACAGGCCATCTTTAGTGCCGTCTATTGCAGACAGCCTACGCTTCCCTTCTGCCACTATCTTCACAAATTCTTCGTACCTGTTTGTGTTGCAGTCCCCCATTTGAACAAGCTCCAGTGCACCAATTAGTGCAGAGCAATGGCGGAAATTCTGTGACTTTAGTGCAGGGTTGTCATTCTGCAGATATGTCAGGTGAGGAGGCAACACATCTCTAGCATCCCGTGTCCAACGCTTAAGTATGTGCCCTGCAGGTATTTCTGCGATATCCAGGTGTCCCAAAGCTTGTTGTCTAACAAACACATGTTGTAACAGTGAAAAAACATTCATTGCTACACCTTGAGGATGTGGCAACACAGTTGTCCCATGTGCTCTGTCATCTTACAGTCGCATTTGTATATACTGCCATCGTCACTTATCGTTACATCAAAGCGTACGCGGGCCCATGCTTCCCTTTCTGCCTCATGGACATGCACAACCACGTAATGGCGGCCCGCATCCAAGCATTCCAATCGGTAGAACCCAGCTTCGAAAATATGTTTCTATATGACATTCATTGTCTTAGGGGTGTATACCTTCATTGCATGCCGTTCAATGGAGCTATTGAACTTTGGTGTCTTGCAGGCCTATTGAGGAAAAATAGCACAGTTCCAATTCATTTGCATCAAACGACACTACAGAAATTATAAATTTGTATGCAGCACTGCCACAGGAGATGCTTACCAGCTTGGACCTACGTTCTTCAAAGTCTTCTTGCTCATTACGTTGAGCCAAAAGCCTCATGTATTGCTTCACAAAAAGGTGCATTGGTGAGCCTGGGGGGGGGCTTCGTTTTTCAGCATGTGGATTGCACTCTCACTGTGTTGTGTGCTTGTTTATCCTGCACAAAACACATCGGCGAAATAGGGTTTTGCCCACATAAACCTCTCATTGTAAATCCTAACAATAAAAGGATGGTCCAGTAGGCCATACCCTCCTAGGATGGCTTTCCAACCCATCTCGAACTCATCACATGTCATCATTGAGTTTATTAACTTGTGAAATTTTTCCTTGAAACCACTGTTCTTCTTGCACTGATGGCCTATGTGCTCTTTTGCCAGACGCAGTACACGCCACTTGCACCATCGATGTCTAGTCCCTACCCATTCTGCTCCGATTGCAACCCTCATTGCATGAGCTTGATCTGCATTTAAGTAAAAACTAAATAAGTCAGAATGTAATATTATAGAACCAAACTAAATAACAACAACAGAAAATAGAAGGTGTGTCTCATTCAGTACTTGTTAAAATTGTCTGAGGTTTACCACAGCCCATCACGCTGATAAATTCACGAAAAATCCATTTAAAGCTAGAAATTGACTCTGACCGCATTAACACCCCTGCAAACAGCACAGACTGGAAATGATTGTTGACCCCGACAAACATACCGAATGGCATACCATATAGGTTGGTCTTGTATGTAGTGTCCAAGGTAAAAACATCTTCGAAATGAGCATACTGCATCCTGCCTCGTCCATTAGTCCACATCAGTGTCTTTATGGTTTCGTCGTCGTCAAAATCCACTTTGTATGTAAACTCTGGGTCTTCATCACGGAGTCTCATAAATAGCTCCACTGTCTTCTTGATGTCATCAGTTGCCGCATCCCTCGCCAGAGTCTTGCATAGGTACTTTAGCTTCCTCTTTGTGAATGGTGAGTTGCCATCCGATCCAAAGATACTCGTCATTACACCGTACAACTTTGTAAGATTTATATTGTTATTCCGAAGGTGCCTGATGATGTCAGTAGTGTACATGTCCAGATGTTTGTGTGATGGCCAGTGCCTCTTCTCGCCAAGACTTTCAGATAATTTGTGGTTGTGATTATCTACAAACAGGCGGACGTACCACCTATGATCATCAGTGCGACGAAGCATCATTCTGGATTTGCAGCCACACCGCACAGATTCCTTGGTGGATGCATTAGGATACCCCTGTTAACAGAAAATTCCAATTAGCATTTTTGTGATCCCCTAGACGCTAAAAAAACATTGAACACAAAACAATACAAATTTATTTTTGCTATCCCACAAACAACTGATGCTACCAATCTTATTAAAAAAAAGACTACCAGGATCTGACCTGACACATGCAAACCAATTCCTTCATGACGACATATTGATTCTTGTTTGTCTGGCTGCTGTTGCATCTTATTCCAAAACCTTTCTCCCATGAATGGAGGTTGTAGAAGTTGAAAGCTTCGTCATATGAGTCAAATGACATCCCTTCTTTAGGTACAACCACACATCCATCTGGCTTGTTTTTGAAATCAAGCAGTGCCTTCTCAAGAGCTGATGTTCGCCCGACAAGTTGTTTCCTTTCCGATGGTCCGCTCATGCCACCTTGCCTTTATAGATAAAATGTTCACATTCTTGTTTGTTAGCATGTGTGTGTTGCTCTGTGTTTCCAAAGTAAAAAAAAATGTATTTGCTGTCAAAAAAAAGTTTTTATCAACCAACTCAGGAGGTTATACAACTATTGCTAAGATGCCTGAATTGTTACTATATGCTGCAGTCAAGAAACTAGCATCAACAATTTTTTTTATCTGCGTCAATAAATCCAATACTTTGTTTATCAACATCGAATTGCCTACTTGCTGCATTAACTTGGAGTTACAGTCCAACACAATGGAAATGTATGGTGTAAAATAGAAATAAAATTTTAAAGGTATGTTCTAAAAAAATCAGTATCTGATGCAAAATAAAGTCATTTTTTACTTAAAACTCTTACCTTAGACATTATGCATCATACCAATATAATTTTTACAATACATTTCTACTATTTTACAAGCTTCATATGCCACATGAATAAAGTTGTATTGAGCTTTTGGAACTAAAACAGAGGCAACACAAGCTTCATTAGTGGAATGCCTCATTCATGGTCTTTCCAACCTAATTGGCACTTATTAACCAAAAATTTCATTGAAAGGCACTCAAAAATATATTGATGTGCATTCGAGGAATCAGGGCCAATGTTTTATTTCTGCTAATCAACGTAGCTCATCTATATTCTAAATGAATAAATGATCGACCAGTATCCGCACATCTATCCCACTTGCACATGTACTGTCATCACAACACAAAATATTGATGATTGTTACAGTACATATTAGTTCCTCAAACTAAAAGGTTTTCAATACACAAATCAATGATGGTGAAGCACAGTGATACATGCTACTAATACTACAGGTACAATTTTTTTTTAACAAATGACTGTAAACATGATTGCAATAGATTTTTTATGAACAGGATGCAACAGATCGCCCAACCAACAATATCACAACATTGCAAAATGTAATATCTTAGTTTCAAGGGCCTCACCTTCGTCGGTTCGATTCTCGATGGGAAGCTTTCTACCACACCATTTGCCGGCGGATCCACATGCATTGCTCCACTGACATTCAGCATATCAGTGCTCCTCTCTCCAGATGGGCATCCCAGCATGCGCAACGCACACAACCCTAAATCATCCACATCTGCTACCTTTTTGACATCATCATAGTCGACTCTAGGAACTGCATCAGACAAGTAGGGAAAAGAGTGATGAAGAATACGCAAGTTGGAAGACCTATGCTTCTACTGTCACCACCGAGAGAACTAGTGAATCTGTACCTCGGATCTGCCGCGTTTGCGACGATGCCGTCACGTAGTCATCCTCCAACCCGCCGACGAGACCTGAAGCACCGGCGGAGGCTGCTGCCCGTGTTTAGGGGCAGAAGGGGGGAAGCAGAGATGCACCTCATCGCCATGCCGCGGGGGCGCTGCAGCTATCTCCCTCCATCGCCATGGAATGGGGGCTGGATCTGGATAAGGTAGAGTTTGCCGGTGCCTTTGTGCAAATGAACATTGCGTTAGTGTGGATCTTGTTTTATCGGACACAGTACCCCAAGCTAGAGAATGGAACGAATCCTCCAAAAAAATGGAACAAGATCCACACAGTCCCTTCTCCCATCCCAAGAAAAAGCAATGGTGCACACACCCACCGCATATGCGGTGGCTGTAAAAAAATCTGCTTTGCGCCCTGTTAGGTCTCCTTTGAACGCATGATTTTTAAAATGTAGAAATGGGAAAAACACAAGATTAAAATTGGATGTGATCCTCAATCCTATGAAATGAAAAAGGGCGAATTTGATATATGACATTATAATTTTATAAACTTTGAAATATGTCATTGATGTGTCAATGACAGATAGAGCCCTGCAAGTAAATAACACGTGGGTCCGAATGGCATATTTCAAATTTCACAAAATTGTAATGGTAGGTATCAAATTAATGCAATGAAAAAATACAGAAATTGCTTCTAAGAGATGTTTGGATGCTTCGCTGGAAAAACACAGGAATTTTATGGTTTGTTGTTCATTAGTAAGAGAAAGCAAAGAGAGAGAGAGAGAGTTTGTTGTTCATTAGTAAGAGAAAGCAAAGAGAGAGAAAGAGAGTTCACTTGCCTTGAAACTTTCAAAGGAATTTAACAAGAGGTTGAGGGCTTTTTGAAACGCAGAATTTTCACCAGAATTACGCAGAAATTTTACAGAAATTAGTTTAATTTAATAGAAAAAACGTTAGAAAAGAAAAATTTTCCTTCAATCCAAAAGAGGCCTCAACCTCATGCTAGAATTCCTCCAAAATATGAAACTTTTCTATCCTCCAAAATTCCTATGACTCAATCCTTTGTTTCAAAGAGCATATAGAATTTTTTCCTTTGAATTCAATTCCTTCATTCTACCTACACAATTTCTTTGTTTCAAAGGACCCTTAAATTTGCCGTAACCCAGTTGTCCCCGCACCACCACCGGAACCGCCGATCGATCCCTCGCGGTCCGGTCGAGTCCGGGGCGCCGCGACGACGACCGCGGGTGACGCGGGAGGGCATCTACATCGCTTTGACCTCGCGGCGTCGTGCATCCCGACTCATTTCTCCTCCAGCGAGATGCGGCACGAGCACCACATGACTTGGCCGACACCATCGGTTGCAGATCGCACTGGGTCCTGTGCTGTGATGCGAACACCGGTAGGCGAGCCGTCTCGTCTCCGTTCCGTCCGTACGACCTGTCCTTTCGCGGGCCGCTCCCTGTCCAGGACGACGGCGAAACGAGCAGGCGGAATCCAATCATGGAACAGGAGGAAGCTCCGGAAGACGGCTCCCCCTTCACGCCGCGTCTACACATGCGGGGCACGCGTATTGTGCCGCGTTGGCAAAGCCTCCGCTGTGTTATCCATGCGAAAAGCATTTGCGCATAGATAAGCAACAAGAAAAGCAAGCAATGACAGACGACCTCGAGTGCAGGAGGAAAACAAGCAGTTCATGCCTTGAGAATGACATAGATTCAAGTAAAAGACATCCGTAAAATGTGGAGTACATACAGACGCAAAGAGCCAGAGCTACGAATTGTGATCTGCTGGCTCCAAAGACAGATTATAACCAAGAGTAGAAACGAGACAGTGAAAATCCTTTCTAAAAGTTCTACTGATCCAAGGTTGCAGGAAACCTAAATAACTTCCTCCAGGACCCCAGCTCCCAATCTATAACTGACATTAGAACCACTTCGTAATCACTAGAAGTAATTACTACAATTCAATGAGGTAGTAATACTAGTAGCGAGATAAATGATCATCTAATCAAGTTTGATTTCCAGTGAACAGAGTGCTAGCATTAGATAGCTGAGTTATTAGAGGGGGAACCAGAAGGACTAGCTGGATCTCGGATCTGGATCAGGCGCAACAGGCGGAGCACCGGACGAGGCCGTTCTCGTTGCAGTCGGCGCAGGCGCGGAACCCGCCGCCGCCCTTGAGGCTGTACCGCTTGTGGCTGCCGTCGCAGCTGCCGCAGAGCACGTACCGTTCGCCGCCACAGCGGGAGCAGGTGAGGGCGGCAGAGGCGGGTGCGGGCGCGATGAAGCGACGGAGCTCGCCGGATTCGTGCAGGCGGCGGACCTCCTCGACGCCGCCGAGGTGGCGGCCGCCCACGAAGACCTGCGGTAGCGTCACCCGCCGGCGGTGGGGGAGCAGCGCCGCCAGCTCCGCGAGGAACCCGGGGTCCATGGACAGGTCCCGCTCGTCGACGGCCGCACGGAGCCCGCGCAGGATGGCGCGGACCGCGCGGCAGTCCTCGTAGGTGCGGCGGACCACGCGGAGCGAGGTGAAGTACAACACCACCCGGCCGCCGCCGCAGCCGGCGGCGGCGGCGGGGAGCTCCCCGGCGACTGCAGGGGTTGGGCCCGAGGAGGGCTGCTGGAGCGAGCGGAGGACGCGGAGCGCGGAAGCAGCGACCCGGATGCGGTGGAAGACGCGCGGCGACGAGGAGGAGGACGGGGTCGCGGCGGCGGAGTCTGGCACGAGCAGGGACTGGAGGTCCTTGAGGGACGGGGAAGGGAAGGAGAGGCGCGGGGAGCCGGAGGACCGGACGATGGCGGTGGAGGTGGACGCCGCCGGCGCCGATGAGGACGACGACGACGATTTGGAGCGCGAGCGCGTCTTCACGAAGGACGGCCACATGGGGGGCGACGCGACTGGGGGGCAGATGCGATTCTGGGGGCGACGCGGGGGAGAGGATGATGCGAATTTGATCGGTAGACAAGGTTCGGTTTGCTTGCTTCGGCCGGCCGGCACCGCGAGCGGGTCTTGGGTTTTAAGCGCTCCAGCCCACTGGGTGAGCTGTTTATCCCGTCGAGAGCGGTGCTCGTTTCCAATTTTCCATCCGGAGTCCAAACGCAAAACTGGTCGTATCGATGACTCCAAAAACCGACGCTGGCTAGAAATTTAGGAGCCAAGAAAACGAAAAACATACTCCTATCCAAACAAGCATAGCTGATCCAATTCGTTGTGGGAAGCGAAACGACGTGCATCTACGCGTTGAGGTTTTCGAATCATCTCATGGAATAATCTTTGTGTAATAAAGAGATAAAAACTACTCTCTTCAATTTTAAATTATTCACACTTTTAAATTATTCACATTGTTTAACTTCAAACATCAATTTTAATCATTTATTTTATTAAAAAATTTGTTTTAATGTATAAAATTATTAGTTGTGATTTAAATTTCACTGATAGTAAATTAAATAATAACAAAATTTTATACATTTGAACAAATTTTTTAAATTTCACGAATTGAAAAAATTAATTTTTTGAATAAAACAAATAATTAAAATTAATGTTCGAAATTAGATAACAGTTGACTCACTCTCTTTTTTGAGGGTCAGCGGGGGGAGGGTTCCCCACCTAAATTCCATTATCAATGGAAAGACTATAAAAACCGGAGACAGATTGTGTTCATCTGTCACGGTTATCCCATAGTTGACTCACTCTCTGAATTAAAAGAAGAGCTCCCGCTGCCTTCACCCACGTACAAGGCCGAAAAAGGATGGGCCCATTTTCTCTCCCAACGCTGAGCAAATAGGAGGCCTTTTTCCTACCCACTGGACGAAACGCGGAGTAGGATGGAAAGGCCCATGACTTTAGAATGGGCCAGGTTAATTGATGACACCAAAAACGAAAAAGGACCAATCCGTTGCGTTTGCCGGGAGTCGAACCCGGGTCTATTGCTTGGAAGGCAATTATCCTAACCGTTGGACTACAAACGCTTAGTCACTTATTTTGCACTTTATACTAATTGATCTAATATGATAGTACGTATCTTTCCTTTATGCAGATGCGAGTACACTGCAGCAATAGAAAAGGCAGACGCTGTGAAAGCAAAGTGGCTTTGGAATATCAAGCCTTTACGCTGTTCCAAAAAGATTCCCTTCTCCCAGACTCCCTATACTTTGCACTGTAGCACTAGCAGCTTCGACGCACTCGGACGCAACGAAGGAAGAGCCATCCACACCCACACCTGCCCTGGACGTGACTACGCGTATCCCATCTTTGCCATGTTGGGTCTCCCCCATCGATCACTCGTTCCTTCACGGGGGCGCGGGGCCTGCCTCGATGCCTTCTGCCGTTGCCCGTCGTCAAATCAAGCTGTTCATGTTGCAGGTGAAGGCGACTCCAAAAGCCTACCAGCAGCATCACCTGAGAGCAGCGAGAGCTCGATCCTCTGCTAAACAGCCTGACAGCGATAAGCGCTACACAGGCTTCAGGGGTTCCAGGGAATACCGTGGGTGGGTGCACGAAGAGACCTCAGCAACACACGGATTCCTCGAGATTTTGCTGTCAATTGGCTCACGTATAATTGACCAAAAATGACGTACACAGAATTCTAGTGGCGGCCACGCACATGTCTTGCGAAGTTTTGACGAGGAGACGAACAAATCAGAGCGCTTTTGCTTTTCGTAGATTGTGAGGTCCATAACCCAAGAAATGAACTTGTTCCGGCCGCTTGTTTCAGAGCGTTGATGTCAGTTCGAGCGACGTGACATGGAGAATTGGAGACTAGTAGTCACTTGGTCCGGATTTAAGGCTACTTTGGAACGCAAAATTTTCACAGAAATTATACAAAAAATTGTTTAATTTTGTATAAAAAATGTATATAATAAAAAAAATTTCTCTATTTTAAAAGGACATTATTTGTTACTTTACATCCATAAATAAAAAATTAGAAGAGAAAGAAATACAAATTTACTAGAGGAGATCAATTGGTATTTGAGGATGACATGTAATTTACAGAAAATAAAAGAGCTTACTAAGTACTAATATGAGCACAGTAAGTATATATGATCTTGGTAAAAGTAATGTCCATTAGAATCGGTAATATCGGCGTAGTTTCGTCTTGAGTCCCACTCCTTCCAAAACTACGATCATGTTCGGCTGCACTATTTTTTACAAATGCTATGCCTGTTGCTGATGCGATGTTGATAGAGAGTTTTTTTTTCACTATAAGAGCTGCAATTGTAGCACAGTTAGAAAAAATACAGTTGAACACACCCTAACTATATTAGTGACATGTTGCCATCTAAACTGGAATTACTGATCTAAGACTGACGGATTCATATTCTCTGCATTGAAGTAGCCAATGTAGAGAACTGCAGCGGTAGAAATAGAGTCAGGTGAGAGACGTTATAGTAATCTGTTGCAGTACTATAGCAGGATATTTACTAATAGTAGTTGATGATCGCTGTAGACATGATTTTAGTAGTGTTTGTGAGTACTGTATTAAGTGATATGAGACATTGCATTCATTTTGATCATCCGGAACCAATTAATGGAGAGCCTTTCATCCTCTAAAAGCATGTTCGTCGGTTGAAACTGCAACTACCGCTGCTACTGTATTGTATTGTGGCACAGTAACCGACAAACATAGCAGAGGTGACAGCCGCAACCTCAGCTGCCGAACAGGCCGGAGAGGACGTGGACCCAGGTTGTTTGCCCCTCATTCACTCATCTCAAGTTACTACCATACTGATGCCAATGTACACCTCGAACCAAGAACAAAGTTTTAGAAATCGGGTTGAGCACGATTTTCGATGGACAAAAAATAGGTCGATTAGTCTATTTTGCTATAATGTTAAGTTTGGTTTTTCATCGAAAACATGATTTATTTATTTAGCCAAACTAATTTGGTTAAAAACCACAAAAATCCATTTTCACTGGTTTCCTGACCAAAAGGGAACAAACCGCACGACCATGTAACGAACGCACACCACGCGCGCGGGTCTGCACGAACTGGCGGCGCGCTGCAGATAGAGCCTGCCCCCGCAGTCCAGCCCGGTCGATCACCTGAAAGCTGCCGCCGTACGTGCCGACGGACTCGGCGTTCCGTCCAGTTTCCGTGCGAGTGCCTATTTGGCATACATCGAACTGATTCTTAGCGCCATTTGTATTTGGCACAGCTAAACCCCACGATATTTTTAAGTTGTTACAATGAAGTGATTTGAACTTTAATTATTAGTTTAAAATTAGAAATAAAAAATTTAAAACTCAATCAGGCATCCTTAATCCATTCATAACTTCAGATTCACAGACACAGTTTTTTTTTTTAATCTGGAGATCTGCTAAATGGTGCCAGAGTAGTGAACAAGTAACCCTAGATTCTTTGTTTGTTGAGCTTGTTCACTGGTCACGCAACTTTTGTGCAACTTGATCGGACTAACAATGCTACGGGTGCGATGATGCCGCTTGCAGGAGGCCCCATGACAAGATCCATCACAAAGCCACAACGGCTACGCGTTCCAACGGCGTCACTGCTGTATCATTGTTCGTGGGGTCTGAGTTGGTCGACTCAAAGTTGCCGTTTCGCTGAAGAAGAGGGCCCCAGATCGACCACCAGTCTTTTCGTTTTTGTTGATCCAATAATCCTTTTCAAGGTGACATATTTAGAAGAGAGTATTAACCGTTAATCAGCATATGTGCTGGCTCGTCCTTTCTAACAGGGGACGCTGCTAGCTGATGATTAAAAAGCCTGATCCAAACACTTGATACGACCATAGCATATCGAATAGTAAAATTCTCGATCAGCTGGCTTGCATTAACGATCGAAAGGAGCCTCACAGTTAATAGGCAATACTTTTTCTGTTCTGAAATTATTGTCCCATTGATTTCACCAGAGCTGTTATAATTTGATTGGCTCCCTAGCAACTGAGCCGATACTATACGGCCAAAACGGGACTTGTAACGACATAATGTCCTGATGCGTGCCGATGGATTGCTGTATATAGGCGACAACGATACCGACGAAACACAAGCTGCGTTCCGAACCTAGGTAGCCTAGCTAATCTGCGTGTCTAACTTGCGCGTCAGTTCGTGTCAACACGCATCCTTCGGTCCCGTGTGGTGTGACCCATGGAATCCATGGGGAGGCAAGGAAAACAGCGTCAGTCAGGTTTGGCGGATCGCACGACGCGGCTAGCTCGCCGCTCGGCCGCGTTGCCACGCAGCTACGACTGCGGCGACGACGACGTCCGCGTCGGACACGGCTACGCGACGTGCGCCGAAGCTCCGGGCTGTGGCCTCGACTAGAGCAGCGTACGCCGGGGGATCTCTGCGCCGGGGATCCTTGGGATTCTTGCGGGAGGGTTTCGTCGCGCGTGGCGTCCGCGTTGGTTCCGGCTCTGCCTGTCGATTAGCACAGCTTGGAGGATAGGGACGGCCTAGATTTTTGCTTGTCTGAGGTACTAGTAGTACTACTAGTAGGAGTAGCAACAATCTCAAGTGACCTGATTTCAAAAATAAAAGTCTCAAGTGACCTATATACTACTATCAGTAGTTCCACTTCGTTATTTTTTATTCATATGGAATCGATTAATCAGTGGCTTAGAGCAAATCTAAAATTTGAGTACCTAAATTCACTTTTAAGTAGTAGCTAAATCAATATAAGTAATCAAAAAAGTTCTTAACTTCAATAGGTACCAATATTAACATATGTAAAATATTAAATGTGCCATATCACTGTATTCATATAAGTAAAAATTAATCATGCGAGGTAAGTTTTTGAAGGATAGGTAGACATAATCATAGCTAAATATGGGTACCGGATTTGATAGAGATGATGATAGGTGAATTTAGATAGATGATATAGGTACCTGTTGCAGTGATTTTTTTACATCTAATACTCAAATTAGTATTTAAATACTTAGTTTAAGTCACTATTGAAGTTGCTCTTATGCAGTAGCGGTTTTCCGGAGTTAGACTATTTGGTTTTACTGTTGTTTTCTGTAAAGTTTGAGAGATGTTACAGTGTATAGATTTAACCACAACCGTCTATTTGATTAGATTTGATGGTTAAAAATAGAAAAATAACTACTTAAAAGTATTAAAATAGTACCAACTTTTTAAAATCAACAGTTAAAATTAATTGAGAAAAGAGAGGTATCTCCTAAGCACCATAACACATCTTTGTAAGGTCTTGCCCTGAGGTACACAGAACAGATTCCTCCCATCATTAACACAAACACAGTTCTTACCAATATGGACGCTGCGGCGCATCGTTCTGCTTAACACAATCTGACTCTATAACAAAGTTCTTATAACTTCAATTAAATTTTAAAAAAAATACATTTTGGTGTTCTTGGTCTGCTCGTACTGCATTTTAAGCTTGTCCATTTCTAATAGCCGAGCTATCAGCTCCATGGATGTGAATACAGTTTGGCGTAGCATGACTTTTTCTACACAAATGTCCAATCAAGTCCGGTACCCAAAATCTACGAGTAGTAAAGCAACCAACAAACAGGCTACTAGTACGTTCTATCTAAGCTTGAGGAAAATTTGGCCAGGAGAAGCTAGCCAACGCTCTCGGATTAAAATAAGCACGAATCAAGCTAGTGCTCATCGACAACGCCACTAAAAGCAACTCCTGATCGAGATCGAACGCTGCGATCGACCCGGTAGCCGGGCTATCTCGACCGGTCCATCTGTGACGTACGCACGACAGCGCCGTCAGCTTTCCACGCCGACGCCGTGCTGGTGTGTTGACGATGGTAGAAAGGCGGAGGTGAGGTTGACGTGGTTAGGGAATAATAATCCTAGGAGTTTCGAATTCGACGGGGCAGGAGCTGACACTACCACTGTTGCTTTGTCTTGTTGCCTTGTTGTTGACAATCACTGGTGTAATTTACGTTTGAACTTTGTTTGGGTTCAGAAAAAGGATTCGGCGCCGTAAAGGACGTACTACGCCACCAGAAGAGAAGAGAGGTGCATGTACCTGCAGAAATGTGCATGTGCAGTATTCCTCTGGTGTGGAGTATTGACGTGTAGGTCTTCGCTTTCCAGGGAACAGGTTCACATGGATTCGAACAATCCATTTCTGATTAGTTGTAGTAGCTTGGAGTATGGAACAACCGCAGCTCTTGATGAGTTATGCACAAGCAGTGGGAAATATTTCATCCGTTTCCAAATTGTTGTTTTTAACATCAATTCTAATCACTTTAGGTATTTTTGACCGAATTAATTAAATAATTTTAAGGTGTCCGCTCGATTGACCAGGTATCCCACGCGGCACGAATCCAGCTGGGGTCTGCAGGGGCGCCGAGCGGTGCAGACCTCCCACAGAGAAATTTTTTTTCCATGTGTGCCTGCCAAACGATCGGTGGATCAGCACTCAAATTTTTTTTATATAATTCCGTATTGCTTGATCAGAGGCTTATTGGCACCAGGACCACGGCGGCATGGCTTGTTCTCGAAGAAACGCTTGGCCGGACGTGTGAGGTTGCGTCTTGTGTGGAACAGTGATACCTGAACATGTTAGGCTACGCACGCCTCTTGGTGGTGTGATGAGATAGGTTCATGTATGGAGAGATTAAGTTTTGGACTAAGCATTTCGACACCGACGTTTGGCCTAATATTTTCTGACATTTTGACTCCTTAAATCAGGAAAGGACACCAGCTGGCAGTCTTCCACTGATAAATCCAACGCAGTTACTTTCGTCCTTTGAGAAAACGGACAGCAGGTCGAACACCAGATGTCCATGTCTCTCTCCTGCCAGTCCCAGGAATTCCCATTTGTCCCTGTAGAAAATCATGGCTTGTTGGCTGCCACGGAAACAAAGCGCAAGCGGTGACGCTGGCGTTGGAAAATGCTGCTTACACCCGAAGGCTGCTAGGGTGATCGAGGGTGCCGGACAGCCTTGGTTGACTGGAAGTGGTCCGTCCACAATCTCGAATGGGGACAGGGCCGAAGCCAGCCCAGGGGAGCGCCGGTGTCAACCTTTCTTTTTAATGGTGTCATTAGATGTACAATTAATGTTTAAACAGTGTTTTATACATGTAAATTTTACAAAACCTCAGTGTCAACTGAAACCAACAAGGACATGTGGCTTCGCCACTGAATGGGGTCTTGTCGAACAAAGAAAAATTTAACCAGGGCTGAAGTGTCGCTGTGTTTCGTCATGGTCCAACTTGCTGTTGACTGGGTGGTTTGACTTTTTAGTGGATTTGACCTGAGTCAATCCCCCCCCCCACCTCCATCAGCAACCTAGTCAAACGAACAAGTCAACATATATGTATAAAAGTGTACAGAGTGCTAAGCATAGGGCTTAGCAAATAGCACTATATTTGTAATTTGTTGACAAGCCTGAGAAAGTAGGCATGAAATGGTGTAATGTAGGGCTTAACCAGGCACATGGCTTCTTTTTTACGGAGTAATTGCTTTGTTACATAGTGCAGGCTTTCTTATGTTATCAATTGCCCCCTTCACTTTTTTATATTGCTGTAGATATTAAGGCACAACTTTAATTTAAAAATTAAAAAGAATTATTATCCTAATCTTAATATATTAAAACACGCGTGTTCTCCCGCAAATTGTGAATTCATGTCATCAACAAAATCGTTACCGTTCGATCCTGCTTGTGCAAGAACAGCAACCATCGGATCGCTCCATTCAACTTTATCTCTAGTCGCTTCAAGAAGACTCGAATCCCACTCCTCCTCCTGCCCCTCCTCGCGCGGCGCCTCACCCCGCACTTCATCACCGATGCCTCGACGCTGCCCCGCGCCGCCGCAGCCGCTCCTCGACTCGATCGACGAACGGATCCTCCACGCAATCGTTCCCGCACCCCACCCCGGCGTTGGTTCGCGACCCCCTTCCTCCCTCTCTCCAACTCCCGCGGCAACCCGCTCCCTGCCCCGTCGTCGGCCGCCACCTTCAGTCCCAACGGCTCCGCCCCCTCTGGCGGCGACAAGCTCCATCCTGAGGTGCCCACCCCGACGCCGCCTCTCCCCCCTCCTCTCCCTTCTCGGCGCC
Organism: Zoysia pacifica; assembly: GCA_001602315.1. Taxonomy (NCBI): domain Eukaryota; kingdom Viridiplantae; phylum Streptophyta; class Magnoliopsida; order Poales; family Poaceae; genus Zoysia; species Zoysia pacifica. The sequence continues at coordinate 73,527 of BCLH01000213.1, forward strand.
AGCCTGCGATTGCTCCCGCCACCACCCCAGCCGTGATCGCTCGCCCCTCCTCGTCGACGCCCCCCACTCGACCTCCACCCCAGGCAAGCTTGACACGGATGTGCCAGGGCGGATGTAGGCACAATGAAACATGGCTCAAGGAAATTGGGATCAGGCCAAGATTAGCAGGTGTTGTTGTCGACTGACAGTGAAAGAGCAAACATGTATTGAAAGGACAAAGGTAAATCTTGTCGGGATCACGTATCCCGGGTACTTGACGACCCGTACTCATACACGTAGGTCAAAACCCCGCGAGGGGTTTTGGGTCGAATGACGGCACACGAGCGCGCGGTCCGACCCCTGAGGCGACGATTTACGAAAGCTAAACCTTAGCCGCGCTAAAGCACAAGGCGACGCCGACCTCTGAAGGCCGACGCTGGGGGGCAGACCCCCGGAGGGTAGGTACGGCTTTACGTCGTATTTAATTCGATGGCCAAACGCCAACCGTCCTGACGGAACGGGACGAGTTTCATCACGACGACACTTCAGCTGAAGCCGCAGAGACAGACGGGCCGCGGGAGTCAACGGACAAGACCCGATGGCACTGTGGCTGACGCTACAGTACCGGGCTGACGCTACAGTACCGGGCTGGCGCGACGTGACAGGCCACGCCCTCGCGTGGGCGTAACGAATGATGACGACGCCAGCGGAGGAACCACTTGTCGGCGAGACAGAAGAACCGCGTAGGGCCCACCATTCTGTACCCTCGGACAGTCCTATATAAAGGAGGCTCGGAGAGCGATCGAATATACATCGAACATTCATCAAACAACAGAGCTTAGGGCTTAGACACAGAAAGCTCGCGTGTAGCCGTTCACGCGTGAGCAACCCCACGACCTAAGCTCCGGATCCTCTCTCGAAGAGAGAATTCGACTCTTTGTACTCTTCCGCTGATATTAGTCACCCCCTGGACGTAGGGTATTACACCGTTCGTGGTGGCCCGAACCAGATAAAAAATTCTTTTGAGTCTTCTGTAGATTAAGCCACATCGAATACGAAGACACACCACTCCCTCGATAGTATTTCGTACTGTGTCGGTGGTCAGAACGCCGACAAATCTCATATAATTTTTCTCCACGCCCTGCCTAACTCGAAAATGCATCTAGCTTTTGCTCACGCTGCAGCCTCACCTTGTCCTACCAGGTAAGTATGTTTTGTTGACTCTCTTCTTCCAATTCGTTCGATGCTAAGATCAATTGCAATGTTACAATTAAAATCAGAAACTCTATGTTCTTCTAAACATTATTTTTGTATAAGAATTTAGTATTGCATTTGATGCTTTCTACTGCATTTTTCCCTTGAATCTGTAGAAACAAGATGGACACAATGTGCTCGATGGTTTGCCTCTAAGAAGACTTATGAGGTGATTAGACAGTGTGATGATACAAGAATACTTTTTTTACATAACTAATATGCAGAGTTAATGTCAGATATTGCAAAACTTGGGACTGATGAGTATATGATTCTCTTATCAGGGACAAATTCCTGAACAAAATGTCAAGCACAAACTTCACTAGACCATATATATCAAGAGAATTTCTTCATTCTGTGCAAGAAGTAATAATTTCCCTTT
>BCLH01000213.1:75443-132781 GCA_001602315.1 Zoysia pacifica
ATGATGCTAAAGAGACAATTATTGAAGCCAGAGAGAATAACTATTTTAATTCTTAAATAATTTTGAAATTATAAACATTCTGATCCTTTTTCTGTACATTGTTAGTGGACTCTTTTTTTTTTTTACTTTCAATGTTAAATTAATAAGTGTGCCTGCTATTCGTAAAGAGCAAATACAGTTTTTTTTTTGTCTTTTAATCACATTGCCAAAGCTTTTTCTATGTCAGTTGGGTTCTTCTTTCTCTTATATTATTTTGTGTGTATTTTTTTGTTCTTAAATGTAGTTACTATTCATGCCCTGCGCACTGCTCCATCACATATCAATTAAAAGTAAGTTTTTGGTGCAAATCACAATTGTCCCTTATGGTACATCAGATGAGGAGCGTATTCCTGCTTTTGTAAGAACATATCTATAGCCATTAGTTGCATTGTGTTCTTTTTCATGTCACCTTACTTAAATCTCTCTTGCTCTTTTTTTGTCAGTTCTCCACATAAACTGACAGGTACATTGAGGAAAGTAAATTGAGAGTTGTCTTATCAGTGAGTCAGCTATTGAGGTACCTGCACTAAAAGAGATGTCTTAGGTAGGGAATAAAGTGCCATCTGTCTCGAACGAAGTTCTTCACCCTACGGAACAAACTCCAGTTCTTCAGTTTTTTTTTTTACATTGTGCAAAAACTACAAGTTATTAAAGAACATGCAAGCCTGAAAAGGCAGGGTCTACTCAATTAGTTTAACCTCTGACCCCTCATATGATCTCTGGATATCTAACAAGCACATCTCTGACTTTTGCCTGTCTTAGTTTGGTGTTTCGAGTGTAAAGTTTCTGACACTGAATTTTGCAATCTCAGTCCTGTTTGTTCTGAGCACTTACTAATAAAATCGTTCCTTCAAAATGTGAATTCTTATAAGTATCACAATATTCTAATACAAGGTACAAGAATCAAATGGCATTTGTCGTCATCATCACTTCGTTTATTCTGTTCACATATATGTTCCGTCCCTGTTTAGCCGCCACCTAAGCCGTGCTTCTTCCCAATGGACAGCTGGTCGATCATAAGCAGCAAGCGCACCGGTGCCGACAATGGCACGGAAGACGTTGGCGCCAGTGCATTTGTCAAATTCGACATGGGCAGAGAAGTGAATCAAGGATGCATTGGATTAGATGAAAGTTGATTTTGTGCTGATTTTTGGTTTATAACAGCCTTGATATTTGCAGGTGCCAGAGTTGTTGCACAAGAATAATTATTGTGAACATTTTGATCCATTGATGGATCACGCCATTCTGATTTTCAACATATTGCTCACCAGGGCTGCAAACATCCCTCAAAACTATATCAATGATCAAACATATGTTTACAAAAGTGCCATAATTCTCAAGCTGAGGCCATTTTCCAACTACCGCAAGGTAAGCTTGCAAATGGAAATAATGTGTTACTTAAAGCCACGGATTGGGATGTGTAGTAGGCTGCTGGGGATTAGGTGGAGGCATGAAAGGGAGGGGCATGTGTGCTCGCTCGATCTGATTAACCATGGTCCACGGGTGCAGTGCCGAGGCGTTTACTTACATAGAGCTACCAGTTAATTTGTGATGGGCTGCGCCCCCCCCCCCCCCCACCCAAATTGAGCTTGCTTGCTATCGCTGGTCAATGTGGGCTTTCCGTGCAATTTCTCGTGCTTCTACTGCTGGTTTCGATTTAAAGCTTTGATTTTGATGTGAAGATACGAATGAATTATGGTGCCAGCTCGGTAATTTGGCATGAGTTAATTGGTAGTGATAGTGATAAATGGACCAACATGCTAATGCGATTGCGATGAGGTGGTTCGGTTTGATTTAAATTGATCAGACCCTGGCTTTTTGCGAGTACCTCCGTGGGCTCAACATAGCTTAAGAAGCTTGGATCATTATCTCTGTATACTCTGTTATTAATATTACATCATTATTTAAGGATGAATCATGATTGAATTAGTTTACTGGTTGCTTATTTGGATAATGTGCATGATCAACCATGATAGTATTGGAGCACAGTGATTGTTCTTAGTATCAAACTGGAGAATTGCTCAGTTTTGTAACAAGAGATGAATATGACACCTATTTCACTGTGTTGCATGTATGTGGATTTCCAGCTTAGTATATTAATGATTGTCTCCTTAAGTTTGATACTGAATTTGATAAGGGGATCTATGTGATCAACCGATAAAATCATTGCACAGGCTATCAAGCGCGGCAATGCTGCGCTATATTTTTAGTAGATACTACTTCCGTTTCAAAATATAAGTATTTTTAGGTTTGATAAAGTCAAAGTCTTCTAATTTTAACTAATAATATTTAGAAAATTACATAATTTTTAATATAAAAATATATTTTTTATAAAAGTTTTTTCATGATGACTTTAAAAAATATAATTTTTAGATGATAAAATATTATTAATCCTTTATTATTAATAATTAAAGTGATAAAAGTTTGTCTTTTACTAAACGTAGAATGCTTATATTTTGAAACAGAGAGAGCATATAACAAGTTTATAAAATGGAGTATACTTCCTCCATTCTAAATTGTTGTTGATGTTAGACTTCTTATCTCAACTTCTGACCATTCGTCTTATTTAAAAATTTAGTTACAATTATAAATCGTATTTCAAACATTCAATGATAAATCAAATTGTAAAAAAATATATAATATTTGTTAGACTCTTTTAAGTAAAAAGAATGGTTAAAGTTAATATTAGAAGTCAACGATGACAACAATTTAAGAATGAAGATGTATTTATCACTAAAATAAGTATAGAACATAACCGTAATATTTTTGTAACAAAAGAGCATATAGTATATTAAGTAGATATAGACATAACAAAAATTCTCATTAAGATGCTAAAATACATTGTTCGCTAATCTACCACCAAAAGTTGTAATACGTATCCAAATCGGATACTTCGCAAGCTTAAGAGTATGAGATAAATGCATTTTCTAATTCTTCATCTAATGAAAGCGTTGAAGAACAACAACTTCGTTAAGTGAATTAAAAACAGTTCTATCTCAATGTGGAAAACCATCAAGTTTATGAACTATTTCTCTATTGAAAACTAACTCTATTGAACCAACCGCTTAACTAGGCACACTGCATAAGAGCATCTTTATGAACAAAACACACAACTCACTAATCCCACATTAGACTTCAGCTGCGTCGGAGCCCGGGCAGGCGCCCAGGGTCGCCGGTCCCTGGGTCCGCCGCTGACCCAAAAGATATCGATATCAATCCATATCGTCTGCATTGCTTGGTTCCATGCAGAGAGAGCATTAGCTCACATCCGAGCCGTTCTTTTTCGAATGAAGGGCTATCTTAGCACTGTTGCGTCTCCGTCTCTCCCACAGGCCGTAGCTCCACTCTGTCTCTCTCCGTAGGAAACGCCGAATAGATGAACACCGGCAGCTCTTTGTGCCAACTCGATGGGGGCAGATACAATTCTACAGTGTAATAATAGGGCTGGCTACCGTATCTCGTGAGTCAATACAATTAGAAGTAAATAGGTGTACTTAAAATTAACCTGTGAATCTTTTTAGTTAAAAAAATTAAATATGTTAAAATTACTAATTATATTTTAAATATCATTAATGATAATAAGTGGTATAATTTACTTTATTATTAGTGATATTTTAAATATGACTAATAATTATACACATTTGAATAAATATTTTGAATAAGATGAATGGTTAAGTCGGTGTTAGAGTCTGTTAATATTTTAAAATCGAGGAGTATAAAATTTATAGAAATATTTAGTTGAAGATAGATTTGATACAACCTAGGTTTAAACTTATTGTAGGAAAGATGTAATAAATTGTGAAAACTAGAAGAAACTAGAATAACAAGTAAATTGGAACGGAGAGAATAGACTAGTCTGCTCACTTGTTTGATTCAACACGAGTAAGATTAAAATTTTCTCTCCATTCTAGTCTTGGGTTTGGACATAGGAATATAGAAGAGTAGAAAAAGGTGAACTGAAAATAAGGAGGTAGAGATAAATATAGAGAAATATTAGAATAGCGAAAAATACATCAGGAAGTGAGAATATGACTTACTCCGTATAATTTAGAAAAACTGAAGTAGTCTAGAGTGACTTTTAATTTAGAACAGATTGAGTACATTGTATTAAGTGCCTCACGAGTCATATACTAGATTATACTCTCTCCATCCGAGTATAAGTTTATTTTTAGGATTTGTTGACTGCGATTTTGATTAATAATTTTTATATATTTAATTAACTTAATCAACATAAAATCTATATTTATAAATTCATCATGAATTTTTTTAATATATAATTTAAATATTACTAATATTGATTAGAAATTATTAGCACAACGAGATGACGGTGATGTTTCCTACGGAGAGAGACCTAGGGGAAGCAACAGAATTCTTTAGTTATAAGCCGTGGCAGCCCTTCATCTAAAAATGAATGGCTCTGATATGAGCTAATGCTCCTTCTGCATGGACCGAATCAATGCAGATGATATGGATACCTAGCGAGGAGTACAAATAAATCTTGAGGGCTAGGTGCCTAGGCGCTCTTTTCCCCCCTTTTCCGCTCTCTTCCACCTCTTGGAGGAAGGTTGACATGGCGGTCGATCCGCTTGACATTTGAAGATGCTCTTATAGTTCTGAAAATGTACGATAAAGTGCATCAAAACGACAGTATATATGCGTAGATAAAGATCTGAATCACGTAAACTAAAGTAGCCATACAGAACAGGGAGCAGATTCATTGCATACTACTACTACGTATACTAGTCGGTGTGCTGTACCTGCACCTGGTTGAGTTCAATGCATATGCGAATACCCCGACCTATATAATTATACCTTGGCTTGCTGTAGGATCCAAAATTAATCAGATTGAACAACTCTAATAACGACTCTTAGAATCTGGTGTCCGTATCGTTACTGAATCTAGTATAACACACACTGAATTTGGCAATGCAGATAACCTCAACTTATTAAGATGACATACTAACGCTCCACTAATTATGCCAAAATAACTACCTAAATATCACACATTATATATTTAGATAATTTCGATTTCGTATCATCTGCTGGCCTGGTACCCGGTAATTGTACTGCTTATAATTAATAATTTGATATGGAATACCATAAATAATATTTGTATAAAGTACGTACTTCCTTTTTGCTAATACCACCATGCGTAGCAGCCGTAGGAATTGATATACGATTCTTCACGTGCCACTGGTGGATTCCCAGAACCACCATATAAGTATATGCAAGCATTTACGCGGTTAGATTTTTTTTTTTGACTAAGGGGTAAGGAAATTTGCTGCATGTGCAAAATCTATCTGTTCCAGATACGCATACAGGTGCTAACTGCCGCCTGCCCGGTGCCGGGCTGCCGGCGAAACATATGATTTCCAACAAATTTTTAAAGTGGATAATTAATTTTCTTCTCTGTGGTAAAATTGCATGGCTATGTCCTCTCTTCGTTCCAAAATACTTTCTCTATTTTTAAATTGATATCGCCATTGACTTTGAATTATTTGTCTTATTCAAATTTTTTGATAAATATCATATATTTTATTATAATTTGATTTATCATTAGAGTTGAATCATAACTTAAAATTTTACACATTTGAACTAATTTTTTAAATAAGACGAATGGTCAAAGTTGATGTTCAAAGTCAATGGCGACATCATTTTAAGAATGGAGAGAGTATAAGTATTTTTAAGTTTAGTCAAAATTAAATTTTTATTACTTTGACTACTAATAATATATAATTAATAATATTTTATCATATCAAAAATATATTTTTTGGATTTATCATAAAATAAAATTTTATAAAAATTATATTTTTATATTAAAAATTATGTAATTTTCTAGATATTATTAGTAAAAGTCAAAAGAATTTGACTATCCAAACATAGAAATACTTATATTTTAGATCGGAGGTAGTACCTGTAAAGTGAGATAATGAACAGACTACATCATTTATGTAGGAAATGTTTATTGCAAAATTGTAATATCTAACCATTCTTATGTCGGAAATGTTGTTGCACCAATGATTTTTACTGTGTTATTTACTGGTAGACATGGTGAAATTATATGTCACATATTCTGCTGAATAGTATAAGATGGACCTCAAAACAAGCAGAGCTCCACAAAGCTTATTCTCTTTCAGAATCAGATAATTAATTTGTGCCAAACAGTGTTTTTCAGGAAAAATAATTTTTGGTTGATTTTAGTAGCTTCTTCTAGTTTTGCGAAGTGATCTTTGTTCTGATTGTAGAAGTTCATTCTAGAGAATTACTTCTCATAAGGCTTCTCACACAGCATCACCTCTCGTCAGACTTGTCACATCTAATCACTTCCAGAGAAACTGTGCTAAAGAGGCTCTTAGTTAGATCATGGTGCTGACCTCTGTGAAAAAGTATTTGTATAAATTACTTCCTTTTTGGTAATACCACCATGCATAGCCGCCATAGGGATCGATATACGATTCTTCACGTGCCACTAGTAGCTTCCCAGAACGATACAAGGATCTACTCAGGAAATTTGCTGCACGTGCAAAATCTATCTGTTCCAGATACGCACACAGGTGCTACCTGCCAAGGCCGGCGCAACATGCATCTAGCAAGATTTCCAACGAATTTTTAAAGTGGATAATTGATTATTTCCTTATCTGTGGTAAAACTGCATGGCTATGTACCTGATAAAGTGAGAAAATGAACAATCACACCATTTATGTAGGAAATGTTTACCGCAATTTTTTTTCTAATATTTAACCATTCTTACATCGGAAATGTTGTTGTAGCCCATCATGTTGATATAGGTCGGGAAAAGTCAACCGTGGTATACTGACATCGGAAATGTTTTTGTAAATGTTTGTTGTAGCCCATCACGCCTGATGTTTACCGTGTTATAACTGGTAGGGCCGGTGAAATTATATATCAGATATTCTGATAAACAGTTATAAGATGGACCTCAAATTAACATACTAATAGCTCATGGCGCTGACTCTGCGAAAAGTATAGCCGAATTAATTAATTGTATTACTCCACACGTGCTACTAGGACCAGTCAGGTATATTGCTGGGTTGTTTCCTCCTTTGCACAAAAGGTATTAAATTAATTAGCAAAACCCCAACAATGAAACAAATAACTCTGCATATTGGTTCGTTTGTCCACCGATCTGATGAAGCTTGGCTCCATACGTACAGACAGGATCATCTGTTCACAAGATGTTCTAATTAACATGCACGGAGCACTGCTACAGATCCGAAGGGGATAGATGCTGATGCAGCCAGCAGCCAGAAAGACAGTAGAGTAAGCTTGCATGAACATTCGCCGTCTTGAGCATGCAAGCGCCAGATTCATTCTGAACCTCTCTCTTTCTGAATTAAAATTAAATTATTAATTTATGCACGTTCAATGCAACAGTCTTAAGAGACGGTGAACGAGAAAAACATCTCAGCAGACTAATTAACTGTATTTATGCAGTCAAACTTTTCATTCTTTTTTTTTTTCAACGTAAACCTCTCCATTCATTAACTTTGGTTTAGTATGCATATTACCAAGATTTATAATATGGAACATACATTATTCACTAGAGGAAAAAAGTTAATTAGACATACTGTGATATAAAACCTGGTCAAACTTTAATACTTGGACCATATAGATAGTTTTCAAAATATTTGCTTTAGAAATGCAAATAAAAATCATGTGCATATTAGTCTTGGAAAACATTTTTGTAATATCTAGACTTGGAAAATACTTCAGACAAACATAATACGTATACAGCCTGTAGCTAGGAAAACAAGTTATATATGTGGAATTTCAGCTACTATATTAGTTATTCTAAATATTATACATTTAAGAAAATAGGCATTGGATATTATAATTAATTACTTAGTAATGTTTATTTGTGAATATAGTGATAATAAAAGTAAATAATGTTGGATCTCATAGTTTCTTATGTGATATTTATTCATTGAATGGAAGTTGAGTTATAATATTCGTTACCATTTTCAAAGCCAAGTTGTTGCAGAAGGTCGTTGATGTAGAACGCTCATCGAACCAGCCAATAGGCAGGCTCTAATTTTGTGCTGTTATATATATAGTTTATCCATCCAGATCCAAAGAGGGTAGTACCTTTTAGCAAGTTATGTAGAGAGTCAAATCAATATAATAGCCACAAGAATCTACTTAGCGACTGTAGGATCGATACGGCCACACAATCAAATGCAGAGTGGGTTTGAAGTGTCAGTACAAAATCATTGAGCGTACATATAGTAATCAAGTATATATATCTGGCACAATAGAATACCAGATACAACGCGTACAAACAGAAGATATCACAATCTGGAAACCAATACTTTTTCATAGTTTACTGTATTGATTTTCTACTTGTCACAAGAAACAACCTAATCGATGAACAGATACACTGCACCAACGGTTGTGTGGTGTCTGCTTTGACAAATTAATCCCAGGGTAAGTATCTGAGAAAAAAGTATATTCACACCCTACGTACATAGGTAGGTCTATAGTTTATTGTGGTCCGTAGCAGCCGCCCCAGGGATCCGGACTTCACGTTGCTTCATAGAACAATGCGTTCATGGGTCAAAAGCAGATGCACACATGCCTGCATTTTTGTGAAAAGATGCTGCCTACAAACTGTTTCAAATTATAAGTTACTCTAAACTTCTTTAATTTTTAAATTATAATTCATTCTAGCTTCATAATATACCTTTTTCTTTTCTTAATATTTTTTTCTATCTTTATCTTTTTCCTCTTCAATTTCTATACACCCTACTTTCTCCACTCTTCAAAAATCTGCCCGAGGCTGCGATAATTGGCGCAAAAGTAGATAGTCACAACTAGTTGAGAGCGGGAGGCCTAAGTAGGTCCGCAGGAAACCCTCGCGCTGGCAGCTAGGAGTGAAAATTGGTGATCCTTAGATTCACCCGTAAAACTCTTTAGTTCAATAATAAAATGAACTAGTTTTACTTTAATTTTTAAAAAGTTAGTTAATTTGATTGAACTAAAGAGGTTCTAGGTGTACTACTTTTCATCCCTATCGGTAACCCAGGATGGAGATGAGTTAGGGTATGCTAGTCTCCTGGAACATCAATTAGGGATTTGAGTTGCATGACATCCTCAATTTCTGCCAGAGAAGTATCAATGCATCACTGACATTTTTGTAAGGATTATAGAGCTTAAGATTGTAGTTCATGTTTGCTCCAGTTTGTAGTACTGACATGATGCCATCCATGTGTAAAAGATGATTTACCGCAGAGTGAATCATCTACACCAATATCAATGTATTAAGAGTCACTGACATTTTAGATTTGGTCTCACATGTTAGCAACTTTGTTATTCAGTGGATCTCAACTTGATTTCCTACTAAGTCTTGCCACATATATAGATGCAACTACCCAACATGGCAGGGGCCATTTGTATGGCGTACGGAGAACTGACATTGTTGGACCACAATTCTGCTGTGTTTCCCTCGTTAAACCCTATCTTTACACATGTGCCAATGAGTTACCTTTCCTATTCTTGCAATAACATACTCGATCAAATAAATTTATACAACAATGGGCTCTGGAGTTGTCTCCTGGTGAGGGTGGCATCCTATCAATCGAACTGACGGTGGCACCAGGGATTCGATCATCGATCGGAGACAAACTAAAAAAATCCCATCAGCTTAACTAGGCTGTCATTAGTGCTTTAATTTTCTTCAAAAAATACTTCATTAGATGTTGAAAGAACCTCGAGCGTAATCAGTATACTCCTTTCGGTTTTAAAATATTGACACCATTTTTTTCGAACGTCAACTTTGAGTATTTGTTATTTTTTAAAAAATACGATAAATATAATATATTTTATTGGGCTGGTTAAAAATATATCATTACAATTTTGCAAGTTTTGAAATATACCATCGATGTGTCAGTAACAAATGAGACTCTGCAAGTAAATGATATGTGGGTTTAAATAACATATTTTAAATTTTGTAATTTTGTTATGGCATATATCAAATTAATCATATTTCATTCTAATAAGCTTTATCATTAGTGGTATTTAAAACATTACAATATTTTTAAATAATTGAATAATTTTTTTAATAAAATGAGTATATAGGTAGCTTGGCCGGCCATAATACAGGCAACCTACATCTTACTCTAACCCAAATCTAGCGATCCTAGCAAGACCAAGTAGACGGCACATCGGTTGCCTCGAATTTGATTAAGGTTTCAACAACTTGTGCCGAGCGATCGAGCGAGTTCGTGATCCATGGAGCCTCATTTCGGCAACGGCCTCTACAATGGCAACGCTGCCCATGCTCGCGAAGGGCAGCCATTGGAGCAGGGCTATAGCCACTACAGCTTCACATCCTACGACGGGACCTTCTACTCCGACGGTGTGTTTCAGCCCTCCTCCGTATGCGCTTCACCGCCGCCGTACGGTGGCAGCGGGTACACCGTGGCGTGGGCCTCGTCGTCGTCCTCGTCATCCTCTACTTCTCATCGCCACTCCTACCCGCAGCACCTTCATTTTGGCGGCGGCATTGATGAGTACTACGGATGCCAAGTGGAGACGGCCATGGGCGCGGTGGACATGGATCATGTCAGCGCCCTCATGGGAGCTGCCTCCATATCCACAGCCACCACCTCCACCAGCGGGTCTAGCGCCACGAGGACTTACGCACCGGCGTCCTGCTGTACGACGGAGCACCACGGCGAGGCCTTCGTGGCCGCACGTTCCCCGTCATCAGCGATATTGCACTCCAACGCCATCGACGGGTCGAGTGGCGGCGGCGATGACGCGCCGCTGATCGGGGTGCGGAAGCGGCCTTGGGGCAAGTACGCGGCGGAGATCAGGGACTCCACGCGCAACGGCGAGCGCGTGTGGATCGGCACCTTCGACACCCCCGAGGCCGCTGCGCTCGCATACGACCAAGCCGCCTACTCCATGCGCGGCCACGGCGCGGTGCTCAACTTTCCTGTCGAGCACGTGCAAGAGACATTGCGCGATTTGGGGCTCAGTGGCGGGGCCGCCGCCGAGGATTCGCCCGTGCTGGCGCTAAAGCGGCGCCACTGCATCCGCAAGAGGTTGCCCAAGACCAAGAAGGCGGCCGGCGAGCAGCAGACGACGGTGACTAGTCGTGGGGATGGCAAGGAAAAGCAGGCAGCTTCTTGCGTGCTTGAGCTTGAAGATCTCGGGCCAGAATACCTGGAGGAATTGCTTGCTCAGTCTTTTGAATGAGGATATGAACTGAGAGATCACCATTATTCACCATCTGATCAACTGAAGTGCTGGTTCATGAATGGCTCAATGCTAATGATCTAGTTGCTGTTGTTTCAATTCATTTTTGGGGTCGCCTTGATGGTGCTACAGGTGCACATTATACTCACGTCGGCAGCATAAATATCTCCATTCAAAGTGTTATCGGTCGATTTTACCGGTAAACCTGCCTCAAGAACTATTCATAAAATGTCTAGTGACCATATGATAGTGTTTTGTCTTTTTTTTTTTCAGATTTTCAGTCAAATTTAGCCAAACATTCAGTTCACGTGCAAACCTATTTGAGAGCGCAAGTACTCTCTCCGTTCTAAAATATAAGTATTTCTAAGTTTAATCAAAGTCAAATTTTTATTATTTTAATCATTAATAATATATAATAAATAATATTTTATCGTACATTTGCTATTCTTCACTTTAGGCGAAGAATAGCTTATTTTTCACTCATACCCAATTAATCAGCTAACGATTAAGCCAACTGACCAAAACCGACCGACGCGCCCTCGTGCCCCTCCCGCGTGCGTTTGCGACCCGCGCCCACCAACCGACCAACTTTTTTTTATTAACTTACATTCAGTAATTTTTTGTTATGATTGCTTCAGTAATTTCTCGACTACTTCAGTAAGTTTTCTTTCTTCAATAATTTTCTTTAGATTTTTTAAGTAATTTCTTTACCTCAGTGCGAACTTCATTGCATTCAGTAATTTTTAAGGTTTCAATGAGCTCGCGGCGCAGTCGCTCATGTCAATCTTCACTGAAGAATCTCTTGACTGTGTGGATTTTTACTCTCAAATCTCTCATTCTCTCTGCCACTAGACATAAAAAATAGAGGAAGAAAGGTCCGGCGGTGGGGGAGGGGCGGTGCAGGTGGAGCGGCGAGGTGCCAGGGGCGGTGCCAGCCGCGGTGGTGGTCGTCAGTGGTGGACGATGTCGGGGCGGGGTGTTGCATCCCAATAATTTAGCGCGACGACGGCGGTGAACGTCTCAAGCCAAAAAATAGGTCTAAGACCCAGCGCGCGCTATATATATATATATATATATAGACACACACTAATTTTTGAATAAAACAAATGATTAAAGTTGATATTTAAAAGTCAATGGTGACATTAATTTAAAAACAAATAAAGTAACTGAATAACTGATAAATTCTGTATATAAACTGCAACTGCAGCTACCAAAAAGAAAACACCCAACAGCTAGCTATAGAGATTAGCAGTAGCAACTTAACAATGAATTGTTCATTGTCAGATACTTCCTGACCAAGACGATCGAAACGGCCAGGAGAATCTCACTGTCAAGTTTATTGATTATGTCTTCCATGCAAAAATATGTCTACGAATTCAGTAAATGTATGGTTTTGGTTTTAGATTTTATTGTTCTTGACATAACATTTTTAAATGGAATAGCTTGTCTATGAATTATAAGCTGCAGTTAATGGGCCTTATTTTGTGGAAGCCAGCCACGGCCCATGTGCCAGGACTACCGTGTTGGGCCGTAACTTGAACACGGACCTTTGCTGCAACATGGGAAAGGATGCATGGTCAACTCAAGCGCCGGCGCCGTCACCGTCTTGCCCTCCGACCTATCTCCCGAGTCCCGAAGTCATGCACATTGGTGGTGGTAATGGCTGCTCGACAGAGACTGCGGCACCTATGGTCAGGACCGCGCAGGTGGCCGGCCAGTGAGACTGTTCGCCGACGCGATGCACCATATGCTTGGCTTCGGCGGCCGGCGAAGGACGAGGGCTGTCAGACTGTGCTCTGCTCTCGTGGCCGGCGGCATCGCGCACTGTCATGACCCAGCACTGGTGCCTAAACCAATGGTGGAGGTTAGACGACAACACTTCATCGGATGGCTCATATTCAATTACAGTCCCTTGGTCAAAACTTCGTTTTTTACTGCTTGTGGTTAACCAGCATGGTGCAAAAGTACGTACTTGCTGCGCACAGAGGGTACTTACTACTTAGAGAAGCGTTTGTTAGTTACTCGTATCCATGGAGGTTTATCAGTAATGGAATCATTCCTCTGCCGGTCCATATTTATCTCTCGTGTTCTTGAGTTCATGCTGTGATTTGGTTTTGATCCTTCGTTTGATGCAGTTCTGTGGTTTCGTGCTCTGCTGCTGGGTTCCAGTTTGTTCGTGTTCTGGTGGTGCTCTGGACACGCGATGCTTGCTTATCCGGATAGTACGCACCCCATTCTTTCTGTTCGCCGCCGGTTCTCTCTCCCCGGCGTCCGTGGACTCAGGAGACGGGAGATTTCGCGTGTCCGAGGCTTCAGAATACGCTGAGTTCCGCTTACCCGGGAAGCGCGAGACGGGTTCGTCCGTGATCCGTGCGATCGGGCACCGGGTTTCACTCTGCTCTGCTGTTGCTGAGGATTTCCGTTGTTGTTGATCGGGTAGCAGCATGTACCTGACACGCACTTCTCTCCCAGTGCGGGTGCGGCACCCCGGAGCTGGATGATCAGCGCGTGCGCGTGTTACTGGAATGTTTAGAGCAACGTCATCATACACGGACACACTGCCATGCTGCAGTTGAGAAAATACTCTCTCCGTTTTTTAATTAATGTCACTGTTTACTTTTAAATTTAACTTTGATCATTCATTCTATTTAATTTTTTTTGATAAATTTTATATATTTTGATATAATTTGATTTATCATTAGAGTTATTTAAATCACAACTTAAAATTTTACACATTCAAACAATTTTTTTAATAAGACGAATAATCAAAGTTGAATTTAAAAGTTAACGACGATATCAATTAAAAAACGGAGTGAGTACTACATCAGCTCGGGCTCAAAATACAAATGGAAGTAATAAGGTGAATATTTTTGGACGGCAGACATCCATGTCTTCTTCCTCGCACCCATACGTGTGTTCAGCAAGCGAATTGGCTGCCAGGTTACCAAGATGCCAATGAAAATCTCAATTACCTGGACCATCAAGCAGAGGAGGGAGGGGCCTGCCAAACTTTTGAGGAGTGCAGCTTAGTTCGCTCTGCTGCGCAACGCTTGGATTTTTAGTGGGCGCGAACCCCTGCAAAAGCCATAAGAGAGAAGCCTAACTATCCAGATCCAAGTCCAACTACAACACACAAGCCTCTGAGCTGCAGTGTGTTTGCTCCTTCAACGGATTACGCCGCCAACAATTGTCATTGAGCTGAGTTTGAAGGGGTCGTACGAACAAAATCATATCGATATCCACGAATAGATCTTGCTGGCTAGGCGTCTGAAGGGGCACAGTTTTGCAAAATGGTGGAGCCTAGCTAGGCGAAATGGTGTTGGGCCTCCATGGCCACAAGACAAAGTTGTGCTCCGCCAAGAGCAACATACGTGCAGTTGCGACCACGACACTGGAAGGAAGATCCAGTCGATGCCTGTCTAATGAATAAAATGATCGTGCAGACAGACAGACCTAGCCAAACCCCAACATTGCAACAGACTAACCTGCCATTGCTGTACGTTTGTCCTCTACATGCCGGCTACGTACTAACGTATTCAGCCAACATTAGCTGTGCATAGTTGAGACGTCTCCTAACGTTCGATGACATGGCTTCGTTACCTAGCTTTGCCATGCAACGTTCATGGATCACCTGCTTTAATCAACGGAAATTTAGTACTAATAGTCCCGTAAGAGTAGACGAACTGAAGCAGGTCGTAATAAGTAATGTAGAAGATCGCTGCGCAGATAAAGGTTATTACATTTTGATAATCTTTATTGCATACTACTAAACAATATCAAACCATTCGTCGCAAGAAAATACAGCATCGATCGATCAATGTTTTGCACATAAATGGCCGTTCGATGTCCCAAAGGTCACATGAACTCGATTCATGAATATTAAAGTTCAGGCTGCAGAAATAAAGTACGCAGTTAACCGATCCAGATCCAAAAGGTACCTTAACTAACGAATGATCAAGCTCAATACATATATATTTAAACAGAATGGGCAGTCATTGTGACTACCTCTGTGGCATCTGTTTTCTAAGCTAGGCAGCTTCATTGTACTGATTGGTGTGCTGTGCCTGCACCTGGTTGAGTTCAATGAATATGCGAATAAGCCCTATATAATTATACATTGGCTTGCTGTAGGATCCAAAATCACATTCAGAAACAACTCCAATCAGGTCTCCTAGAATCTGGTATCCACATATTTATATATTGCCAGATGGGTCGTTAATAAACTAATTTCGTGTAACGTTATAACATGGTGTGACACGAGGATGACACTTGCTGTGTGCCCTCTTGTTCGGGATCAAGTAATATTCTCCAACCTGTAGTGTGCTTGTATATCTTTTTTTTTGAAAAGTTGTTTGTGTATATTTATAGTTTGCAAAAGCATTATATTGTCCTGACTCCCAAGTCCCCAACATGACGATGTTTTCTTCTTCACTGAATCTAGTATAACACATATTGGCAATGCAGATCACTTCAATTTATTACGATGGCATACTGATGCTCCACTAAGTATGCCAAAACTACATACATATCACACATTATATTTTTAGATACTTTCGTTTTTGTATCATCTGCTGGTACGGTACCTGGTAATTGTACTGCTCATAATTAGTTATTGAGCATTTGCTTTTTTGGCTTTCTTTTGAAGGCTAATAGTCAATTTAATCCTGTTTTTTCAAAACTTTGCTTATTTGATAGCGCTTTTGTACTTCAAATAGCTAATTTGAACCTCATTTGCTGAAAAAGAAGAGTCAAATAAGCAAAGTTAAAAAAACAAGATCAAATTAGCTATGAGACTTTAAAACAGGCTCACACAAGCAATTATCTCTTAATTATTTGATACAAAAATAAATATTTGTATAAAGTACCTCCTTTTTTGCTAATACCACTATGCGTAGCAGCCATAGGCATCGATATACGATTCTTCACGTGCCACTGGTTGCTTCCCAGAACCATATACGCACGGATCTATGCGGCCAGATATTTGCACATGCTTACTAAGGAAATTTGCGAAATGTGCAAAATCTATCTGTTCCAGATGCGCATACAGGTGCAGTTGCTTGCCGGCGCAACATAAATCTTGCAAGATTTCCAACGAACTTTTAAAAATGGATAATTAATTTCCTTCTCTGTGGGAAAACTGCGTGTCCTGATAAAGTTTATTCTTTGTGGCTGATGCATTTTTCTTGGAGCTATTAGCTATTTACAGGTTAGTATTGATTCCATTTAAAAATTAGTTAATTCCCTGAACCTGACCAATTTATTTTTAGATTTTTTTTATTCCATAACTATTGCATCATGCACCGGAATTCCACCAACCACATTCTATATATACAAAATGTTTACATCAGAAATATTTTTTAGTGGGTGGCTGCTGCCTTTTTTCCCTTGTGACAGGTGCTATATGTTCTTCGAAATGTTTGTCATAACCCATCACGCCCGATGTTTACCGTGCTATTATTGGTAGGCCCAATGAAATTATATGTCAGATATTCTGATCAACAGTATAAGATGGACCTTAAAACACACTTAGTTCATAGAGCTGACCTCTGTGAAAAGTATAACTAGATTAACTAAGGTCTCTTTTGAAACACAGGATTTTCACAGTAATCGTACATGAATTTCGTAAAGGACCAGTTCAATTTCAAAGAAAAATGGTGACAAACAAAAAAAAATACTCCATTTTAGGTATTCATGTTTTCCCATTTTTCTATGAAATTAAATTGATTCTTATGAAATTAATGTATGATTTCTGTGAAAATCATCTTGTATTCTAAATTAAGGAGCCCTAATTGTATAACTTTTTCCACACGTGCTACTGGGATCAGTCAGCTGGTATTTCTAGGTTGTTTCCTCATGCACCAAAGGTATTAATTAAATTGATTATCAAAATCCCAACAATGAAACAAATAGCCTGCAAATATGTTGGTTTGTTTGTCCACCGATCTGATGAAGCTTGGCTCCATGCGTCCAGACAAGATTAGCTGTTCACAACAGATCGATGTTCTAACATGCAGGTAACACTGCTACAGATCCAACGGATGAAGGAGACAGATGCCGCAGCCAGCAGCCTGTGCGACAGTAGACAGTTGCCCGGCTTGAGCAAACGCCAGACTCCAATTCTGAACCTCTCTTTAATTTTGAATTAAAATTAAATTATTAATTTAAGCACGTTCCAGTTCCAGGCAGCGAATTCTTGTGAGATCTTGACCGAGGAAAACATACCAGCGGACAAATATACATTGTTCTTACATCCTGCTGGGCATCTCTTTGTATTGTCGTCCATTATGAAACAATATTCACCTGTTACAAGATGACAATCCAAAAGTATATGTAGATAAACCTTTTCATTCTTTTTCTGTGTGAAAAGTAAACCTATCCATTCACCCCACTGTTTTTAATTAAATTTTTTCAGTAAAAGCTAGTTTTTATTAAGGGCCTCATACGTTCTTAAAAACCAAAGTTTTTATTGAAATTAAACTTGTTCAGTAACAACAGTTGGGTGAAGAATAAAACTCACCATCATAGGTTATATATATGTGTGCGCAACAGAAGACATCACAATCTGGACACCCATACTTTTTCATATTATATGGATTTTCTCCTTGTCACATGAAGGAACCTAACGGATGGACAGATACACCGCACCAACGGCCCGGTGGTGTCCACTTCGGTTCCAATAATGTAGAAATACTCCCTGGACGCGGTAACCTGTCGTCGTAAGTATCGTTCTGTTAGTAGTATGAGATTTATTTTATGTTGGGTGGTTGCGTAATTAACAAATTAATCCCAGGAAAAGTAGTCGAGGAAAAGTATACGCGCACCATAATATAGTTAAGTAGTTCTATAGTTTATTCTGCTCCGTAGCAGCCGCCCCAGGGATCTGGCCCTCACGCACGTTGCTTTCCTAGAACCATGTGTTCGTGGATCAATGCAGGCAGATGCACACATGCGTGCATAGCAGTGAACAGATGGCTGCATACAGACTGTCTGTTCCACATGTATTATATGTAATTATATATCCAGGTGCCGAATAAAATGCCTTTAGGTAGCTCTCAAACTGGACTTGTGATAGACAAATTGTTATCGCAGCTCTCAAACTGGAAGGAGATGGAGAAACTGCAGCTAGGGGTGAAAATTAGTGATCATAGGTTCATCTCCGAACCTCTTTAATTTAATTAATAAATATTTTTTTCAGAAAAAGAAAATTAGTCATTTGATCGAAATAAAAAGGCTCGGAGGTGTATCCAAGGGTCACTATTTCTCATCCCTACAGTCAGCCTGAGCTAGAATGGAAATGAGTGAGCGTACGTATGTCAGTCTTTCGGAATATGCATCGGAAAAACTATACTATCTGTGGATTTGAATCGCATGATCACCTTCTGCCCAAAGAAGTATAAATGTAAGGATAAAGCTTATGATTGTGGTTCATGTTTGCTCCAATTTGTAGTACTGACATGATGTCATCGAAGTGTAAAGGATGATTTCCTGTGAAGTGAATCTTGAATGGTAATGCTACTGCATTAAGTCACTGCATTTTGGATCCGGTCTCACATGTCAGCAATATGAATTCCTAATAAATCTTGCCATATATATGCTAGCTACTCAACACGCCACGTGCCACTTGTATGGCGTACGGACAAGTGGCATCGTTGGTCCACAATTCTGTGGCGTTTCCCTCTGTATGCACCCCTTCTAGTCTGAGTCCAAACCCACTCAAGCTTTACACATGTGCCAATGAGTTGTCTTTCCTTTTCTTGCAATAACATACTCAATCCAACAAATTTATACAAAAATGGGCTCTGAAGTTGTCCCCCGGTGAGGCTGGTATCGTGTCGATCGAATCGACGGTGGCACTAGGGATTCGACCATCGATTGGAGACAAACTAAAGTATCTTGTCAGCTAAATTAGGCTGTCATCAGTGCATTAATTTTCTTCCAGAGGTACTTAATTAGGAGCTCAAGGAACCTCTATCACAACAGTGTATATAAAGGCAACCTACATCTTACTACTCTAACCCATCTCTAGCAACCTAGGTATAGAATCCAGAGCCAGGTAGCCTACAGATAGCTTTCATACACCTTACTCTAACCTATCTATAACAACTTGCGCTGAGAGATATCGGGAGTGACTTCGTGATCCATGGAGCCTCAGTTCGGCAACAGCCTCTACTATGGCAACGATGCCTATGCTCATGAAGGGCAGGGTTATAGCCCCTGCAGCTTCACATGCTACGATGAGACCTCCTACTCCGACACCATGGCCGACACCGGTTCGTATCAGCCCTCGTCCGTATGTGCTTCACAGCAGTACGGTGGCGGCGGGTACAACCATCAGTCGTCGTCCCCCGCGGCGTGGGTCTCGTCGTCGTCTATGTCATCCGCTTATTCCCATCACCATTCCTACCAGCAGCAGCTTCATTTTGGTGGTGGCGTTGACGAGTACTACGGATGCCAAGTGGAGGAGGCCATGGGCGCGGTGGACATGGACCGTGTCAGCGCCCTCATGGGAGCCGCCTCCATATCCACAACCACCACCAGCTGGACGACGGGGCACCATGGGGAGGCCTTCGCCGCCTCTAGTTCCTCGTCAGCAGCCATGGACGAGTCGAGCGGCGGCGGCGATGACGCGCCGCTGATCGGGGTGCGGAAGCGGCCGTGGGGCAAGTACGCGGCGGAGATCAGGGACTCCACGCGCAACGGCGAGCGCGTGTGGATCGGCACCTTCGACACCCCCGAGGCCGCTGCGCTCGCCTACGACCAGGCGGCCTACTCCATGCGTGGCCCCGGCGCGGTGCTCAACTTCCCCGTCCAGCACGTGCAAGAGACGTTGCGCGAGCTGGGACTCAGCGGCGGCGCTGCCGCCGGGGATTCGCCTGTGCTGGCGCTCAAGCGGCGCCACTGCATCCGCAAGAGGTCGCCCAAGACCAAGAAGGCGTCCGGCGAGGAGCAGACAACGGCGACTAGTAGTGGGCACGGCAAGCAAAAGCAGTCAGCTTCATGCGTGCTTGAGCTTCAAGACCTCGGGCCAGAATACCTGGAGGAATTGCTCGCCCTTTCTTATGAATAAGGATACGACTTGATAGATCATCATTTCTCATCGTTTGATGTTCTCCTGAAGTGATGATCCATGAAAGTTAGTAATGATCTAGTTGCTGTTATTTCAATTCATTTTTGGGAACACCTTGATGCTGCTGCAACTGCACGTGCACATTATACATAATCGCTGCATAAATATCTCCATTCAAAGTGATATTGGTTGACTTTATTAGTAAATCTGCTCAGTCTGTGAGCCATGCTGCTTAATCTCATGAATTGCTCATCGTTTAATCTTATGGAATGTTATCGTACGTAAAATGTATAGTGACCATGAGACGTAGGCACTAATATGTGCATTCTAGGCTTTCTAGCGACATAGCCACACATGCACTTTCCAAATTCAGATAGCATCTTGACATTTTATTGCAGATTTTTGAGTCATGTTCAGCCAAACATTCAGTTCGCATGCAAACCTGTAATAACTAAGACCTAGCTAGCTACATTGCTCGTCTCCCAAAATAGGTATCTTTCTTGAGTTAGTTCGAGCGGAAGTAAGTTAAATTTGGACAATTATGTTCTATATTTAACACCAAATATGTACACTACAAAAACATATTGCAAGATTCATGGATCTAATGATATCATTTGATGTCTACTAATAATGCATAACAAGGAGATAATATTGAATATTGTTGTCAGAGAAAATATCCATAAGCTAGTTTTGTGTCAGTTCAATGTATGTAGTATATATGTACTCTATTTGCAGTATTAAGTACACTTTATTTGCTTAATAAAGTATCATGGGCATTAGCTGTGTTCATCAGGAGGTGGGAGCCGTTTCCGGGAATCTAGCAGCCCACCCCGTCAACTAAATATAAGAATAAGTTGATGGTGCAGAGATATTTATCTGACCCTATATGCTTCATGCATTATTAGGCGTCAGGTGCTCACGTTCCGATACTGTAGCTGTGGCTTATCCTAACTTGGTTAAAAAAGCATAATTGGGTAAATCAACATAAATCAATACTACATAATCAAGTATGTACTTCTGAGGATTATTAACCGTTACTTTATCAGTAACACTAACAGTGACATGATTTATAAATCTGGTGTGTGTGCGCCTGTGTGTGTGTATATATATATACACTGAAAATTTATTCAGTAAAATCAGTTGGGTGAAAAATAAAACTCATCACCCTATATATATTAAAAAATGCAAAAGAAAATATCTACCATTACTCATGCCAAATCACTGAATCACAACTGATCCCATTCAAGGATGCAAAGACAAGAAACTGACCGGCAAACAGGACCAGTCTATAACTGGTAATAGCTAGTAATCTTTCCTGATTTAATTATGTTTGTAGGAACTGACGACGACCTGATGGGATTGTCCAGGTGGTTACTACACTGTATAAGGTTTTGCTCGTAGGTAACGACGGTAATCACCTTTCCGCGCCAAAAAAATAACGCTGGTGATGACATCCAGGAGGTTTGTCTCATCCAGCCGCCCTACGTCAGGCATGTGTACAGCTGGTCCACGTACTTCAAGTAGCACTGCAGTTTAGCTGTAGCTTGAAAAGGTGTTCAGTACTGTACTACTTAATTATTTGCGAGTAATTAAGGTAATCGATCTGTCTGTTAGACCTACTGTCTGTTAACTAATCCAGTTTGGTCTAACTTGCGCCGGAAAGCCAACTGCATGTGGGTCGCAGATCGATCAGGGGGAGGAGGAGACCTAGAATATATCCGGAAGAAATGGCAAAACCTAGGGGCGCTAGATACAAGGGCGAAGCCAGCGGTATAGTTCGCCGGTGTCATCACCAATATTTAATAGAGTCATTAATACAATAAACAGTTATTGAATACTCCCTCTGTCCCAAAAATAAATGTCATTTTACATTTTCAAACTTCTACTTTACCATTCGTCTTATTCAAAAAATTTGTGAAATTATTATTTATTT
The DNA here is from genome assembly GCA_001602315.1 of Zoysia pacifica. Classification (NCBI taxonomy): domain Eukaryota; kingdom Viridiplantae; phylum Streptophyta; class Magnoliopsida; order Poales; family Poaceae; genus Zoysia; species Zoysia pacifica. Next base: position 97,703 of record BCLH01000213.1, read on the forward strand.
TATTGTAAAATAATTCATTATTAGAAATACTTTAAGCATGACTTGTTTATTTTATATTTTTGTGAATTTTTTGAATAAAACAAATAGTCAAATGTTGATTTCAAAAAATAAAAAATGTCACTTATTTTGAGACGGAGAGAGTAGTAATTTATGAAGGATTTTGAAAAACAAATGGCCGTGTTGGCTGACGCCAATACCTTAGTGTATAGCTTCACACCTGGCTCGATACATATTAATTAGTAACTAGTCAAAAGTTCTCATTTTGATTCAATAACTTTGAGACATGTTGGAATATATATTTTAGGGATGAATTTAGGGTAATCATCTGCATCAGGGTGCATGTAAGGTATTACTACATATGATTGCTCTATGCCTCTATTTGCCGTCTGTTCCGCAGAACAATCCATTGGCCGGTTGGTGTCAACATATCATTTGGTCCTGTAAAAAAAAAACTTAGCCTTCTAGGGTAAGATGCCCCATGGAATTGCATTTATAAGAACTCACACTGATACGGAAAACCTTCAAATCTATGTTCCACTCTTATATAGTGGCACTGTAGCCAGTGTGATTGATCAATGACATACGCAAGGTCTTAGACATATCCTTGTTTGGGATAGACGAGGGTATGTCTTAACGCCATATATGCTGAAATTTGCTCACACGGAGAGTTGAACAAAGGATAAGGAGTGGTACTAGAGCATTCTAACCAGCTCAGATACATGCCTCCTTGCAGTAGTGCAGGTTTTATAGCGAAGCCAATAGTCACAAATGACTCATGCAGATTTTGTTATTTTATTCTATGACTCTTTTCACTTTCATCATAAAATCGTAATGCTAGACCTCTATATACTTGTAATCTGTGACGAACATGAAGATTTCATCATACATATGCCTTGTTCAAAACATCACGAGGAAATGTCATAGACCTAGTGATACGCCCTCCGTCCCATAATAATTGTCATTTTAATCTTTTCAAGTTATCCTAATTTTCAGTACATCTCACCTTTTTGCTTCTTAATTTCCGTGCCTAGATCTAATGTGACAAGTAAATACGGATGGAAGAAGTATATGATATCACAAAACAGAAGCAACCTTTACTGATGGATGCCAAGTGCCTGTAGGAATTTTTGGATAGACTTGTCAGATCAGCACATTTGGTCGAATTCTACTCCCTCTATCCTAAATAGCCATTGTTCTAGGATTGTTCTCATACTTGCAAAATTAGGGCCCATTTTTGGTAGAGCTCCACAGAGCTGATTCACTGGTGCAATCGGGGAAGCTGTACCAATAATATTCAAGAGAAATAATTCTTGACTAATTTTGTAGAGTGATGTTCTCTGAAATAAACTAAGAGCTAGGAACTAGAAAATGTAGTTATTCTTGATCTTGTGAAGTGGTTCTCTTTTCTGATTTCAAAAGTTTATGCTATGCTAGAGAATCAAAGAGAACCACTTTCAGTTATAAAATCACTTTTCATCAGAGAATCACTTCTAGAGAAGCTCCGCCAAATTGGCTCTAACACATCTGATAAATTTTACTCCCTGCGCTCTGCAATAGCTGTCCTTCAAGAGTTGATCTAAGTCGAAATATTTTAAGAGTAATCAAGATTTTATAAAATTAGGACACCAAATAGTACCATTAAACCCATCGTGAAATATGTTTTTGTAGTGTACTTATTTAATGTCAAACATAAAACATAATTGGTCAAAATTAACTTAGTTTTACTTGACCCAACTCAAGGAAGACACCTATTACGGGACAAAAGTAGTAGCTAGCTAGGTTTAAATTTGTCTCTGAAATAGGTTGCACGGGAACTACTGAATGTTTGCCTAAATTTGACTGAAAATCTCAAAAACAAAAAGACAAGATACTAACACATGGTCACTATACATTTTATGATGAACAATTCATTAAAATTAAATGATGAACAGTTCATGAGATTAATCAGGGATGGTTAACAGCATAGGCAGGTTTACCAGCAAAATTGACCGAGAATAATGTGCAGTTGCAGCATCATCAAGGTGATCTCAAAAATGAATTGAAACAACACAGACTAGATCATCAGCATTCATGAACCACAGAATCAGCACTTCAATCCGCAGATCAGACGGTGAATAATGGCGCTCTCAGTTCATATCCTCATTCAAAAGACTGGGCAAGCAATTCGTCCAGGTACTCTGGCCCGAGATCTTCAAGCTCAAGCACGCAAGAAGCTGCCTGCTTTTGCTTGCCATGCCCACGACTAGTCACCGTCGTCTGCTGCCCGCCGGCCGCCTTCTTGGTCTTGGGCAACCTCCTGCGGATGCAGTGGCGCCGCTTCAGCTCCAGCACGGGCGAATCCCCAGCGGCGGCCCCGCCACTGAGCCCCAGATCGCGTAATGTCTCTTGTACGTGCTGAACGGGAAAGTTGAGCACCGCGCCGGGGCCGCGCATGGAGTACGCGGCTTGGTCGTAGGCGAGCGCGGCGGCCTCCGGGGTGTCGAAGGTGCCGATCCAAACGCGCTCGCCATTGCGCGTGGAGTCTCTGATCTCCGCCGCGTACTTGCCCCACGGTCGCTTCCGCACCCCGATCAGCGGCGCTTCATCGCCGCCGCCGCCGCCGCTGCCGCTCGACCCGTCGATGGCGTTGGCGTGTATGATTGCTGCTGATGGGGAATGTGAGGCCGTGAAAGTCTTGCCGTGGTGCTCCATCGTCCAGCAGGACGCTGGTGCGTAAGTCCTCGAAGCGCTAGACCCGCTGGTGGTGGCAGTGGATATGGAGGCAGCTCCCATGATGGCGTTGACATGCTCCATGTCCACCGTGCCCATGGCCTTCTCCACTTGGCCTCCGTAGTACTCATCAATGCCGCCGCCGAAGTGAAGCTGCTGCTGGTAGAAGTGGTGATGGGTAGTAAAGGATGACGAAGACGACGACGAGACCCATGCCGCGAGGGACGACTGATGATTGTACCCGCTGCCCCCGTACGGCTGTGGTGCAGCGCAGACGGAGGAGGGCTGAAATACACCGGTGCCGGCCGAAGCCGTATTGTAGGAGTAGGAGGTCCCGTCGTAGGAGGTGAAGCTGTAGGGGCTATAACCCTGCTCCAATGGCTGCCCTTCGCGAGCATAGGCAGCGTTGCCGTTGTAGAGGCCATTGCCAAAATGAGGCTCCATGAATCACGAACTCACTCTCGGACTCTCGGTCGCTCAGCACAAGTTGTTGAAACCTTAATCAAATTCGAGGCAATCGATGTGTAGTCTACTTAGTACTTGCTAGGGTTGCTAGAGATGGGTTAGAATAAGATGTAGGTTGCCTTTATAATATGGCCGGCCAGGCTATTTATATATACTCCTACCTTCCAGTTCGTTTTTGTCACATCCCAAAATTCTAAACCAAGAAAATGAGAAGTTTTAAAAATTTTATTTGGGCAACTTAGCTTTTCTAAGCTCTTTTAAAAATTTTCAAAAATGAAATTAAACTAGAACAACATAGCTAAAAGGAAAGTTTCAAAATTTAAAATTTGAACTTGCCAAGTGTTGATTTTTCTCGTTTTCTCGCTTTTGTTCTTTTGGAGTTTATTTGCTTGTTTGTGGAGTTTGGAATTTCCAAAAGCCATACCAAAATAGAGAAAATTTGAAATCTTCCCGCGTGGGGCCGAATCTCTCCACTGGGCCGGCCTGCTCCCTACCCCGGTCCAGCCCACGCGCACCCCTGCCCCCCTTCTCCCTCAGCGCGCCCCCACCGGGCCGACCTCGCTCGCCACCTGGCCGGCACAACCGGCCACGCCGTGCTAGCCGCTGTCCGACGGCCCCAAGACGCCGTTGACGCCCTCCATCACCAGCCGTCTGGCCACCTCTCCGCGCCCATAGCTAACCGCCGCGAGCCACGAGGCCCTAGTACGCCCCCCAGCGCCCCGGCTACGCCCCCACGCACCACGAGTCAGGCCAGCTGCCTAACAACCATCACAGCTGGACATTGCCGCGCGTTTCAGCCTTAATTTCTCTCCGTCGCGCCGATCCGAGCTCTCACCGCCGCGCTGGCTGTAAAAGGCCCCCACTGTCACGCCTGTGCACCCTTTGCGCCGCTGCCACGCCTGCCCAGGTCCAGCTCCTTCTCCTGCTCGCCGTCCCACCGAAATTTTTGAGATTTGCCTTTCTTCCCCGTCGCCGGCCACCTAGCCCCACCGCCGATTCCCCTCCAAATCCGGCGACCATTAGCCCAATTGAACCACTTTAGAGCACCGCCAGCACGCAGAGAAGCTCGCCGAGCTCGCCAAGCAGCCCGAGCGCACCCCACCTGCCCTCCCCACGGGAGCTGCCGCCCGCCGCCGTGCGGCTCATGGCGCCGGCCACTGTGGCGCGGCCACCAGCCAAACTGAGCGCGTCACGAGGCTCCTAGAGCCCGTGCACAGCTTTCGGGCCGAGGAGGGGCCCTCCTATTGAGGCTTTCACCCCCCTCGCCGGCATCACCGCCCACGCGCCCCTGGCCGAGCCGCTGCTGCTGTCTCGGCCTGCCGCTGACCGTGACGACCCCGTCACTCATACCCCACCCACGCCGCACTCGCACCCACCCTTCGGCCGGCTGGCAGCAGCCCTGCAAGGGCAGTGCCCCCATGACCACCATGCGCGCGCGCATCGGGCAGAACGCGCCTAGTGCGTGTCCAGTGCACACCCTCTCGTGCCGCCGTTCTGGCTCGCCGCCGGCCGGGGTGGACGCCTGTGACATCCCGAATTTTAGAAAAAGTCTAAAAATACGTAATTCAAAATTTTTCTAACTTTCACTCTAACTATTTTCTTTTCACTTCTCACCTTTTCTTTTCTTTCCTATTTCAAAAGGTGAAATCCTCACTAAATTAAAACTTATCTAAATTGAAGATTTCAAAATATTAAAATTTGAAGTGTGACAAGTGAATGACTCCGTTTGCCTTCTTTTCTTTCCGTTCGTTTCCAACGTTTTTATTTCCAATTCCCTAAAGCCTAAATCTAATAAATTATCCTGAAATTCAAGTCCGCTCAGTTCCTTTGAACTCAATCATTTTTAATTTCGAGCCCATCGAATTCCTTGAATTCCAAATCAGGCCAATTCTTTTGATCTTTTTGACCTCGTCCGAATTAATTTACTCCTTTCAGATAGCCATTTATCTCCCGAATTTTATATAATAAAATCTATTCAGAATTTGAAGATAATCCTAAAACGAAAGTTGTTCATCCTGAAAAGTTCTTCAACCCTGCAAAATTTTATATTCATCGAAGCTCGGGAGGTTGACCTTTTGAGGGAAAAACAGAGGCTGCTGCTGAAATTCCGGAAAATCAGAAAAATAGAAAGAAGTCGTGGGTCCCGCCTGTCAGCATCTTCACCTTTCTCCATCCCTATCTCCTCCTCTTGTCTTCTTCCTCGCGCCGCTTAGCCAGCGCACCAGCACGCGCCATGCCACGCTCAGCTCAGGCGCCCTTCGCCCCTGCCACGTCTTCCTCTCCGCGTCTGCTTCATTCTCGCGTTGGACTCAAAACCTCGCGTTGTTTCACTGTCGCTCTGCTCCCGAAACCGGCAGTCACCATGAGCGTCATGTCGGCCACCACGCCGTGCGTGCCCTCCCGGCCATCGCGCCACTCCCGCCGCCTGTCCTTCTCGCCATCACTCACGGACTCAGCTCCTCCGCTCCTCAATTCCACCGGAATCGAACCCCAACATCATCCCTCGCCGTCGCCCTGCCTAGGAAGCCGGCCACCACCTCGATTCGCCTCTTCCGGCGAGCGGCCCCTTCCGGCATAGTGTGTGTCATCCCCACGGTCTACCCTCCCGCTGGAGCGCGCCGATTTGGGCGAAATTCGATTGGAGCCGAGCCCCAGCCGTGCACCATCGGGGCGCCCCGCCCCTGACATTGCCGGCTCAGAGCAGCACCTTCCCGACTCCTTTGAACCTTCGACGAGCTCCACCGCACGGCCTCCTAGCTCCTACATCATAGCTCCATGGCCGCTCAGCCTCACCGCAGCCTGGCGCCGCGCGCCCTCTGCCGTGCCGCCCCTTCTCTGTCACCGGCGTCTTGCGTCGCCTCCCCGGCCCCATCGCGTTCACGAGCATGTCCACCGCGACGCCGTCTAGCTCCTCCGCCAGGGCCCCAAGCCCCTCCGGCCGTCCACCGCCTGGCCGCCGCCACGGCGCCCAGCGTGTGCCGGTGAACCGACCTGTGGCCGCTTGGCCTACAGAGCGTGGGCAGGGACCACAAGTCCCGTTTAGGAGAAATGTTAGCCGATTGGTAAAATCCTTTTACACAAAAGCCCTCTTGTTCCTTTAAATTCGTCAGTCAATTTCCTCAGCCAAGTAGTATTTGATCAAATCACAGATTGGTCCTCTAGGAGTTTTGTTATTTACAATTTAGTCCTTTTCACTGTTACAGCAAGACCCCTGTTCGGTTATGTAATTACTGAAGCACCCACACACGCACGCACCCCTGAGGGTTAGGCTCCCTAATCGGCACGTGTCCAGGACACAGTTGCCACCCGACCCATTCACACATGTCCTGGAGCTCGGACACGGACACCTTTCTGTGACCCCGAATCGAGCTTGGACCCAGTCACAATCTCGTGACCTCGAGCCGGGTCACCACTAGACTTGGACCTCGTGTCCATGAGCTTGGACACGGTCACGCTTCCGTGACCCCCAGTCGGGTCACTACTGGACTCGGAGGACGTGTCACAGTTTTCACGTGTCCGCGTGTCCACAGACACAATCACAGTTCTCGTGTCCACGGACACGTTACAGTTTTCACGTGTCCACGTGACCACGGACACGATCACAATTCCCGTGTACACGTGTCCACGGACACGATCACAGTTTTCCCGTGTCCACGTGTCCACGGACACGTCATAGTTTTCCCGTGTCCACGTGTCCACGGAAACCCCGAACTTTTCCGTGTCTATGAAAACCCCGAACTTTCATTCTCACATGTCCACGAATCCCCGAACTTCCACAAAACCAAGAACTTTCACTCTCACGTGTCCACGAATCCCCGAACTTCCACAAAACCACGAACTTTTACTCTCATGTGTCCACGAATCCCCGAACTTCCACAAAACCACGAACTTTCATTCTCATGTGTCCACGAACCCCCGAACTTCCACAAAACCACGAACTTTCACTCTCACGTGTCCACGAATCCCCGAACTTCCATTCTCACGTGTCCACGAATCCTCGAAATTCCACAAAACCACGAACTTTCACTCTCACGTGTCCACGAATCCCCGAACTTCCACAAAACCCCGAACTTTCACTTTCACGTGTCCACGGACACGTCACAGTTCACGTGTCCACGGACACTATCACAGCTCACATGCTCACATGTCCATGAACACGTCACAGAACTCTGTGTCCACAGAGAAATACCCCATTCTGGACACTCGTGTGTCCAGGGGCCGTGGACACAGGCCGAACCACGTGTCCACATGTTTTTTCTCGATTCTGGATATGCAGGTGTCTAGAGGCCGTGGACACAGGCCGAGCCACGTGTCCATTCAGCCTTTGCCAGTTTTCGGTCATAGACTAGCTGACAGCATCACCACAAAGTTCGTCCCCTGTTTCACACCTGCACACACACACACTCGACAGCTGTGGACACATGCAGGGTAGCGCGTCCACGAGGGAGATTTCCTGTTTTCCATCGTGAACACCTTGTTCGTCTCACCACTGCCACCCCTCAACTCCGTTTTCAGTGAGTTTGACACCGTTGGAACCGTTATCTAGAGCTCCACCGCATCGAATCATCCAAACCTCAGCCCACATCCGCTCTTGCTGGTTTGCTCTATTAGTAAGTTCTTCGTTGAGTTTAATCGTGTTTCTTCTTTTGTATTATCGTTGTTAGTGCAAGTCTTTAACTTTGATGCATTTTAAGCATACATTTATACTAGCTAAGGCACGCCACAGCATAGCATAACCTCATTATTTAGCACACATTAGTACGCGCACCATGTTAGCACTAAATAACCTAACTTAAAATTAGAATTATAGAATTAATAGTTAAACACTAATAACTAAATACTAGGAAGTAAGTAAACACTTTAGTTAGCAGCCCATAAGCAACCTGTCATGCAGTCACCCATGTAAGGGCACCTTTTAGCGCTTGTGCCACTTGTCAGTTCTAGTAATTTAATTATATAAAATAAGTTAGGTAATTAACTATTAAGCACCTAAAGTAGTACATTTATATAGGTATAAACTAAATAACTAACAGTAGCAATTTGCCCATCACCACATCACAGTTAATGCCATTTATGTAGTGTAGGCGTTCATTTGTATAGTAAAATCAAGAAATATTCACTAGAAAGCCCGTGCAATATTTTGGCATACGCTAGTGCTCGTGCCACCTATTAGCACAAACGATATAATTATTTAGTCAATAGCTCTAAATTAAGGTATGCACAAAATGACATAAACTACACACCGTGCTCTCGCTCGTACTAGCGAGAATGCATGTTAACCCTTCACTGAACCTCACTTTAAGTCAATAGGTACCGCAACATGCATGACTTGCCCTAAGTTTTCCTCGCGGTGTTATCTGGTTCTTAGTTGGAGTTCTTTGGATTTTATCGCTCCTTCTTGAGTTGTGTTTCTTTCGCAGTAGTTTTATTAGGCTTTTCCTTCGCGTAGATAACACTGAGCGTAAGGAAGAGTCAAGCCTCAAGAGGAACCAGAAGGTCTACGTATGAAGAGAAGCTCGTAGATTGGGCGCGAAGCCAAAGGTTGAAGATTGAGATCTTGAAGAAGAAGCCTCCAATCTCAAGCTTGAAGATTAAGGAATTTGCAGGCAAGCTCTAACCTCATACTGGAACCTATATTTTGCTATTGCTCCTATAGTGCCTATTTATTCTGCTATGCATGATATTTTTGTTTGAAATATTGTGTTAGTAATAATCCTACTTGTTTCTAGATATTTATATTTATGTTAGTAACTTGCTGTATAGATATAAATATCTTCCTTGAAAACCATTGACAAAGTGTCCTTGATAGCCATAGGGATTCTATTCCTAGATAGTTTTACGGAACAGATATTACCTTGTACTAGATCTGCTTAGGACCCCATTTACGGTGCTCCGCACCGCTGCACCATATACCATTAATTTGCAAAATGAGTTGAAAGAGTTTGGTGGTGTGAGTATAAATAAAAGGGGGCGGGATTAGAACAACTGGTGCTAGGTGAAGAGGGGATGTTTCTGGCCGTGGGGTGGGGCTCACCTGAGGTGATGGTGATAGGTGTGTAGGCTTCGCTGTGGTCCACCTGCCGTGGACGAGACCACCACCCCTGCCATATAAGGACCGGTTCGATAGCCCTCGACTTGGTAATTCTTGTGCAACCACAGAACCTGTACATTTTGGGCAGGACTTATGCCCTCTACGTATTCTTTCCACATCGAACCACTGGGGGGGGTCAGTAGTGAAGACACAAAGGAACAGGAGAAGGGCGTGAGATGACTCGCTGCTTGGCCTTCGACAGTAATTGCCCGCGTCACGGGAGCATAAGCCCGCAGATATAGCCCCTAGTTTGATAATACCCGGGGATTGGAGGGGACAAAAAAAGGCGTGAATGCAGTGGATATTCAAGACCTGGCTTCGGGAATGTACCGACGCGTCATTGACGACCTGGAAAACCTCGAGGGATGGCCCCTGTTTGCACCTTGGGTGGAATCTGTGGAAAACTGCGTAGATGTGGGATAAGCGTTATGCAACTCTAATGATCAGGAGTAACATAACCTGTGGTTACAGTGTACAACCTCTGCAGAGTTAAAAATCCTTCTGGATAGGCCGTTGTCACAGTATTGACATGCTACTGTTCGAGCGCCCTACGATTAGATTTTCTATACTGCCTTGATGTGTGAGTGGGTGTAGCTACCCGTGTTTTGGAAAGTCGCTGGAGGGGATAGTGGAGGCCCTTCCAGTTAAAACTTAGGATCTGGCGAGAACGGTTTTTACTTTCTCAAGTCCAACTTATTAAAATATGGATAATAAATGCTTTCACTCCCTTTTTAAATCTTCTGTAGTGAACTTTGCATAAAACTGGCTTTTTGGCAACATGGACCTTTCTGCCTCATCCTTGCTACAACCAATGTGCATCTATATTTATACTTTTGCTTAGTGTTGGAGCTTGCTGAGTACCTTATGTACTCACCCACCTGCATTTGTCATTTTAGACAGTGAGGATCACGTAGACGTTGTGCTGGTTTTGTTCTGCTTCCTAAGTCTGCTTGTGAATTTGGGCCCTGGTGTTTCGCTGCCTGCTCTGCTTTTAGTTGGTCAACCGGTGTAGGATCGTCTACGATCCTCATGGTGTGGCCACTAAAAGTCTTGTCTCAGGTTAGTTTTTCTTTTGAAGTATGCTTTTGATATACATTCTGTTGTGTTCTGTGTATCAGCTACTGATCCAAGGACTCATACGTGTATCACAGTGCATTCTGGAAACGGGGTGCATGACAACGCCGCACTACCACCCTCACACTTAGGCACACTCGAGGCCTGCCTCACACACACACACGCCCCTTTGGTCACGCCTCATGCACGCGCGCAGGCCAGAACACATCGGTGCTCGCCTAGAGCGCGCCCGAACCACCCGGAGCACATCCAGAGGTGCCCGGAACGTGCCAGAGCGCGTCCGAAACATCCCGTGCGCGTCCTGGCATGCCCTCAGGCGCCGAACAGTGAGCGCGGCCCTGGTCCCCCACCAGAGGGCCGCGTGGCTCTGCGAGACGGCCGCACGCACACGCACACTCACGTTCACGCTAAGTTCGACTCCTAAGACCTGGACACGGACACGGTCGCATGTCCATCTTGGACACAGCCACGGACCGGTGTCCACAGTCACGGCCACGGGCAACGTGTCCACAAAACCTCGAACACGTGTCCACAAATCCACAGGACTCGTCACAGTTCACGTGTTCACGAATCCACAAGACCCGTCATAGTTCACGTGTCCACGAATCCACAGGACCCGTTACAGTTCATGTGTCCACGTGTCCACGGAGAAAACCTCCGATTCTGGATACCCGTGTGTTCAGGGGCCGTGGACACAGACTGAACTATGTGTCCACGAGAATATCCCCGAGTCTGGACACCCGTGTGTCTAAGGGTCGTGGACACAGTCCGAGCCATGTGTCGACGCAGCTTTCCCACAGCCCGTCACAGCCACTTTGCCGGCCAATTCACCACCACATTTTAGCTCCGATCACAACCACCAACCTACCGTTAGAACCGTTATCACGAGGCCTACCATCCTAGGTCATCCAAACTCCATGTTTCTGTTTGGTGCTTGTTTTATTTGTAATTTTGTAGCTTTTCTTTTAGTAGGCTTATTGTAATTGTTGTTTGTAGCCGAAGAAGATCCCGAAGAGGAAGAAGAGCCCAAGTACGAAGAAGAGCCTGAGGACGCAGCTGAAGGCAAGTCCGAACACCCTCTTGCACCATATTGAACCCATGTTTTGTTACCGCACCCATAGAGCCCAATGCTTGCGTTTATTTCATAAATTGTGTTAAAACATTGTGTAGTTTTATACCCACTTGATACTAGGTAGTTATATTAATGTCAGTTACTTGCTGAAGTTAATATGAATTACATCCTTGTTCGCCGATTGATGACGCACCCTTGTTAACCATAGGAATTCTGTCTTTAAATACGTTTAAAGAGCAGAAAGTTGCCTTGATAATAGAATGCTTAGGGCTTTCCCCTTACGTTGCTAGTCATCGTCACGCCATACACTAAATATTTTTGAAATGAGTTAAAGTGAGTTTGATGGTGTGAGTAAAATAAAATGGGATGTGATTAGTACAACTGGTGCTAGGTGAAGATGGGTGATTCTGGTCGTGGGGTGGTGCTCACAAGAGGTGATGGTGATAGGTGTATAGTCTTCATTTTGGTCCACCTGTCGTGGACGAGTCCGCCACCCCTGCCATATAAGGACCGGTTCGTTAGTGCTTGACTTAGCAATTTCGTGCAACCACAGAATCCGACAAATGGGAGAGACTTATCCTCGCTATGTAGGTATTCCACATCGAGCCATTAGAAGATCGATAGGACACAAGGGGATAGGAGAAGGGCGTGAGATAACTCGTTGCTTGGCTTTCGGCTATGTAATTCCCCACATCATAGGACCGTAAGCCCACGGATATAGCCTCTGGTTTGGTAAGTAGGCGACCTAAAAAAGACGTGGCTGTGGTAAATCTTCACGATGCGGCTCCAGGAATGTACTGTCACGTCATAGGGAGGGTGATACCCCGACGGATAGCCTCTGTGTACATCTTAAGTAAAATCTGTGGGAACCTATGTAGTTGTGGGGTAAACGTTATGCAAATCTGTTGATCAAGAGGAGCAACTTGTGGGTACAGTGTACAAGCTCTGCAGAGTGTAAAATCCTTCCAGATAGGCCATTGTCACGGTATTGACATGCTATTTGTTCGAGTACCCTACAATTAGTTTTCTGCATTGTCCTTGACGTGTGAGTGGGTGTAGACGCTCGTGTTTTGGAATGTGTTGGCTGCGTGCCGAGGGCCTGCATGGATGCGTGCTAGTGCCCGACTAAAATTTGGGAACTGTTGGAAGGAGTGAAAACCTTCCTCAGGTCCACTCTACTAAAAGATGAAAAATTGTTTTCCATCCTGTTTAGAAACCTTTCCCTCTAGGAAGCCTCGGCATAAAAACTTGCTTTCTGCAAAACTCAAACCTCAAGCCTTTTCTTGCTCCACCTTTTGCCCTTACTCCTCCTTACAGTTAGGGCTTGGTGAGTACTTTTGTACTCACTCTATCCCTTGCTGTTATTGTTCTGAGGACAAAGATGACGAGGATGATGCCAACTATGAAGATTAGAAGTCTCGCGCTTCGCTCGAGTGTTGCCTGTGATTTGCTAGTAGTCATCAAGTAGGTGTGATGTTTGAATAAAAGTCGTCGACTTGTTGGTTGAAAAATAAGTCATGCTTGCTAGACCTTTTCGAAGGCGTGTAATACTTCAGACCCGTATGTCTAATAATATCACTTTGTTTTTGATGTGCGTACCAACTACCAGTTCAGAGATTAGTACATGTGGCACCCCGTTTCCAGAATGCACTGTGATACATGTATCAGTCCCTAGATCAGTAGCTGATACGCACAAACACAATAGAATGTATATCGAAAGCATACTTCGAAAAGAAAAACTAACCTGAGACAGGACTTTTAGCGTCAACACCGTAAGGATCTCTACGATCCTACACTGGTCGTCCAACTAAAAGCAAAGCAGGCAGCGAAACACTAGGGCTCAAATCCACAAGCAGACTTGGGAAGCAGAACGAAAACCAGCACGTCACCTACGCGATCCTCACTGTCTAAAACCACAAATGCAGACGGGTGAGTACATAAGGTACTCAGCAAGCTCCCTTACTAAGCAAAGGTATATGTTTAGATGCACATTTGGTTGTAGCAAAGATGAGGCTACGGGGTTCAGTTTTTGCGATAAGCCAGTTTTTATGCAGGGTTAACTACAGAAGATTTTTAAAGGGGAGTGAAAATATTTGTTGTCTATATTTTAGTAGGTTGGACCTAGGAGAGCATAAACCATTCCCGCTAGTTCTCAAGTTTTAACTGAAAGGGCCTCCACTATCCAATCCAGACACTTCCCAAAACACGAGCAACTATACTCACTCACACGACAAGGATTTCATAGAAAAACTAATCGTAAGGTGCCCGAACAATTGCATGCCAATATCGTGACAACGGCCTATCCAGAAGGATTTTTAACTCTGCAGAGGTTGTACACTGTACCCACAGGTTATGCTACTCCTGATCAACAGAGTTGCATAACGTCTATCCCACAACTATATAGGTTTCCACAGATTCCATCCATGATAAATACAGGGGCTATCTCTCGGGGTTTTCCAGGCCACCGATGACGCGACGGTACATTTCCGGAGCCGGATCGTGAAGATTTACCACAGTCACATCTTTTCTTGGTCCCCTATGACGCCGAGTATTACCAAACCAGAGGCTATATCCGTGGGCTTATGGTCCTATGACGCTGGCAATTACATGGTCGAAAGCCAGGCAGCGAGTCATCTCATGCCTTTCTTCTGTTGTCTTGTGTCCTACCGATCTCCTAATGGCTCAATGTGGAATACCTATATAGCGGGGATAGGTTCTGCCCAGATCAGGTTCTATGGTTGCACGAAAATTACTAAGTCGAGGACTAACGAACCGGTCCTTATATGGCAGAGGTGGCGGTCTCGTCCACGATAGGTGGACCACACCAAAGACTACACACTTATCACCGACACCTCAATTGAGCCCCACCCCACGACCAGAATCAACCCTCTTCACCTAGCACCAGTTGCACTAACCCCACCCCATTTTATTTTACACACACCACCAAACACAGTTTAACGCATTTTGTAAATAAATGGTGCATGGTGTGGCGGTGCGAGGCACCGCAATTGGGGTCCTAAGCATTCTAATAACAAGGCAACTTTTCATTCATTAAAGTATTTTAACGACGGTGTCCTATGGTTAACAAGGAGGGTGTCGTCAATGGGTATTCAAAGTATTTAATATTAATGTCTACTAACTGACATTAATATCAGTAAAGCAATCAATCAAGGTAGGATGATAACTATCACAATGTTTTAAATCAAAATATTACGCATAACAGAAAAGATAGGCACTATAGGAGCATTAGCCAAATATAGGATCAATATGATTAAGGGGGTAGAGCTTGCTTGCAAACTCCTAGTCTTCGGAGCTTGAGGTCGGAGGCTTCTTCATCAAGATTCTAGTCTTCTATCTCTGGCTTTACGTCCAAATCCTCGTGCTTCTCTTCACACGCTGACCTTCTGGCTCCTCTTAAAGCTTGACACTTCCTTACACTCAGCGTTATCTACGCGAAAGGAAACACCTAATAAAACTACCGAAAAAGAAACAAGGCTCGAGAAGAAGCAATAAAATCCAAAGAACTCCGAATAAGAACCAAATAAAATCCAAAAGAAAGCAGATGACAAAGATCTTGTATGAGTTGGCGGCTATTACATTCTAATTTATTTTAAACGCTTTTATTTATGACTGAGATGATTACGTGGGTGCACTATGAGTATTGGATCATCGTTAGGGCTTTCCTAATGTTGCTATATACCAGTATGCTATGTGACATTGCACGACCAATGTGGTGTTTACGTCTTGTGTGTAAGTGTACCTACATGTACATGGGTACAAGTACGTGATAAGTATGTGATTATGATTATGTTTGTCTGTGGCACTAGTGCATGTATATACGGGCGAGATGCATGTATCTAGGTGGCAGCAACTTGGGTTAGTAGGTACACAGTGTGCTATTATTTGTTGCCTAACTTCTATATGCAAGTGGTTCCTATTGTTTCGCAATTAACTACCATATTTTATCCCTATAGTTAAACTAGTGAGGTTGACTGGTGGCACTTGCACTATTGTAGTATAATATACATGAAAATCTATTGTGATTAGAGATTAATTATTTTACTTCCATAACTAAACTTTCTAATTAGTTGAGAATACCCTATTAATGCATGCTAACATGAAGTGCAATGCATATGCGGTTAATTAATATTTACTTAAATATATGTTCCTACTTTAAACTATAGTACTAAAACTAACATGGATATGCACACTTATGGTAGTGATGCTATAAAATCATGCTGATAACGTGGAATGCACACCTATCTAATATGAGCTATGCTAAAGAATAGGTCGCAATATGAGGCACGCATTAAAACCAACTCCAATAAAACTTACTATTAAAACAACCAGCAAGATCGGATGTTGGCTGAGGTTTGGATGATTCGATGTGGTGGAGTTCGAGACAACGGTTCTAACGGGGCCGAAACCACTGAAAACGGAGTTGGGGTGTGGCGGTGGTGAGGCGAACAAGGTGTTCACGATAGAAAACAGGAAATCTCCCCTTGGGACACGCTACCCGGCATGTGTCCACAGCTGTCGGGTGTGTGTGTGCAGGCGTGAAACAGGGGACGAACTTCGTGGTGATGTTGTCAGCTGGTCTGTGACCGAAAACTGACAAAGGCTGTGTGGACATATGGCTCGGCCTGTGTCCACGGCCTCTGGACACCTGTGTGTTCAGAATCGAGAAAAATCCTGTGGACACATGGTTTGGCCTGTGTCCACGGCCCCTGGACACACGGGTGTCCAGAATCGGGGATTTCTCCGTGGACACAAAATTCTGTGACGTGTTCGTGGACACGTGAACATGTGAGCTGTGATCGTGTCTGTGGACACGTGGACTGTGACATGTCCGTGGACACGTGAAAGTGAAAGTTCGGGTTTTGGTGGAAGTTCGAGGAATCGTGGACACGTGAGAGTGAAAGTTCGGGGTTTTGTGGAAGTTTGGGGATTCGTGGACACGTGAGAGTGAAAGTTCAGGGTTTTGTGGAAGTTCGGGGATTTGTGGACACGTGAGAGTGGAAGTTTGGGGTTTTGTGGAAGTTCGGAGATTCGTGGACACATGAGATCGTGACGTGTCTGTGGACACGTGAAATCGTGACTTGTCCGTGGACACGTGGACACGTGAAAACTATGACGTGTCCATGGACACGTGGACACGGGAGAATTGTGATCGTGTCCGTGGACACGTGGACACGGGAAAACTGTGACGTGTCTGTGGACACGTGAAATCGTGACGTGTTCATGGACACGAGAAAACTGTGACGTGTCTGTGGACATGGGAAAACTGACACGGGAAAACTGTGACGTGTCTGTGGACACGGGAAAACTGTGATGTGTCCATGGACATGGATCGTGACGTGTCTGTGGACATGGAAAAACTGTGACGTGACCGTGGACACGTGGACACTTGAAAACTGGGTCTGTGGACACGTGGCCAGTGCTGTGTCCGTGCCTGTGGACACATGCTTTGAGTCCGGTAGTGACCCGACTGGGGGTCACGGAAGCGTGACCGTGTCCCAGTTCGCGGACACGAGCTCCAGGTCCAGTTCACGTGTAAACGGGTCGGGTGGTAATCGGTGTCCAGGAACGTGCCGATTACTGTGTCCAACCCTCAGGTGTGTTCTAGGAGCTCATTCGTAAATAACAGAAAGTTTTTAGCGACCATTCTATTATTATAGAAGAGCATAGGGGCCTGATGTGTAAGGGAATAGGACCATACTGCAGATAACATGAGGATCTAGGCTCCTTTGTAAGGCTGTAGGGGTAGGATTACTCAAATGGAATAACTAAAGGGGCTCTTCTGCAAATTTGGCTTTTACTGGGTTGGGTGGCCTGCTCCTCACCGTGTCCATGTTCTGTGGACGGTGCGGCCAGAGCCGGTCCACGCGCTCTGTCGTGTACCTCGGCCACGGCGAGGCAGCTAGCCGGCCGGAGGAGCATGGGCTCCAGGCGGGGGAGCACGAGGACGTCATGGCGAGCTCCACCAAAGGCGCGACGGGGTTGGCGAGGTGATGCAGCGCGCCGGTGACGGAACCCAGTCAGTGCGCACGGCGGCGCCTGGCGCCGGGCCTGCAGCGGCGCAAGGAGAGCACGGGGCTGGCGCAGGAGTGAGAGGGCGGCGAGAAGAACCCGCCCGTGTGCTCAGGTGGGCAAGCCGGTGGGAGGCTGTGCAGAGCTGGCACCGGAGAGGGGCGGCGCTCGACCAAGATGGGGGCAGTGCGTCACAGTGGCACGCCACACCGGGCAACAAGACGTTGGGGAAACTCGAGGCTCAGGCCGAGGAGCATGCGAGCTGCATGGTGGAGCTCCCCATGGGCTCAGGCGTGTCCCGATGGTGCGCGGCGGGGCTCGGATCCGGTCAATTTCCGGCCGGGTGAGCTGGGGACCCAGCAGGAGGAGGGAGAGGGAGCCATGGTTAGCCTCTCTGTGGTCCAAATCGAGCCAGAGAGCAGAGACGGCACTTGTCAACGACGGCACGGCACAGCAGCGTCTGGCGCCAGACCAGCAGCAGCGTCGCAGAGCTCAGGCTGCCGGTGTAGGAGCACCAGGGCGACGTGGGGATCCTCTCCATGGGTTCAGACTCGCTGGGGAAGTGCTGAAGACTACCGGCCACGGTGGAGGGCAGGGTGCCGCAGCGGCCCAGGGCAGAAGCTCTGCTCCGGCCGCCATTCGCCAGAACCGAAGGGTTCTAGAGGGAGGGCAGCTGCTGGAGGTGGTGTAGGCGATGTTGGGGAAGGAGCTGCTCGCCGGTGGAGGTGGATTGCGGTGGCGCCCTGCTCGGCGGACAGGGCAGCGGAGTGGAAATGCGCAGGGGCATTCGTGACTTGTCGGGAAAGAGGGGAACAGCGCTGAGGACATGGAACACGTGGACTGGCACGTGGCAGCGGCGAAGGGCGCATTTGCTGCGCGTGGCCAGGTCCGTGGCACCGCACGCGCCAGCGTCCGTGCCAGGAGACGTGATGGGAATGGAGGGAGGAGGGAGATGGATGCACAATGTCGGGCCGTCGGTTGGGCCAGCGCTGCTGGGCCGAGTTGGGAGCTGGCTGGGCCAGGGAAGGAAGCAAGCGGCCCAATACGAAATTTGGAAATTTGATTTAAATTGAACTCAAATGAGTTGAGAGGATTTTGGATTCAAAGAATTGTTTGAATTTAGGGTTCAAATAACATGTCAGAAAACAAACGGTAAAACGAACAAAGAAAAAGAAAGAATCAAACACTTGTCACACTTTCAAATTTTAATATTTTGAAATTTCTGAATTAGCTAAGTTTTAATTTAGTGAGGTTTTTGCCCTTTGAGATGGGAAGGAAAAGAGAAGAAGAAGGAAAATGTTAGGGTGCTTTGTTAGAAAAATTTTGAATTACGCATTTTTAAATTAGTCTTAAAAATAGGATGTCACAGAACAGGAGGCACAAGGACTCACCTGGAAGGGGGTCTTACAGTTTTGAATAGTGTTTTAGTCCAACATTAGAAAATATAACTTTTGTAAAAAGTATACACATGTCATTTTTAATAAATATGTTTTTAAAAAATAGGAGTTAAAGTTATTATTTTGAAGGCCGTCTCATTACTTAAAATGACTTTTTTTTTTTTGAACCGGAGGGAGTGCTGATTACGCTCGTGGTTCTTTGAGCATCTAGTAAGTATTTGTGGAAAAAAATAATGCACTAATGACAGCCTAATTAAGCTGTTGGGATACTTTTAGTTTGTTTCCGATCGATTGTCGAATCCCTAGTGCCGATTGACAGGATGCCACCCTCACCGAGGTACAACTCCAAAGCCCACTTTTTTTTTTATAAATTTATTGGATTTGGATTGAGTATGTTATTGCGAGAAAAAGGAAAGACAGCTCATTGGCACATGTGTAAAGAGAGGGGTTATGGATGGAAACGCCGCGGAATTGTGGTCCAACGGTGCCACTTCTCCGTACGCCTTACAAATGGCCCCTGCCATGTTGGATAGTGGCATCTATATAGGAGTATGTGGCAGGACTGATTAGGAAATCACGTTGAGATCCTCTGAATAACACAGTTCTTGACATCTGAGACCCGGCCTAAAATGTCAGTGACTCTTAATACATTGGCATTATTGGAGAGGATTACACATTGATGATATCATGTCAGTACTACAAGCAAACATGAACTACAATCTTAAGCTCTATCCTTACAAAAATGCAGGTAATACAATGATACTTCTCTGGCAGAAACTGAGGATGCCATGCAACTCAAATCCCTAATTGATGTTTTGAAACTCCGCTATAGGTTTGCAAATCAAGTTCACAAATAGGTGCAAATAGAACAATTGTACCAATGCATGTTCCAGAAGACTGACAAACCCTAACTCATATCCATCCTGAGTTGCCGGTAGCTAGGGGTGAAAAGTACACCTAGGAACCTCTTTAGTTCAATCAAATTAGTAAAAATTAGCTCATTTTATTGGACTAAAGAGGTTTAGAGGTGAATCTAAGGATCACCAATTTTCACTCCTAGCTGCCAGCTCTAGGGTTTCCCGCAGACCTACTTACCCCTCCCGCTCTCAGCTAGTTGTGGCTATCTACTTTTGCTCCAATTAGCGTAGCCTTGGGCAGATTTTGTGAATAGAAGTTAAGGAGAGAAAAGATATAGATAGAAAACTATTAGAAAAAGAGAAATGTATATTGCTAAGTTACAACAAATTATAATTTTAAAAAATATTAGGGAAGTTCAAAGTGACTTATAATTTAGAATGTTTGTATGCAGACACATATGCAGACACATATGAACACATGGTTCTATGGAGCAACGTGAAGTCCGAATCCCTAGGGCGGCTGCTACGGAGCAGAATAAAGTATAGACCTACCTATATAGGGTGTGCGTAATATACTTTTTTTCTCAGATACTTTCCCTAGGATTAACTTGTTAATGACACAACCACCAAACATAAAATAAAGCTGATACTAATAACACAACGCTACATACGACTACAGGTTACCGCGTGAATTGGAACTATATATTTCTGCATTATTGGTGTCCAAAAATACATCACACAACCGTTGGTGCAGTGTATGCGTCCATCGGTTAGGTTGTTTCATGTGATCAATACTATACTTAGAAAAAATATGGGGGTCCAGCTTGTGATATCTTCTGTTTGTACGTGTTAGATCTAGGTATTCTATTATACTCCCTCCGTTCACAAATATAAGTTATTCTAACATTCAAAATTTGTTTCTCAATATATGTCATTCTCACTTTCTAATACACCTTTCTCTCTTTTCAATATATTTTTTCTCTTTTCAATAAATCTCTATCTCTGTCTCTTTTCTCCTCATTTTATACGTAACATACTTTTTTTACTTTTTGTTAATTTCCGTGTCCAGAGCTAGAATAACCTAAAAGTTAACAGAGGGAGTACCAGATATGCTTAATTAGGATACGTACGCTCAATGATTTTATACTGATCATACTTCAAATTCACTCTGCATTTGATGGTGTGTGTATCGATCCTAGCTAAGTAGATTCTTGCGACCATTATTATTATATTGATTTGACTCTCTACATAACTTGCTAAAAGGTACGCTATATGGATCTGGATGGATAAACTAAATATCAGCTCAAAATTAGCCTGCCTATTGGCTGGTTCGATGAGCGTTCTACGTCAACGACCTTCTGCAACTTTGCTTTGAAAATGGTAATGAATATTACAACTCAACTTCCATTCAATGAATATATATTACATAAGAAACTATGGGATTCTAATGTTATTGACTTTTTTGTCATTATATTCACGAATAAACATTATTAATAATTATAATATCCAATACCTCTTTTGTTAAATATATAACATTTAGAACAACTAATCTAGCTCAAATTCCACATAACTCAGGCCATATACATACTTATGTTTCTCTGAAGCATTTTTTTTCAAGACTAGATATTAAAAAGAGTATCCAGGACTACTATACACATGATTTTTATTTACATTTCTAAAACAAATATTTTGAAAGCTATTGATGGTCAAATTATTAAAGTTTGACCAGGTTTTATGTCACAATATGTCTAATTAACTTTTTTCCCTGCAGTGAGTACTGTGTATTCGATATAATAAGTCTATATATTATGCATATTAAACCAAGGTCAATGAATGAAGATTTTTACGTTAAAAAAATGAAAAGGTTTGACTACGTACCTTGTTTGGATTGTCATATGGTAGCAAGAGAAGATTGTTTCAATGGATTGTATAATACATGCCCCCAGCAGGATTATTTCCTAGCAGGATGTAAGAACAGTGAATTAGTCAGCTGAGATGTTTTCCTCGTTCAAGGTCTCATAAGACTGTTGCATGGAACATGCATAATTTATAATTTATAGATTAATAATTTATTTTAATTTAGGAAGAGAGAGAGATTCGGAAGGAATCTGGCGCTTGCTCAAAATGGCGAATGTTCATGCATGCATGCTGACTCTCCTGACGCACTGCCGCTGTCTGCGGCAGCTCTCTCTTTTCATCGTCCTTCGGATCTGTAGCAGTGATACGTGCATTAGAACATCTGTTGTGAACAACTAATCTTGTCTGTATGTATGGAGCCAAACTTCATCAGATCGGTGGACAACGAACAAATATGCAGGTTATTTGTTTCATTGTTGCTGTTTTGATAATTAGTTTAATAACTTTTATGCAACGGAGGAAACAACCTAGCAATACCTGACTGATCCCAGTAGCACGTGTAAAGAAAATATATTATAATTAGTTAATTCGGCTATACTTTCAACAGATCAGCGCCATGAGCTAACTAAGGGCCCCTTAATTTGACATGGCTTCTCCAGAAGTGATTATGTATGAGAAAAGTTTGATGGGAGATGATTCTATGTCTGAAAATGATTCTCTAAAATAAACTCTTAGAATTAGGACCGAGAATTACTCAAGAAGCTATTTGTTTTTCAGCTCATAGCTTCTTAGTTCATTTAAGAAAATCACTTTAGAGAATAAAAAACACGGTTTGGCATAAATTCTCTGATTTTGACTGAAAATCTATTTAATGGAGCTCTGCTGAAGGGGGCCTAAGTTGTTTTAAGGTCTGTCTTATACTGCTCATCAAAATATCTGACATATAATTGAAAAATATAGCTTATTGAATTGCACTAAGGTTAGAAATGGTTGCCATTCATATATTATTCAGACACATCCTCTGTATGCCAGACTTAAATGTTCATTAGCAGTTTTATATCTTCTCAAGTATACACTTGGCCATCCTCCTCCTCACTCTCTGTTGATATATTATCATCTATCAGATGCTCTTGAATGGATGATACATTTCTTGTTAATCCTTCAAGATACTTTAATATTTCTACTGAAGGAGCTAGTCTTTTTGTAGGAGGCAATTTATCGCTGGATGCATGTAGGAGCTGAATATGCTTGGCCCTAAACCTTCTTGGCCCTTGAGAGGTGGCTAGAGCAATTCTGTTGGACCCTTGTGACAAGGTGGCTAGGGTAGATCTGTTGGGCTCTTAGGTAGTTGCTGCACTAGCTGAATCTTCTTTGCCCTTGAGAGAAAGTGGTAGAGCTTCTCTGTAAGACCCTCGCTCCCTGACGTCACCCCAACCTTGGGCCCTCCTCGTGCTTGCTCCCAGCCACTTGCTCCCCAACCTTCCCTGCCTGTTGCGCCTGACGTAGGGCGGCTGGATGAGACAAACCACCTGGACGTCATCATGGAAAAGGTGATTACCGTCGTTAGCTCTGAACAAAACCTTATCATTAACCACCTGGACAATCAAATCAGGTGATCGTTAGCTCCTATATAAATCATTTAAATCAGGAAAGATGAGCAGTTAAAGACTGGCCCTGTTTGCCAGTCAGTTTCTTACTCCTATCTGCGATCCGTGAATGGGATCGTGTTAACTTGTTTCAGTAATTTGCAAGAACAATGGAAGATATTTTCTTTTTCGTATTTTAATAGACGCGTTTATATATATTCTTACCAATTTTACAAATCATGTGTCGCTGTTAGTGTTACTGAAATTAGTAATTCATATTTACGGAGTACGAACAGACTTATCGATCGCTTTGTGATGATTTAATGACACGATTATGTTTTTAACATAATACATAATGACATGATTAACTTATAGACGAATATACAAAGCCACAGCTACAGTACCCAAACGTGAGCACCTGACGGCTAATAATGCATGAACATGCCAGCACCTAGTAGTATATAGGGTCAAATAAATATCTGTGCCATCAACTAAATCTGATACTATATTAAGCAATAAAAATGTACTTAGTACAGCAAATCGAGTACATATATACTACTACATACATTGAACTGACACAAAAATAGCATATAGATATTTTCTCTGACAACAATATTCGATATTATCTCCTTGTTATGCATTATTAGTAGACATCAAATGATACCATTAGATCCATGAATCATGCAATATGTTTTTGTAGTGTACTTATCTGGTGTTAAATACAGAAAAGAATTGTCCAAATTTAACTTACTTTGGCTCGAAACCAGTTCAAGAAAGACAACTACTCGTATTTTGGTAGAAGAATAGTATAGCTAGCTAGCTAGCTAGGTCTTATTTATTACAGGTTTGCATGTGAACTGAATGTTTAGCTAAACTTGACAGAATATCTGAAACAAAATGTCAAGATGCTACCTGAATTTGGAAAAGTGCATGTGTGCCTACGTCTCGTGGTCACTATACATTTTACGTACGTATACGATAATAATCCATAAGATTAAACGATGAGCAATTCATGAGATTAAGCAGGATGGCTCACAGACTAGGCAGGTTTACCAATGAAGTCAACCGATGTCACTTTGAAAGGAGATATTTATGCAGGCGATGTGAGTATAACGTGCACGTATAGGTGCAGCAGGATCAAGGTGTTACCAAAAATGAATTTAAATAGCAGCAACTGGATCCTTAGCATTCATGGATCATCACTTCATGCAGCAGATCATCAGACTCCGTGCAATGGTGATCTCTCAAGACATATCCTTATTCATAAGAAAGGGCAAGCAATTCCTCCAGGTAGTCTGGCCCGAGATCTTCAAGCTCAAGCACGCATGAAGCTGACTGCATTCGCTTGCCATGCCCACGACTAGTCGCCATCCTCTGCTCCTCGCCGGCCACCTTCTTGGTCTTGGGCGACCTCTTCCGGATGCAGTGGCGCCGCTTGAGCACCAGCACGGGCGAATCCCCGGCGGCAGCGCCGCCGCTGAGCCCCAGCTCGCGTAGCGTCTCTTGCACGTGCCGGACGGGGAAGTTGAGCACCGCGCTGGGGCCACGCATGGAGTAGGCGGCCTGGTCGTAGGCGAGCGCGGCAGCCTCAGGGGTGTCGAAGGTGCCGATCCAGACGCGCTCGCCGTTGCGCGTGGAGTCCCTGATCTCCGCCGCGTACTTGCCCCACGGCCGCTTCCGCACCCCGATCAGCGGCGCGTCATCGCCGCTGCCGTTCGATCCGTCGGTGGTGGCTGACGAGGAACGCGAGGCGGCGAAGGCCTCGCCGTGGTGCTCCGTCGTCCAGCAGGACTCCGGTGCGTAAGTCCCCGAAGCGCTAGAGCCGTCGCTGGTGGTTTTGGATATGGAGGCGGCTCCCATGAGGGCGCTGACATGGTCCATGTCCACCGCGCCCATGGCCTCCTCCACCTTGCATCCATAGTACTCGTCAACTCCACCACCAAAATGAATCTGCTGCTGGTAGGAATGGTGATGGGAATAAGCGGATGACATAGACGACGACGAGATCCACTCCGCGGGGGACGACGACTGATGGTTGTACCCGCCGCCACCGTACTGCTGTGAAGCGCATATGGAGGAGGGCTGATACAGACCGGTGGCGGCCATATTTTCGGAGTAGGAGGTATCGTCGTAGCATGTGAAGCTATAACCCTGCTCTTCAAGAGCATAGGTAACGTTGCCATAGCAGAGGCCGTTGCCGAACTGAGGCTCCATGGATCACAAGTTGTTACAGATAGGTTAGAGTAAGGTGTTGGAAAGCGATTTGTAGTCTACCTGGCTCTGGATTCTATACCTAGTTTGCTAGAGATGGGTTAGAGTAGTAAGATGTAGGTTGCCTTTATATACACCGGTGCGATCGAGCTTCCTTGAGCTCCTAATTAAGTACTCTGGAAGAAAACTAATGCACTAATGACTGCCTAATTTAGCTGATGGGATACTTTTAGTTTGTCTCCAATCGATGGTCGAATCCTACTGCCACCGTCGATTCGATCGACAGGATGCCACCCTTACCGGGGGACAACTCCACAGCCCATTTTTGTATAAATTTGTTGAGATATGTTACGGTGTTTGAGAGGTATCTTAGCTACCTTCACCTTTTTAATTAATCTCGACTGTTGATTTTTAAAAATTGATACCGAGTTCACTATTTTTGCTACCAAACTCACTATTTTTGATACCAGGTCTATCATTTTAGTACCTTTGATTAGGTATCGCCCTATTTTTAACCGTTAGATCTGATTAAACAGATGATTGTGATTAACTCTAAGCATTGTATCATCTCTCAAATTTGTTGGATCGAGTATGTTATTGCGAGAAAAGGAAAGACAACTCATTGGCACATGTGTAAACCTTGAGAGGGTTTGGACTCTGAGGGGTGCTTACAGAGGGCCAATGATGCCACTTCTCCGTACGCCATACAAGTGGCACGGGGGGTGTTGGGTAGTTACCATATATATGTATATATATACATGCAAGATTTACTAGGAAATCAGGATGAGATCCCTTGAATAACACTCAGTTGCTAGTAACTGAGATCAGATCTAAAATGTCGATGACTCTTAATGAATTTTGCATTACCGTACAAGATTCACTTTATAGGAAATCATCTTTTTACACTTATATTACATCATGTCAGTATTACAAACTTGAGCAAACAAGAACCACAATAAGCTCTATCTTTACATTGATACTTCTTTGGGAGGAAGCTAATGTTATCATGCACTTCAAAACCCTACTTGATGTTTTCACCACTAGTACAGGTTTGCACATCTTCACAAATTAATATAGCATAGCTGTGCCAATGCATGCTCCGAGACACCCTCACTTCCGTCCTAGGTTGCCGTAGGGATGAAAAGTAGTGACTCTTGGATACACCTCTGAACCTCTTTTGTTCGATCAAATGACTAGTATTCTATTTTTTTAAAATAATTTATTTCATTGAACTAAAGAGGTCAGCCGTAGAGATGAAAACGGACTGAAAAAAATAAACTAAAAATTGTAAAGACCGAATCGGTTAGGATTAGATCGAAATTCTATTCATTTTTGAACTAAATTTATTAAAGACCGAATAATTTGTAAAAGCATATGCCGGCCGAGCCCTTTTAACAACCCCTGAGTCAGCCGCGATAACAGTTTGCCCATCACAAGAATGGAGTCCCATGGCCCTGCTGACTTTTCTTCTACACGAGTAGCTAGCTACCTATACGCATTTTACGTCAGGCTATGGCACCTGGATATATACTTACATATGTGGAACAGACAGTTTGTATGCAGCATCTGTTAAAACATATGGGCACATGGTTCTAGGAAGCAACGTGAAGGCCGGATCCCTGGGGCGGCTGCTACGGACCAGAATAAACTATAGACCTACTTATATGTCATGTGCGGATACTTTTCTTCAGCTAGTTTTCCTGTGATTATAATTTGTTAATGACACAACCACCCAACATAAAATAAAGCCGATACTAATAACAGAACACTACTTACGCTGCGTAAAGTTTTCTATTTTATTGGAATCAGACACCGCACAACTGTTGGTGCAGTGTATCTAGTCCATCAGTTAGGTTGTTTCATGTGATGAGGAGAAGGAAACTCAATATACTATGAAAAAATATCAGTTTCCAGATTGTGATTTCTTCTGTTTGTACGTCTTATATCTGGCAATCTGTTACGCAATCTTTTACTACGTACGCTCAATGATTTTCTACTGATGCTTCAAACTCACTCTGCATTTGATGCATGATGTGGCCGTATATGGATCCTACCTAATAGTAGTTGATTATTCAGAATATTGTATTGATTTGATTCTCTCCATAGCTTGCTAAAAGGTATCCTCTGGATCTGGATGGATAACCTATATTTTATTTCCACAGCTCAATCTTAGCCTGCCCATTGGCTGATTGGATGAGCCTTCTACATTGGTGACCTTCTGCAACAAATTTATTTTGCAAATGGTACTGGATATTATAACTTAACGTTCACCCAATGAATACATATAGATTATACATAAAAAACTCTATGTAAATCGCCCAAAATGATTTAGAGAGGCTGGAATCTGTTCCATTATAAAAAAAAAAATTATAGAAGCAACTGTTTGGTTCTTACGTTATTCACTTTTATAGTCATTATATTCGCAAATAAACATTATTAAATCATTATAATATCAAAAAAGTAGTATGTCTTTTCTTAAATGTATGATACTTAGAACACATAATCTAACTCAAATACCAACAAACATGTTTTCCTACAGGTCGCATACATATATTTATTGTTCTAAAGTATGTATTTTCCAAATGTAGATATTATAAAAATATTTTCGGGACTAATATACCAATGATTTTTATTTATATTTCTAAAGAAAAATATTTTGAAAACTATATATCATTGGACAAATCATTAAAGTTTGACCAGATTTTGTCACAAGATGCCTAATTAACTTTCTTACCAGAGTGAGTACTGTGTATATTCGTTTACGTTTCAAAAAAAAGAAGAATGGAAATGTTTGACCATAGTACATTTTTTTATTCTCATATAGTAATAGGAGAATATTGATATTGTTTCAATTGTCGACAATAATACAATGCATGCCCAGCTGGGATGTTTTCCTCGTTCAAGATCTCACAAGACTTTGCTGCTTGGAACGTGCATAAATTAATAATTTTATTTTATTTCAGAAAGAGAGAGAGGTTCAGGAGCTTGGTCTCTCTAATACTGTCGCACTGGCTGCTGGCTGCGGCATCTGTCTCCTTCATCCGTTGGATTTGTAGCAGTATTACGTGCCTGTTAGAACATCGACCTGTTGTGAACAGCTAATCTTGCCTGTACGTATGGAGACAGCTTCATCAGATCCGTGGACAAACGAACCAATATGCAGGTTATTTGTTTCTTTGTTGGGGTTTTGATAATTAATTTAATACCTTTTGTACAAGGGAGGAAACAACCTAGAAATACCTGATAGATCCCAGTAGCACGTGTGGAGAAAGTAATACAATTGGTTAATTCAGTTATACTTATCGCAGATCTGCGCCATGATCTAACTCAGTGTGTTTTAAGGTCCATCTTATACTGTTTACCAGAATATCTGACATATAATTTCACCGGGTCTACCAGTAAATAATAACACCGTAAATATAAGGTGCGATGGGGTACAATTAACAAACAGTTACAAAAACATCTTCTATGTAAGATTATTACAGTACAAATTTGCTGTAAACATTCCTACATAAATGATGTGGTCTGTTCATTGTCTCACTTTATAAGTTACAGAGAAGGAAATTAATAATTCGCTTTAAAAATTCGTTGGAAATCTTGCTAGAGATATGTTACGCCGCCACCCGGCAGGTAGCACCTGTATGCGTATCTGGAACAGATAGATTTTGCACATGCTGCAAATTTCCTTAGTAGATACGAACAGATAGATTTTGCACATGCAGCAAATTTCCTTAGTAAATATGCACATAGCTAACCGCGTAGATCCTTGCATATATATGGTTCTGGGAAGCCTCCATTGGCACGTGAAGAACCGTATATCGATCCCTATGGCTGCTAGGGATGGAGGTATTCCCAAAACGAATCAAATTTAATTAATTACTCTCTCCGTCTCAATATAAATGACGTTTTTGACTTTTTGAAATCAACCTTTGACCATTCGTCTTATTCAAAAAAATTGTGAAATATTATTTATTTTATTGTAAAATGATTCATTATTAAAAATACTTTAAGTTTGACTTATTTATTTTTGTATTTTTATACGGAGGGAGTATAAGAGGCCGGATAATACTGGCAGATGTAATGAAATGAAAAATGTAAATAATTTTTTTAATGTGTTTCATTCATTAAAAAACTGTCTTTAATTAGATTTATTTTAAATCTGAACTCACTGGCAACGAAAAATTTTAGAATGGAGTATAGATTTGACGTAATTAGTGGAGCATTAGTACGTCATCACAATAAACTTAAGCAGTGATCTGAATTGCCAAATATGTGTTATATATTAGATTCAGTGAAAAAACATCGTCATGTTGGGGATTTGGGACTAAATAATGTTTTGCAAACTATAAGATACACAAACAACTTAAAAAAAAAAAGATACACAAACACACTACTTACAGGTTGGAGAATATTACTTGAACCCGGACAAGAGGGCACATAGCACGTGTCATCCTCGTGTCACACCATGTTATAATGTTAAATCGACATATTTGGCAACGTATAACTATGTGGACACCAGATTCTAGGAGATCCGATTAGATTTGTTTCCTATTCTGATTTTGAATCTTGCAGCAAGCCAAGATATAATTATTTATTCGCATATTCATTGAATTCAACCAGGTGCAGGCACAACAATACACCGATTAGGAGTATACAATGAATCTGCTCCCCTGTTCTGTATGGCTAGTTTTTAATTAAGGTGATTCAGAATCTTTATATATGCATATTTTCAGACCTAAAGGCCCAGTACAGCGTGTCTGCCAAGGCCAAAGCGTACAGAGCTCAATGCATATGCAACTAACCAGTTAAACTAAAAAGCCGCTGGCCAGCAAGATTTATTTGTATATATAGTTACAATTTTATCCATATAACCCCCTTCTAACCCCCTCAGACGCCGGGAAATGAAAACCAATTTATACTGGAAGAAAGGAAAATCTGTATGATTGGCCAGTAAGCCACGCGACATGGAGTATATTAAGGGCCTTCTAATCACAGCGTTTTGGAACTAAGCTGGTTTTAATCATATGTACTAGTACCTTAATCTGTCATACTGTCATCGACGCTCGCATGTGAACAGCCTAGCTTAGAAACAGATGCCCCTGATTGTCAGAATCACTGCTCAAATCATTCGGTTTAATACATGCACCGAACTTGATCATTCGCTAGATAAATGTACCTTTTAGATCTGGATCGGTTAAGTACTGTACTTAATTTCTGCAGCCTTGATTTTAGTAGTGTATTCATGGAAGTCTGACCTTTGGGATATCGGACGGTCATTTGTGTCCAAAGCATTGATGATGCTGTATTTTCTTGCGACGAATGGATTGATCTTGTTTAGTATATATACAAAAAAGGTTATAAAAAAGTAATACTGCTGGTAACTCTTATCTGCAGCGATCTTCTGTATTTTACTTTTCTTGCTCCAAGACCACCCACTAACCCTCGTGTCAAATACTCCCTCCGGTTTCAAAATATCAATATCATTGATTTTATATATAAACTTTGATCATTAATCTTTTATCAAAAAATTATTAAAATGTGTAATTTTTTGTTATTATTTTTTTTATCATTAGTGATATTTAGATCATGACTAATAATTTTGCACATTAGAAAATTTTTAAATAAGACAAATAATCAAAGTTAATATTAAAAATTACAGGAGTCAGTAATTTAAAATTGAAGGAAGTAAATGACAACGACCTGTTTCAATTCGTATACTGTTACGGGACAATTACTAGTACTACTAAATTTCCATTAACTAAAGCAGGCAATCCATGAATGTTGCGTGACAAAGCAACGAAGCCGTGTCATCGAACGTTAATTAGGTCTCTGTCAGCACGGTCGTACTATGCTATAATACTCCCTCTGTTCCAAGATATAAAGATTTTTAGATTTAGTCAAAGTCAAATTGTCATCACTTTGACCATTAATAATAAATAATTAATGATGTCTTATTATATAAAAATTATATTTTTTAATTCATTGTGAATTAATCTTTTATAAAAAATATATTTTTGTATTAAAATTATGTAATTTTCTAGATAATACTAGTAAAAATTAGTAGAATTTGACTTTATTCAAATCTAAAAATATTTATATTTATCTAAAAATGCTTATATTTTTTAACGGAAGTAGTACTCTTGTTGTACTCTTGTATAGGGACTTAGGGAGAAGCAAGTACCGTTTTATCCAATGAAAACGTAAATGCCAATTTACTGTTTAGGCTGTTTAGACGGGTTAAACAGTTTGTCCTGTAGCATGCTTTTCTAGCAAGATTAAACAACTTTCTACTAACATTCATTTAGTAAATAACTAAATATGACTTCTTTGATGTCCTCGAAGACATACTGCCTCACAGTATGAACTATATACCTGCAAAGTAAATGATAATTATTAATACATAATATCAACATTTCGTATCACCGACACAGTAAAATTTGTGTATCAGAGAGGTATTCGTGCTTGCTCCTCGTTGAGATGTCTAGCCTACAGGAGACTCAAAAGATTTAGTCTTGTTCAAACCATCACAGAAACATTGTAATACCCTACTTCAGAGGTCGGGTGTATTGTATATGCTTGAGAATGGGTTACAATAGCGATAGAGATCTCACTCGAGCAAGAACCCTAGGGCGTGAAGTGTGAAAGACTGAAAGAGCCCGCTTGGATCTCGTGAACCTGATGAACTTGTTGGGATTGTGTGTGTCTCTTCGATTCGTCTTATTTGTTTCTATCTAAGGTCTCTGACGCACCCTTATATAAAGGTCGGACCGAGGTTACAATGACTTGGAGTATATGAAACCAAGCAGCCCGCTGACAGGTGGGCTGCGAGCATCTCAAAGTTTCTTTCCTAGCAGCTTTTGGGCACTAGATCATCTTGTCGTTGTCTTTGTCTTCGTCTTTTGTCCAGCGCTTTAAGGACAAAGTCAGTTTTTCGTTCACCGTCCAATAGATAGCGTCTGTTGTACAGTGTTAGGAATCTTCTGTACTGTCAAGGGTTGGTTGTCGAAGCAGTTGCCTAACCTGGAGGTCGGGCGGGTAAGGCGGTTGCTCGGCCTTGGGATTGGACGGAAGGAGTGGTGCCCGACTGATGAGGACATCAACACCATCGATACGTGCTCCTCTCCTACACCTACACATATTGAGGTTATAGGTCCTATGACTCAGTGCCTGTGCATGTCAACTTAATCATTAAGTAAGTTCACTCTTAAGCTCATGTTCCACTTATTTAGACCATAGAAATCTGTGTACTCTTGTGATACTTAGGAACCAAGGAGAAAACCAACTAGGAGATAGAGTCGCGCAGGCTGGATTCGGATCGCAGGACAACACCAACATGTAACGCCTGCCGCGACTTCATACGGGCTCCATTTTCGATGATCAAGTATTTCATGTAAAGCTTATCAAGTCTACTTTTCAACGGATCTGACCCCACCTTCATACGACATCGGAGTTGATGCCAATCAATATTTTGCTACAAAAGATGCTGCATCACCTCAACTTAGGCCGTTGGCTCATGTACCGAGTTGAGCCCATTAGGGGCGCATCCTAAGGTTTAAGGTTGACCTCAGCACCCTCTGGTCGTCCTTCACCCTATCTAAAGGCCTCAGCCGCCATCAAGAATACTTGGGTTTTGATAGATTGAAGTTTAACCGCCACTACTTGTGGCAGAACCGCCCCAAAACACTGGACGGCTCGTCTAGGATCGATATCGGGTGATATTGAGCAACAATACTCAAATAGTACAACACGAGTGATAATATAAAATAGAAAACCGATTAGGTCTTACAATAAAGTTCAAGTAGCCTTAAGCAGAATAATTTAAAACAGAGCTTTTTTTAAAACATAGCGGAAGTGATATAGAAGAGATACGATGGTTTTCTACGATGAAACATATCTTGCCCTAAGACATGCTTCACTCCTCGCGACCGGAGTTCGGTGAGGAGGGAGACGGTTCACAGGAGCCTCACCTTCCAACACTCCTTGGCCGCAACAGCCACACCAACCTGCAGGGAGAACTACACACACAACAAAAAGGGAAACAACAAACCGTGAGTACTAATTACTCAGCAAGTCTTACCCGCCAAAAATGGCCAACTACAGCCGACTCCTAAGCATGAGAGGCTGACTCAGGGAATGGCCATTTGCATAAAATAGCTTTCATGTGGATCCTTACTTTCAACTTTTAGCGATAAGTTAAGTTCACGAAATAAAATTTAATTTTCACTTTAGACTATAACAGACAGGGTTACCAAACAATTTTCTATAACTAAACGAACAATCATATTATCATTATTATTAGTCCAGTTGTTACTACAACATGACACAATGAACAAGTGGTACTCGTTACTGTGAGGGGCAGCAATTATAATCGATTTACACCAGCTGGGAAAACCCGAAGTACACGACATGTACGCGCTTCCCAGAAGCCACACGTGGCCACTTTTCGCTCAACCCATAGGGTTGGTCCGAACAGGCGCACCTCTCTCGAGCACTGGGTCCTCCATGCGATCACCACGTAGGACATATCCATGGTTAGACACAAAGCTCTCCTCCGCCGCCGCCAAAAGAGAGGTGGGGGTCATCCAACCACTACGGTGTTTTGCTACATCAGTTTCTTGGGTCTCATGTCCCCAGCATGCATTCGGTACGTTCAAACTTGCTCAACAGGGCCACACTCGAATCTGTCCTCAACCGACACAGACGGGGCTACCACCGTGAAAGCCCAGCCTTCTCAAACCCTCCTATACTCTATCCCCGCCTGGTCTCATGTTTATTCAAGTGTGGGATAAAGTATAACCTAAAATCTCATGAGTGAGGTTTCTCATTCACTCGACTTCTACCGTTGATTTGAACTCATAGCCTAGCTCTACATCGAATTACCTGTACCAATATATACTCAATAGGGTAATTGGTACTATTATGCATTCTAGGGTTCCAAACAACTCTTACAACTTAATGCACAATACATTAGCTATACAATACATGGTGATAAAGTAAAAATTTAAAACAGGGTAATGCACCGGGGCTTGCCTTCGGTGCTGCGAGTTAGCACAAACAAGAGAAAGATCTTCAGGACAGACGACTCCAGAGCGATCAGCGCTAGATCTTGATCTTCCGCGACGTTTCCTAAATGTGTGAAGTGATATGTGAGTGCGATTAGTTATGCACCTAATGATATCTAATATTTTTATTTGTCATCGCATGTAATAAAGATGCTCACATGCGATGATATGCTTAGGAAAGCATGCGTCAAAGATGGATATACGATGATATGACAAGAAAAGGATGATGATTTCATGAAAAGCAACTTTATTAAACCATGATGCTGCTGGAATTTATCTTAAAATGTTTCTAAAAAGAATTCCCAGATTATACTATATAGTTTATAATATGGAAGATAAATGCTAAATTTTCTTAATATGGTTCTTGAAGGCATAAACTATAATTTTAGTTGCTCCAAATATTAATAAGGCTATAAACTAGTTTCTGGACAAATTTTTATATTTTATTGCAATCTTATGAATTTATAATGAATTAATTAGCATCTAAGAGTAATAAATTATTTATAGATAATAAATAAGTGTATAACTTCTAAATAACTCTAAGATGACATATATTAATTAATAGAATACAATTATGCATTTTTCACATTTTTAATATGCAGGAAAAATGAATATAAGAACTAATGCATGATATACTTTATTTAATTAAAATAATTATTTAAAATGCA
>BCLH01000213.1:152864-182191 GCA_001602315.1 Zoysia pacifica
CTGGTGGACCGTGGGTCCGCTTGGCAGTCGCCGCGCGCCCGCAGCCGACCGACGGTGGACGTGGTCCCCTGGACCGCTGTCCAGCGCCGTGGATCAGTGGGGCCCGGGCCCATGCGTCAGCCACACTACCAAAATTGCTACGGCCACCCACTCCAGTGCACACAAAAATTTATTCCTAGCAAGTTTTAGTCGAAATAAATTCCTAAAAATTCTAGAAAAATCCCCACTTTGCAAATAAACCCCTACACAGTAGAAACCCACTTAGCCAAAATCATTTTGCCACCGCAAATTTTCACAATAGTCCCCCAACTTTTAGAAAATTACAAAAAAACCCCCACATCGTATTTTTACCACAATTATCGCATACCACCTTTGTTTACCTAGATCTTTACACCGTTAGAACCACAAACTCGAGCCCTACATTATAGAGCCACTTGCCACCTCGAGAACTTTTATTAAATTTGGTGTTTATTCGCTCTTCGTTTTGTGCTCCTTCCATACAATTTAATTATCTATTTACTTTCTACTGTTTTCTCGCGTAGACGACGAAGCGCTCGAAGACGAAGAGATCGACGACCCGGAGTACGAGGAAGAGCCCGAGTACGCTTTTGAAGGCAAGTCATAACCTCTTGACCATCTTGCTCCTAGTTTTCTTTCGCTACGCACGTATAGACCTGTACGCTTGCATGTTCGTATTTATATGTTCAAAACATTATATAGTTACAGTCCTACTTGCTATACACGCATTTATTATTATGTCAGTAACTAGCTCTTCATAAGTACAAATACTGTCTTGCTACCGGATTGTAAATCGAACCTTATTAACCGTAGGATTTTTATCATTAAACACTTTAATGTACGGATAATTGCCTTGAAGTAGAATGCTTAGGAACACTCATGTGAAGCCATGCTTCATCCTACTATACACATAACCATCATTTATTAAATGAGTTATATGAGTTTGGAGGAGTGCGTCAAATAAAGTGGGTTAGGATTTAGTAAAAACTGGTGATAGGCGATGGGAGGGGATAATGTTTTTGGTCGTGGGGCGGGCTCCTAGATTTGTGTGCTATGTGTAGGTTTCAGACTGGTCCACCTGCCGTGGACGAGCGCCACCCTTGCCATATAAGGACCGATTCATCGGATCTCAACGTAGTGATTTCGTGCAACCACAAAAACTGTCTGGGAGGGACTCACTCCACCCTCTTGGGCGTCCACTTTGACCCCTAAGGCGGTTGGTTGGAACACAAGTCGCAGGAGCAGTTGTGAGATACTCACGGTCCGGTCTTCGGTTACAGCAATAGCCCGCGCCATAGGATCATATTGCTCATAGGTATAGCCCCATGGTTCTTATAATTACTCGTCTATGTGATCTTTGTGGGGTCTCAGGGAGTAGACGTGGATGATCTAAACCCACGATCTGGCTACGAGAATGTGCTATCGCGTCATCAAGAGCAGGCAAAACCCTCAAGGGATGACCCCTGTTAGTATCTTGAGGCAGACTTTGTGGACACCTTGGTGTGTGTTAGAGTGAACGTTATGCGACTCTGTTGATCATGAGAAGCATAGTCTGTGGATACAGTGTATAACCTCTGCATAGTGTATAATCCATTCGAAATGCCTGTTGTCACGGTATTGAGATGCTACAGCTTGGGCTCACAATGAATAGTCTTGACCATCATCCTTGATAGTGTGAGTGGGTGTAGCCGCCCGTGTTTTGAAAGGTACCTGGCTGGGATAGTGGAGCCCTATTCAGTTAAAATTTAAAAACTGACGGGAATGGAGACTACTTCCCCAGGTCCACCCACTAAAATACTGTTAGATTTAGAAACACTTCTATCTCTGTTTTGAAAGCTCATCTGTAGAGAAGCTTGCACAAAGTTGGCCTTTCGCTGAAAGAAAAAACCCTAGCCTCTCCTTGATGGCCCTGTAAGTATGAATACAGCTAAGTACGGGGTTAAAGCTTGCTGAGTACTCTTGTAGTCACCCTTGCTTTTACCTCTCAGATGGAGAAGAAGATGAAACTGGTCTCGATGGCGATGAGTAGAAACGTCCTGCGCGCAAGTTTGCCTGTGGTTCTGCTTCTTGCTTTTCTCTTTTATGTAATGACTGTGCGAGTATGGCTGATGCACCTCGCTGGCTTATAATCTAAGTCTTGGTTGTAAGACTCTATTTGAGACAATATATGTAATATTACTAGTTTGAGCTGTGTATCTACGATGTACGTGCGTATCAACTATGGATACAGGGATTGGTACGGTGTTCACGACATATCTCAAAAATGGGGTATGACAATATCACATGGAATTAAGCTCCATTTAATCATAGTTTAGGCTGCTTTTAATCATACTGCCTTTATTTGTCACATCTAATACACTCGCATGTGAATAGCCTAGCTAGCTTAGAAACAGATGCCACAGATAGTCACGATGACTGCCCCTCTGTTTAAATATATATGCATTGAGCTTGATCATTTGTCAGTTAAGGTATATTTTGGATCTGGATCGGTTAACTGCGTACTTTATTTCTGCAGCGAGAACTTTAGTACTATATTCATAAAGTTCATATGACCTCTGTGGGACATCGGACGGCCATTTGTGTGCAAAACATTCATCAATGCTGAATTTTCTTGCGACGAATGGATTGATATAGTTTAGTTTATATACAAAAAGATTATAAAAAGTAAGAAGTTTACTACTCTTGTTACCTTCTATCTCACCGAGTATTTATGCTACCTCTACTGTGTCGCAGTGTGGCTGCTATATATCAGCAGTGATCTTTTCTACATTACGACTTGTTTCAGTTTCGTCTTCTGTTACGGGACTATTATTTTATTACTAACAAAGTTCCATTGATTAAAGCTGGTGATCCATGAACGTTGCATGCCAGAGCAACGAAGCCATGGCATCGAACGTTAATTAGAAAAAAAAAACTTGACCTGGAGGAGAGGTATCCCTGATATCATAATAAGGGAAAGTCGCAGGGAGACTAATGAAAGCGACCTGCCTCTGCTGCCAAGCTCTCGCAAGAGGACTGTCTAGCAGAGGCAGGTCCCTTTTAGTAGTCTCCGAGTCACCTGGGTTCGAGTACGACATCTCTCTTATTACAATACCGAGGATACCTCTCCCTGGTCAAGTTTATCGAACATTAATTAGGAAACTTCTCAACTATGGCACAGCTAATGTTGGCTGTGTACATTAGTACGTAGCCGGCATGTAGAGGACAAACGTACATGTAACATCCCGGTTTTTCAAATTAACCAAAGTACCAAATTGGCTAGAAATTATTTCCGATTGACTCCGATTTTTTTTTTAATTTTTCGGACGCTAGAATAATAGCCCGCAGACTGAAATTGGGCTGAGATTAATTTTTCTGCTCTAATCTCTAATTAATCCCCCTCCTATAAATACTCTCTCATCTTTATCCTCTCCCATCACACCTCCTCATTTTCCTCTTTCTCTACCATATTCCAGAAATTCCAGAGAGCAGTCTCGGCTCCGCCGCTTCGGTCCATTCGCCCGATCCCGCGGCGACGCCGTACCCCCCGTCACCCGTCGCCACGTCAACGTCTTCGCCGTGCCCCGATGCCGATCCCATTCCGCGCGACCGCGTCACCTTGGCTCGCGCGACCGCCGCGTGTGCGTGACTCCGCCTCGATCTCCATGCGCCTGCAGCCGTCTTCGACCACGCACCTCCGCTGATCCGATCTGGCCCGCGGTCACCGTCCCGGACAGTTCTACCTCGAGCCGCGATTGTCGTCCTGCGCCGTGCCAAGTGCGCGCACCGCCCGTGCATGCTGGACTCCAAACACCGCGCCTGACGCTGTTGACCTCGTCGCGAGTCACCGTCCCCGCTCCAAATTTTCCAGTACGCCGTCGCGCCTTGGGTTTCCGGTTCTCCACTCCGTTCCAGTATGATCTCCGGTCTCCAGTGCACAGTCTCGGTTCCGATCTCCGGATTTTCATCTCTGATTTCCAGATCTCAGGTGAGAAATTCCCATCTATCCAATTACTTTTCCTCTCCGATGGATTGATGAATTAATTGCTCATCAATTTGCAATTAATTGTTTTGCGATTAATCTAGTTCCTTGTGATCTAGATCTTCTAGGATTTTTGGGGAACTCCATTTGATCTCAGTTGTTTCTCAAAATTGTTTCGTTAATTTGTCTCGTCGCGAATGTGGTATAGATTTTTCAGAGAAACATTTTGCGCACGTGTAGCCTAGTAGTTTCAATTTAGATTTAATTACCGGATTTAATTGTTATGTATCTAGTGTCTGACCCCTGTTCGTGCTGTGTTTAGCTGGTGATCCCGAAGAGGAGTTCCGCGAGCCCGCTCAGTTTGTCGACCCGGATTCCGACTGCGATTCCGAACTGCCATGCAAGCCGCGTTTCTTGATCACTTTTGTACCTAGTCTTTTAAACTGCATGTTTTGTTTGTAACCCTAATTTTGTATGCCAACTATTTTAAAATATGCTAGCAACATTACTAAGCCGTGTCTATTTATTGTTCCACAAATATGAGCCCTAAGATTGCTATAGAATAATTATTTTATTTTTATGCTTAGCCATGCTTAGTCGCATTTATTTTTATCTCACACCAATCACTATAAAAATAGAATTTGTTTTAAATGATTTTTGAACTGTGAATCAAATGTGTGAGTTTTGCAAATAACTATACATAACTATTTAGCGGGGGAGGATGGTGTATGAGGAGCTAGAAGACTTTTAGAAAGTCCCTGTGGGCGTACCTTTGGCGGGTACAACGGAAAGATTCGGGCTGAGATATTTCTGTGAGACTTATGATTGTTGGCGTTGAGGTTAGAGAGAGTGCCTACCTCAGCAATTAAAGACCGAGTCCTTCGAGCCTTGTACGCTCAATTGACAACCATGCATACCACGTTACCTTGTATGAGTAGTGGCTTGATCTTGAAGCTTGCCGAGACTGGTTGTTTACCCGTGGGTTGACAGTGTTGTGTTAGTGTGGTGTAGAGCTATGACTTTTCACATGAGATCGAGATACCCGATCTGATCAGTGGTAGGCTCTTCACAGCTCCAGGACCCGATTGCGTAGGCATTTGGGATCTCTATCCTGAAGGACGGATAACGTTAGTTAAAGCTTGTGGAAAGGTCTTATGTGTTCATTGGGACTACGACTGTAGTTTTCGATGGTACTTCTCGTGGGTCCAGGTGATAACATCTGCAGAGTTATAGTCAATGCGCATTGCCACGTCCTTTTGGAAGGACACCCCCTGAGTTGTGCTCCTTGTTGAGTAGTTTTGTTTTTCTTCCTCCTCTTCTATTTCAAAATGTTTTGGACTCCGGCCTTTGAGCTGTGGCCGGGTGTGGAAATTACACCGGCATTTAAAATGAACCTCCGTTCAGGATAACCTTGATCCCTGCGGGGCAAGATAATAAAATTTGACATTTTTAAAATAAAGCTTTCTTGAACCTTTAAAGTAAAATAAAATGTTTTAAACTTGCATTTAGCACTTGAGCCATGCCTTTATCCTTGAAACCATTTGCATGCATACATTATTGTTAGGTAGTACGCGCTTTACTGAGTATTCGTACTCACGGCTTTCTAATTTGTTGTTTTCAGAGGATACTCTCAGCTTTGACTTGGACTACGTCTCCGACGAACCGTGAAGTCCGCTCCTGCGCTCAAGCTAGGCTGTGTGGAGGAGGTTCGCTACTGCTGCTATGATGATGCTTCCACTGCTGCACTTGTTGGATTCTCGATAGTGATCTATCTGCTCTAAGATGTTTCCAGCCTGCATACCGATAGACCCCCTTTTGAGGATTTTATTCTAATAAATTTGCTTTGACTTGTTATTTTTTATTCTCATTTCTTGTTTAATAATTCTGTTATGGTTTTTTGATTGATTGCTTGTGATGTCATGCTTGCCAACCTCTTGGAATTAGCAAGGTCACGAAAGATCAGGACTTATCGAAAGGTAAGGAAAACCCGATTGTTACAGGTGGTATCAGAGCCATACTTGACTGTAGGAGCAAAACGGTAAAACTGGACGTAACTAAGGAATGTTTCTAGATTTCTGAATCTGCTATCAAACCTTCATCGTGAAAGTTGTTTCCTTAAATCTCGCCGATTGCTTGATGAAAGTCTTGTTTGCTTGTGGTTGTGTTTGTTTAGTTAATCTTGTCATTTTTGTGCTGATCTTCTACCTTTTTCAGTAATTTCTATTTCTGCTGATGCTATCTTTCTAATCAGAAATATTTTCTTGCAACAGATGGCTCCGAGCAGGTTCGAACGTCTTCAGGCTTGTTTTGAGGATGCCGCTTTGGAGGACCCTGAGTACCGTCACCCACTGGGTGTGGTCGTGGTGCTGCCCTCAGAGGTCGTGGTCCTGGTGCTGGAGGCCGTGTACCAGTGCCACCTGCGGCTGACGCGCTCGGCTTTGGTCGAGGGCGTGACCGTGGGCTTGGCCGTGCTGGAGTACCAGTTCCTCCGGCTGGAGGACATGGCAGAGGAGCTGCCATGGACTCTTGAGTTGAGCCTGCTGGTGTTGCCGCGCCTGGTGACAAGCTTCCAGCTGCTTCGAACCTGGCGGAGGTGATGGCTCGACAAACGCTCTTGCTTGAGCGGATTGTCGAGCAGTCACAGCAGCAGCCTCATGGCCGTGCTCCTGCTCCTGACGCAGCTCAGTACCACTAGCCAGCCAGTTCTCGCATGGCTATGTTCTTAAGCATGCGCCGACCCACTTTCAATCTTGCAGTTGATCCTCTGGATGCTGACGATTGGCTCAGGGATATTGAGAAGAAGCTTGACCTGATTCAGTGTGATGATCAGGAAGTCGTTCGCTTGGCGACTCACCAGTTGACAGGTGCAGCTGGTGCCTGGTCGGACACTCTTTACGCCACTCTTGACGACCCAGAGCAGTTCACTTGGGACGACTTTGTCACTACTTTCCGTGATTTTCACATCTCTGAGAGAGCCATAGAAATGCAGGCGGAGGAGTTCCGTAACCTTCGTCAGGGAAGTATGTTTGTCACTGAGCATGCCCACCGTTTTACCCAACTCAGCCGCTTTTCACCAGTGGAGGTATCGACTGAGCGCCGCAAGATGTATTGGAATTGGAAGGGCCTGCATCTTGAGATGCTCCCGTATCTAGATGGTGGTGTTCAGAGGAGCCTTCGTGAGCTTATTGATAGATGACGGGCCTTGGAGGTGTCACTTCAGAAGTTCGATCGGTCCAGGGATGCTAAAAGAGGGGCACTTGGTCAGGGACCCAGTCGTGAGGCTTCTCAGCGTCAGCGCTTCAGTGGTTTGTTCTAGCAGTGATCGGGACAGTCCACCTTCACCCGATCCACTGCTCCTGCTCCAGCTTCAGTCCAGCGGTAGAGTTTGTAGAGTCAGGGAGGTGCCTTTCAGCAGCAGCAGTCTGCTTTCCGTCCAACAGGAGGCCAGCCCTCGGTTCGCTGTTTTGAGTGTGACCAAGAGGGTCACAAGACGTTTCAGTGCCCGAGACGCCAGCAGCAGGGTCTTGGGGGAGGTGGTGTTCAATTTGCCACTCTCGCTAGGCCACCACCAGTCTGGAGGTCGAGGAATGCGTTCAGTGGGCCGTGGCACTGCTCAGCCAAGCATCACGCTCAGCCGCCTGAACCACATCTCTGTGGAGGAGGCTCAGGAGGCATCTGACGTCGTTGTTGGTGAGTTTTTGGTTCACTCTCACTTAGCGACAGTTTTGTTCGATTCGGGGGCTACTTACTCGTTTGTGTCATCGTCGTTTGCGACTACACAGTCTCCCCACCTCACTCTTAGCTATATCTACACTTACCACTTCACCACTTGGAGTCTATAAGAGTCATGTTGAGTGTAGAGGTGTTCGGATCTTGATTGAGGGTGTGGTATTTCTAGCTGTCTTTCTAGCTGATCTCATCGTCCTTCTCTCGCATGACATTGATGTCATCTTGAGGATGGATTGGCTGGCGAGGCACAAAGGAGTTATCACTTATGCTGAGAGGGTTGTGTCGTTGGTTAACCACCACGGTGTTCGAGTGGTGTGCGCCTCTAGAGCGTCCAGAGTTCCACCTTCAGTTTGCAGCTTGTAGGAGTTGTCTTTGGAGCAGATTTCAGTTGTTCGTGAGTTTTCAGAGGTGTTTCCGGATGAGTTGCCAGGACATCCTCCAGATCGAGATGTTGAGTTCGTGATCGATCTGCTTGCTGGTACCGCGCCGATTGCCAAGCGGTCGTACCGAATGTCTTCCAATGAGCTTGCTTTGCTTAAGGAGCACATCAATGAGCTCTTGAGTAAGAGATTCATTCGGCCGAGTGTTTCGCCATGGGGATCTCCAGTGCTTTTTGTGAAGAAGAAGGATGGGTCAATGCGCATGTACATTGACTACCGTTCTTTGAATGAGGTGACAATAAAGAACAAGTACTCTTTGCCAAGAATCGATGATTTGTTTGATCAGTTGAAGGGTGCGAAGTTCTTTTTCTCGATTGATTTGAGATCGCGGTATCACCAGATGATGATTCATCCTTCTGACATTTCGAAGACTTCGTTCATGACGAGGTATGGGTCTTATGAGTTCCTGGTCGTTTCTTTTAAACTAACTAATGCTTCTGCCTACTTCATGAACATGATGAACAAGGTGTTCATGGCTGAGTTGCATAAGTTTGTGATGGTTTTCATTGATGATATCCTTGTCTACTCCAAGTCAGCAGAAGAGCATGAGTAGCATCTGAGAGTTGTGCTTGGGAAATTGAAGTCTCATCAGCTGTATGCCAAGTTCAGCAAGTGCAAGTTTTGGCTTGAGAAAGTTGCTTTTCTGGGTCATGTTATCACAGCTGAGGGAGTTACCGTTGATCTTGAGAAGGTCAAGACTGTTGTCGAGTGGGAGTCTCCGAGGTCAATCTCTGAGGTGAGGAGTTTTCTTGGATTGACAGGTTACTATCGTCGATTCATTGAGAACTTCTCTAGGATTGCTAAGCCTATGACCGAGTTGACTTAGTTGGGAGTGCCGTTTGTTTGGTCAGATGCTTGTGAGAAGAGTTTTCAGGAGCTGAAGATGAGGTTGACATCTGCGCCTATTTTGACCATGTCGAATATTTATCAGGATTTCCAAGTCTTCTGTGATGCTTCTCGTCAGAGTTTGGGTTGTGTGCTGATGTAGAACAAGAAGGTGGTGTGCTATGCTTATAGGCAGTTGAAGAAGTATGAGTTGAACTATCCGACGCATGATCTAGAGTTGACAGCAGTTGTCCATGCTTTGAAGATTTGGCGGCACTATTTGATCGACAACAGATGTGAGATCTTCACCGACCACAAGAGTCTCAAGTATATCTTCACCCAATCAGAGCTGAACATGAGGCAAAGGAGGTGGCTTGAGTTGATTAAAGATTACGATCTTAGCATTTGCTATCACCCGGGTAAAGCCATTGTGGTAGCCGATGCTTTGAGTCATAAGGCTTATT
Organism: Zoysia pacifica; assembly: GCA_001602315.1. Lineage (NCBI taxonomy): Eukaryota > Viridiplantae > Streptophyta > Magnoliopsida > Poales > Poaceae > Zoysia > Zoysia pacifica. The sequence goes on from BCLH01000213.1 coordinate 162,302, forward strand.
GTTCTTCTTTGATGTCTGGGCAGTCGGAGATTCTTGCAGATCTGACTAGTTTGGGAGTTGAGATTGTTTCTCAGGGTTTCTTGCACGAGCTCAGGTTGCAGCCGCTGTTGATTGAGGAGATCAAGTCAGCTCAGAAACATGATAAAGAGGTTCAGTCAATCTTGAAGAAGATGAGGAGAGGCAAAGCACCAGGTTTTTGTGTGGATCAGCAGGGTGCTTTGTGGTTTGAGAACCGTATCTGTGTTTCGAGAGTGCCAGAGTTGCGGGATGCTATTCTGAGAGAGGCTCATGATTCGAGATTTTCTATCCATCCAGGCTGCACCAAGATGTTCGAGGATCTGAGGACTCGTTTCTGGTGGGTTGGCATAAAGGCAGACATTGCTGAGTATGTTGCCTTGTGTGATGTTTGCCGGCGAGTTAAGGCTGAACACCAGAGATCGGCTGAATTGCTGAAGCCGTTGTCGATCTCTTCTTGGAAATGAGATGACATCAGTATGGGTTTCATCACAGGTTTACCGATGACGTCTCACCATCATAATGATATCTTAGTGGTAGTGGATCGAATGACGAAGACCGCTCAATTCATCCCTGTGAATGAGAGTTACTTAGTTGATCAATTGGCCAAATTGTACATTGACCACAACGTGAGGTTGCATGGTACACCGAGGAGCATTCTGTCTAATCGTGGACCACAGTTTACCGCGAGATTCTGGAGGAGCTTGCATGAGGCTATGGGTACACACCTGGTGTACGGTTCAGCTTATCATTCTCAGACAGATGGTCAGACAGAGCGTGTGAACCAGATTCTGAAGGATATGTTGAGGGCTTGTGTGATCACCTATGGGCAGAGCTGTGAGGATAGTCTTTTTTTTTGCGGAGTTCTTTTACAACAACAGCTTTCAGACCAGTTTAGGGATGTCACCTTTTGAAGTGTTGTATAATAGGAGATGTCGTACCCCACTCATGTGGTCAGAGATTGGTGAAAGGTCTTTCTTTGGTCTTAATTCCATCAAAGCTGTAGAAGAGAAGGTTGAGAAGATCAGAAAGCATCTTCGGGTTGCTCAGAGCTGTCAGAAGAGTTATGCGGATATGAGAAGGAGGCCCCTTTCTTTCGAGATTGATGATTGGGTGTATTTCAAGGTGTCACCTTTTCGTGGCACGTGTCGCTTCCATGTTCGAGAGAAGTTGGCTCCGAAGTTTGTTGGTCCTTTTCGGATTTTCAGGAAGATCGGTGAGCTTGCTTACAGGTTAGACTTGCCATCCGAGCTTGCGGATGTGCATCCGGTGTTCCACGTCTCTCACTTGAAGAAGTGTCTTCTAGTGTCAGAGGAGCAAGTTGTCTCGGATGCTTTGGATATTCAAGACACGCTCGAGTACCTGGAGTATCCTGTGAAGATTTTTTATGAGGCATTCAAGGAGACGAGGAGGTCTAAGATCAAGTTTCTCAAGGTCCAATGGAGCAACCACACTGAGCGAGAAGCTACCTAGGAGATGAGGATAATCTGAGGAAAGAGTTTCCCTATCTTTGAGTCCGCTTCTTGATCTCGAGGACGATATCCTGTAAGGGGGAGTCTGTAACATCTCAGAAATTTCAAATTAATAAAGCGGCGAGTTATCTCAATTTCTGTTCTGATCAAAAATCATTTGTCCCAAATTTTGCTCCGTTTAATCCGAAATCCTTCTTTCTAAATTGTTCCGGTGCCGAAATAATTTAGTCCGCGTAATTTTTGTTAGGGCTATAATTATTTTTCAGAAATTCCAAATTAATTTTCAAATCCCTAAATAATATCTCTAATTATTTCTCTCAATATTATCCTCTGCTACTTACCCTCATCCCTATCTAATTCCTCCTATAAATATCCCTCTCATTCTTGTCCTCCCCATTCCCCTCCTCATTCTCCGAAAAATCTTCAACCGCTCCCCTCTGCGCGTCACCGTCGCCGCTCCCGAGCCGAAGCCAAGTCGCCGTCGCCTACTTCCGCCGACCACGCGTCACCGCCAGCCTCGTCCCCATCCAGTTCATCGGGCTGTGTCGGCTCCGCTTCGTTCCGTTCGTCGATCTGCTCATCTTCCGTTCGTCGACCTCGCTGCTTCGTCCCGGTCGCCCTGCCTCGTCCGCTTCGTCGTCTGCAGTCACCAGGCTTCGTCAATTCAAGCTGCGGTGAGCATTCAGACCTCCGTTTCCTTTTTGTCTTCTGCGAGTTAGAATAGCTGTAGCTTAGATGCAGGTGCGTGTAGTCCGGTCGACGTCGAGCGTCAGACCAGTGCGCCGTTTCTCAAGTATCATAGGATTCGAGTCGCGTAGGTAGGAGTTTATCCGTTGAACTGCTGCTGTGGGTGCTTCGATCCATTGAGGAAGAAGCTGCTGGCTAGTGGGACTGCTGGGGGAGAGAGAGAGAGAGAGAGAGAGAGAGAGAGAGAGAGAGAGAGAGAGAGAGAGAGAGGTAGCAGTGCCTCAGGCTGTCAATCGATTCGATCAGTTACAGGAGCTCGGTGCTGTGCTAGGAGGCAGAGTGTTGTGTGTCTGACCAGCGGGCTGCTGAGGAATCAAGAGGTTGCTAGGCCCGGTGTCAGTGAGTTCTATCAAGTTGGTCTTGCGCCAGGTAGCACTTTCAATATGTGAGGTCCTCGGTAGTGCTTGGTTCAGAGGCTGCCTAATGCTCACGGGTTTCAATTGGAGCTTAGGAATTCCTTTTTGCTTGGAATTGTTTTTGCATGGTTAATCTTCGAAAGTCCATGGGAATTTCATTTAATCCTCAAAGTTTCCCAAGAAAGTCTCAATAAATCTGTTTCGTTGAGATCTTCATATAGAACCCTTCGGGGTCTGTTTTGAAAACGTTTAGCCTATTAGTTTCAATTTAGATTTAATTATCGGATTTAATTGTCGCGTATCTAGTGTCTGACCCCTATTCGTTCTGTGTTTAGCTGGTGTTCCAGAGGAGGAGTTCCGCGAGCCCGCTCAGTTCGACGACCCGGATCCCAACTACGATCTCGAGCTGCCAGACAAGCCGCGTTCTTTGATCATTTTGTATCCAGTATTTTAAACTGCATATTTCGTATTTATTTTTATCTCACACCTATCACTATAGAAATAGAATTTGTGTTAAATAATTTTGAACTGTGATTCAAATGTGTGAGTTTTACAAATAACTATACATAACTATTTAGCCTATTTAGCGGGGGCAGGGTGGAGTATAAGGAGCTAGAGGACTTTTGAGAAGTCTCTGTAGGCGTACCTGTTGCGGGTACAACGAGAAAATCCGGCCTGAGATCTTTTCGTGAAACTTGTTGTTGGCGTTGAGGTTGAAGATAGTGCCTGTTCGGCAATTAAGGACCGAGTCCTTCGAGCTTTGTACGCTCACTTGACAACCATGCACACCACGTTATCTTATATGGGCAGCGGCTTGATCTTGAAGTTTGCCGAGACTAGTTGTTTACCGGTGGGTTAGCAGTGTTGTGTTAGTGTGGTGTAAAGCTATGACTCCCCACATGAGATCGAGATACCCCACCTGATCAGTGGTAGGCTCTTCACAGCTTCAAAACTCGATTGCGTAGGCATTTAGGATCCCTATTCTAGAGGACGGATAGCGCCAGTTAAAGCTTGTGGACGGGTCTTGTGTGTTCGTCGGGGCTACGACGGTAGTTTCTGATGACGCTTCTCGTGGGTTCAGGTGCATAACCTCTATAGAGTTACAGTTAATACGCATTGTCACGTCCTTTTGAAAGGATACCCCCTGAGTTGTGCTTTTTGTTGATTAGTTTTGTTTTTCTTTCTCCTCTTCTATTTCAAAATGTTTTGGACTCCGGCCTTTGAGCTGTAGCCGGGTGTGGAGATTACATCGGCATTTAAAATGAACCCCCGTCTGGGATAACGGAGATCCCTGCGGGGCAAGATAATAAAATTTGACATTTTTAAAATAAAGCCTTCTTGCAACTTTAAAGTAAAATTAAATGTTTTAAACTTGCATTTAGCACTTGAGCCATGCATTTATCTTTGAAACTATTTGCATGCATACATTGTTATTAGGTAGTACGTGGTTTGCTGAGTATTCGTACTCACGGCTTTCTAATTTGTTGTTTTCAGAAGATACTCTCAGCTTCGACTTTGATTACGTCTCCAACGAACCGTGAAGTTCGCTCCTGCGCTCAAGCTAGTCTATGTGGAGTAAGTTCGCTACTGCTGCTACGATAATGCTTTCAATGCTGCACTTGTTGGATTCTCGATAGTGATCTATCTGCTCTGAGATGTTTTTAATCTGCGTGCCGATGGACCCTTTTTAGAGGATTTTATTCTAATAAATTTGATTTGACTTGTTATTTTCTATTCTCATTTCTTATTTAATATTTGTGTTATGATTTTTTAATTGATTGTTTGTGATGTCGTGCTTGCCAACCTCTTGGGATTGACAAGGTCATAGAAGATCGGAACTTATCCAAAGGTTAGGAAAATCCGGTCGTTACAGTACATCAATGGCAGGATAGTCTGTTGCAATGTTGGGGTTTGGCTAGGTCTGTCTGTCTGCACGACCGTTTTATTCATTATTAGACAAGTACTCCTATTTTTCAGTTGTGCTTGATCAAAGAATATATTTGTACAACTGTATTATCCTTTTGTTCGAACAATGGAAGCTGCCGCGCAACGTAGTCTGCATTTGTCACGCACCCCGTTTCCGAGATGCACTGTGATACACGTATCAGTCCCTGGATCAGTAGCTGATACGCACAACACAACAAAATGTATATCGAAAGCATACTTCGAAAGGAAAAACTAACCTGAGACAGGACTTTTAGTGGCCACACCATGAGGATCTCTACAATCCTACACCGGTTGACCAACTAAAAGCAGAGCAGACAGCGATCACCAGGGCCCAAATCTACAAGCAGACTTGGGAAGCAGAACGAAACCAGCACAACATCTACGCGATCCTCATTGTCTAAAACCACAATGCAGGCGGGTGAGTACATAAGGTACTCAGCAAGCTCCAACACTAAGCAAAGGTATAACTATAGATGCACATTAGTTGTAGCAAGGATGAGGCAGCAAGGTTCATGTTGCCAAAGAGCCAGTTTTATGCAAGGTTCACTACAGAAGATTTTAAAAGGGAGTGAAGACATTCATTATCCATATATTAATAAGTTGGACCTGGGGGAATACAAACCGTTCTCGCCAGTTCCCTAATTTTTAACTGGAAGGGCCTCCACTATCCCCTCCAGACACTTTTCAAAGCACGAGTAGCTACGCCCACTCACACTTCAAGGCAGTATAGAAAATCTAATCGTAGGGCGCCCGAACAGTAGCATGTCAATACCGTGACAACGGCCTATCCGAAAGGATTTTTAACTCTGCAGACGTTGTACACTGTACCTACAGGTTATGCTACTCCTGATCATTAGAGTTGCATAACACTTATTCCACATCTACGCAGTTTTCCACAGATTCCACGCAAGGTGCAAACAGAGGCCATCCCTCGGGGTTTTCCAGGCCGTCGATGACGCGTCGGTACATTCTCAGAGCCAGGTCGTGAATATCCACCACATGCACGCCTTTTTCTGGTCCCCTCCAATCTCCAGGTATTACCAAACCAGGGGCTATATCCGCGGGCTTACGCTCCCGTGACGCGGGCAATTACCGTCGAAGGCCAGGCAGCGAGTTATCTCACGCCCTTCTCCTGTTCCCTTTTGTCTTCACTACCGACCCCCAATGGTTCGATGTGGAAAGAATACGTAGAGGGAATAAGTTCTGCCCAATATGTATAGATTCTGTGGTTGCACGGGAATTACCAAATCGAGGGCTAACGAACCGGTCCTTATATGGCAGGGGTGGCGGTCTCGTCCACGGCAGGTGGACCACAGTGAAGCCTACACACCTATCACCATCACCTCAGGTGAGCCCCACGGCCAGAAACATCCCCTCTTCACCTAGCACCAGTTGTTTTAATCTCGCCCCCTTTTTTTTACTCACACCACCAAACTCTTTCAACTCATTTTGCAAATCAATGGTATATGATGTGGTGGTGCGGAGCACCATAAATGGGGTCCTAAGCAGATCTAGCACAAGGTGAAATCCGTTCCGTAAAACTATTTAGGAACAAAATCCCTATGGTTATCAAGGACACTCCGTTAATAGTTTTCAAGGAAGGTATTCATATCTATACAGCAAGTTACTGACATAAATGTAAATACCTAAGAACAAGTAGGATTATGACTAACACAACATTTCAAACCAAAATATCATGCATAGCAAAATAAATAGGCACTATAGGAGCATTAGCAAATTATAGGTTCAATATGAGGTTAGAGCTTGCCTGCAAATTCCTTAATCTTCAAGATTGAGATTGAAGGCTTCTTCTTCAAGATCTCAATCTTCAATCTCTAGCTTCGCGCCCAATCTACGAGCTTCTCTTCTTACGTAGACCTTCTGGTCCCTCGAGGCTTGACTCTTCCTTACTCTCAGCGTTATCTACGCGAAGGAAAAGCCTAATAAAACTACTGCGAAAGAAACACAACTCAAGAAGGAGCGATAAAAACCCAAGAACTCCAACTAAGAACCAGATAACACCGCGAGGAAAACTTAGGGCAAGTCGTGCATGATGCGGTGATTAGTTATTACGAGGAGCGGTGAGGCCCACTAGCATGGCTATTGGAGAGGCATGTGCTTGTGTAGTCCTGTGAACAATACATCATTTTATGTAGACCTTAATTTAGGACCATTCACTACTTGTTGGCCATTAGAGTTCTTCGGATTGATACCTAGTGATTAAACTATATCATGAGTGCATTGTGCGTGCTTCTATGTCACGGCTCATGACCTGAGTTCTCCGTGTATATTGTGCACTTGCACTTATCGTTGGCCTGTGCTTATATCTATGCATCATGGTTTCGAATGTGAGCGCGACTTAAGATTGCATGTGTGCCGGTGTGTAACGATGTAAAGTGAAATGCACAAGTATTCTAATTAATTTATGCTTACTTCCTAGTGTTTAGTTATTAGTGTTTAACTATTAATTCTATAATTCTAATTTTAAGTTAGGTTATTCAGTGCTAACATGGTTGCGCATACTAATGTGTGCTAAATAACGGGGCTATGCTATGCTGTGGCGTGCTTTAGCTAGTATAAATCTATGCTTAGGATGAGTCATAGTAGTCATAGTTAAAGACTTGCATTAACAACGATAAAACCAAAAGAAGGAACAACGATTAAACTCAGCGAAAGACTTACTATAGAAGCGAATCGGCAAGACCGGAGGTTGGCCGAGGTTTGGAGGATTCGATGTGATGGAGCTTGAGATAATGGTTCCAGTGGCACCAAGATCACTGAAAACTTAGTTAAGGTGTAGCGGTGGTGAGACGAACAAGGTGTTCACGATGGCAAACATGAAATCTCCCCCGTGGACACTCTACCCGGCAGGTGTCCACAGCTGTCGGTCATGTGTGTGCAGGTGTGAAACAGGGGACGAACTTCGTGGTAATGCTGTCAGCTGGTCTGGGACCGAAAACTGGCAAAGGCTGCATGGACACTTGGCTCGGCCTGTGTCCACGGCCTCTGGACACATGGGTGCTCAGAATCGGGGATTTCTCCGTGGACACAGAGTTCTGTGACGTGTTTGTGAACACGGGAACATGTGAGCGGTGATCGTGTCCATGGACACGTGGACTGTGACCGTGTTCGTGGACACGTGAAAGTGAAAGTTCGGGGTTTTGTGGGAGTTCGAGAATTCGTGGATACGGGAGAATGAAAGTTTGGAGTTTTGTGGAAGTTAGGGAATTCGTGGACACGGAAAAGTTCGGGGTTCACGGGAAAGTTCAGGGTTCACGGGAAAGTTCAGGGTTCACGGAAAAGTTCGAGGTTCACGAAAAGTTCGGGGTTCACGGCAAGTTCGGGGTTCACGGGAAATTCGGGGTTTTCGGAAAGCTCGGGGTTCACGGGAAATTCGGGGTTTTCGGAAAGTTCGGGGTTCACGGGAAGTTCGGGGTTTTCAGAAAGTTCGGGGTTCACGGGAAATTCGGGGATCTCGGGAAATTCAGGGTTTTCAGAAAATTTGGGGTTCACGGGAAATTCGGGGATCACGGGAAATTTGGGGTTTTCGGAAAGTTCGGGGTTCACGGGAAATTCGGGGATCACAAGAAATTCAGGGTTTCCGTGGATCGGGAAAGTTCGGGGTTTTCGTGGGTCGGGAAAAGTTTGGGGTTTCCGTGAAAACTGTGACGTGTCCGTGAACACGTGGACACGGGAAAACTGTGACGTGTCCGTGGACACATGGACACGGGAAAACTGTGACGTGTCTGTGGACACGGAGACACGGGAACGGTGATCGTGTCCGTGGACACAGGGACACAGGACAACTGTGACGTGTCCGTGGACACGAGAAAACTGTGACGTGTCTGTGGACACAGGGACACGAGAAAACTGGAACGTGTCCGTGGACACGGGAAAACTGTGACGTGTCCGTGGACACAGGGACACGGGAACTGTGATCGTGTCCGTGGACACGTGGACACGTGAAAACTATGACGTGTCCCTGGACACGTGGACACGGGAACTGTGATCGTGTCCGTGGACACGTGAAAACTGTGACGTGTCCGTGGACACATGGAAACGGGAAAACCGTGACGTGTCCGAGGACACGTGAAAACTGTGACGTGTCCGTGGACACGTGAAAACTGTGATGTGTCCGTGGACACGTGAAATCGTGACGTGTCCGTGGACACGGAAACTGTGACGTGTCCGTGGACACGTGAAAACTGTGACGTGTCCGTGGACACGGGAAAACTGTGATCGTGTGTCCAAGACTCGTGGTTGTTCTGTGTCCAAACTCGGTGCGGGTGTGCTAGGGTGGCCAACACGCGAGGTTGCCAAGGACCAATTTACAATTACAAAAAAGCCAACTAAGACCTGTATGAAAACATGGAAAAGATCAAGGTGCTGTAGGTTAAAGTGCAGGGGTTAATTCATTCGATTTTAAGGGCAGTGGGGTTTTCTGTAAATGTAGAGGACCTAGGATTCTATGTAGAAGAGTTAGAGGGCTTCTTTGCAAAATAATCTTTTTACCCTCGGATGTGGAGGAAGGCGTCAGAGGAGCCCGGCGACGGAAGCAAGCGAAACTCGACGGCGACCTTTGGTGGTGGTGCGGCTTCGGTGTGGTGTCGCCCAAATTGGTGTGCTCCAGTGGTAGAGGGGGTCGCGGTGGAGGAAGAGGGCAGCAAGGCCGAGTCGTCTATGTGCTCATCGCGCCGGACGTAGGCTGCGGACAGCCGGCGAGGAGAAGCAGGGCGCGCGCCATGGCTGAGGTGGCGCCCGGCGGCGGTGCCTGCTCGCAGAACCGGCGCATGCGGCTCGGGGCTTGGTGAAGAAGTGCGAGGGAGGTGCACTGGAGCTGCCCAAGAGCTCAAGGGAGCCGGGAAGACGCTGCAGCGCGTTGTCGCCGGTGAGGCTCCTACCACTGACGAACGGCAACGATTTTAATCCGAACCGCTGCACAAACGACCATGTTTTCTCTTGAATCTTGAGTTCCGGAAGTGCGCCCACTAATCTAGGGCCTAAAACCGAGAGGGATTGAGAAGAGCTCACCGGAGTTGACCGGACTTCAGTCGGAAACGGCGGCGGGTCTGAAAGTTTGAGGTTTGGAGAAGAATTTCAATTCAAAATGGTTTCGTGCGAATTTGGAGGACGAGCGACAGCGGATGATTAAGCACAAGCTGGTGCACTTTTCTGTGGCAAGATTTTGGAGGCAGAGGCGGCTTGGTAGCGCTGCTCCTTGGTGACGGCGTTGATTGAGCTCAAAGCAGCGACAGCCACGGCGCTCGGCGGAGGCGAGGGAGCAAGAGAGAGATTGATACTGAGATTAGCCGAGAGAGTGAGAGAGTGGAGTAATTTTGGGTTTATCCATGCCAGGCGGCGAGTCCAGCGATGCACCGAAGCAGGCAGCTGCGTGTCAAGCCGCATGCGCCTTCTGGTGATGCGCAAGCTGTCCAAGGAAGAGGAAGAGCGGTGCTGAAGAGATGAAAGCGGTGGTGAGGCTGTCCCATGGGCCCAGGCGAATTTTCCATTTTCAGATTGTTTTTCCGGAATTTCAGCGGCAGCCTCTGTTTTTCCCTCAAAAGATCAACCTCCCGAGCTCCGATAAATATAAAATTTTGCCGGGTTGAAAAACCTTTTAAGATGAACAACTTTTGTTTTAGGATTATCTTCAAATTCTGAATAGATTTTATTCTATGAAATTCGGAGTATAAATGGCTATTTGAATGGGGTAAATTAATTTGAATGAAGTAAATAAGTCTCAAGAGAATTAGGCGGGTTTGGAATTCAAGGAATTCGATAAGACAGGAATTCACAAGTATTGGGTTCGAAGGAGTTGAATGAATTTCAATTTCAGAGAAGTTTGTCAGATTTAGAATTAAAGGATTGAATTAAGTTTGAAATTCAAAAGAACACAGGAAAATAAACGAAAGAAAAGGGAACAAAACGCGGTCAATCACTTGTCACACTTCAAATTTTAATATTTTGCAATCTTCAATTTAGATAAGTTTTAATTTAGTGAGGTTTTTGCCTTTTGAAATAGGAACGAAAAGAAGAGGTGAGAAGTAGAAAGAAAAATGTTAGGGTGAAAGTTAGAAAAATTTTGAATTACGTGTTTTTAGACTTTTCCTAAATTCAGGATGTCACAGCATTTTACAGAAAGAATAAAGTTTGAAGCACGTGTTCCTAAGACAGTTCTGCAAAAATGATGTTGGGCCTCCATAGCAATCACATACTAGTACAACACAGCAGCTACTCGATTCATACAAGTTTTTATATTGATGTGCTGGAGTACATGGAAATTAACAAAGACATGGCTGGCTCTTTTAAGAACGAGGATTCCTTGATCAGTTTAGTAACACAGTCATGCAGAGAACAATTCAAGAAGAAATTCACCACGGTCGTTCATAGGGCGAAAGCCAAGTATCCACCTGATCGATACCAAAACATGGCTAGAGGAACTTTCCTAGTTTTGATTTCTTTCCAGTTTTCTCATTATTTTGTAATTGGCTTTTATTGAACCCTGTTTATTTGAATTTAACATACAACCAGTAGGACCTCTGCCTCTGCCCCTCTTGTTTCATACAAAAAAGAAAACACAAAAACCAAGAAATACCTAAATGGTTCACTTTGACGAGGGATGTCAAGCAATGTTGTTTGTAAATTGGGTTCAGTTTTTACGATCTAAGGCCAGGTCCGGTAATGGGATATCTGTTGAACTCGAGCCCTCACCGGTATTTTCCTTTTTAAAAATCTTAAGTTCCAAATGATGGCTCGATCGAATGCTCGATAGACATGACAGAGTAAGAGAAAAGGCTACCACCAATGAAGAACAAGAGCACGATTATCTGTGAAGCCCAAGCATAGTCCTACAAAACATTATTCCCTCCGTCCTATTTGAAGCTTATTATTAGGAATATTGATTGTGGCTTTGACCAATAATTTTTTTTCATTTACTTAATTTTTATAATATATAAATTATATACTATGAAAATATATTGATCAACTTAATTAAATATAAAGAAATCATTGGTAACACGATTGACAAATCATAGAAATAAGCTATAAAAATGGGGCGGAACACTAACAAGAGCCTTCCTGCATAAAGCTACTACAACTGACTCCTGCCCACCACCAATTTTAGATGAAAGTTGCAACCATGATCAACGGGAGAATTATTCAAAAAAATAGTTCAAATGTGTAAAAAAATATAACTTATGTTTAAAAAATAATGATAAAGAAAATTATACTAAAATATATAATATTTATCACTTTTTTAAATACTACAAAACATTAGTCAAAGATGATATATATTAGAAATCTAACACCGATAACAATTGAAGTGCTTCTTTTCTGTATAGGCCCTCTCCGATCAGCTCCATGGACAGGCCCGTAATGTAACCCATGGGCCTCACAACAAAAACGAAGGCATTGTATTTTTCCAATCATCGACTGATCAGTGATGCAAGTGTGCCATATAGGTCTTCTGTTCCTCGAGTTATGCTTATCATACTTACCATACATCCAAAAGCAGGAGAAGCATAATCAATAATTTCCACACTGGCTGTATTATACTCTCTACGTTCTTAAATTAATGTTGTCATTGACTTAAAATATCAATTTTGATCATTTATCTTATTAAAAAAATTATTTAAATGTGTAAAATTTTAAGTTGTGATTCAAATAACTCTACTACTAAATCAAATTATAACAAAATATTTAATATTTATCAAAAAAATTTGAATAAGACGAATGGTCATAGTTGATGTTAGAAGTCAACAGCGATATCAATTTAAGAACAGAAAAAGTACCTTTCTTATGCATATTTTAAAATAGATCCAAATGATTGTAAACCATCCATTTGTATCAACTTCGAGACTTAAATTATCCTTTCACCTCCTAGGATGTAAAAGTTTCAATAATTAGTAATTATTGTATTATTTAATTTAAAAAGTAATTAGTGAGTTTTAGCATGTGACGGTAATTAGAGACACATTGCCGACTGATATTAATTTATTTTTTATATTTTCTGCCTAAATCAATAGCTAAGATAAAATTCATATTTTTACTTTTTACGAGATAAACCAACACACTTTCTATCTTATAAAAGGGATCTTTGCTTTGCTTTTGGAAAGCGGCAGTGAGTGTTTCATGAGCCTGCCGTTCCCTTCTTATTCCTTCCAACCGGAGTAAGCAAAGGCAAAGACTCCCGATGCCGTCCTGACCACTCCATTCAGTCCCACCAACTTATTTTACGCGGATCCACGAATCCCAGCACAGCAGCCACCAGTTGATCGAGCAATTAACCAATGTTCACTCCTGGTTGTCATCAAGCTCTGGCCACCGCCACCCCATCGCCATTTCAGGCTTCTCTCGGTCCACGGCGATGGAGACAGGCCGCGCCTCCTGCTCCACTCCCCACCTCGACGATGGCTAACCGGCGGCATGCCCTCGTTTCATGCGCAGCGATCAACATCCCCCCTGACGGTAACCTCCGCTCTCTCAACACGTGCCAGCGCACTGGCCGGCGTTCCTTTCCGCGCCGCCATTAAAATTCCTACTGACGTGTGCGTGTTTCACTGATGCGAAGCTCTGGTTCACCCCTTCCGTAAAACATTCGGGACCGGCTCGCGATGGGGAATGGAGAAAGTGGAGAAGAAAGAAGGTGAGGTTGACGAGAAGGTCAAGCTCTGGTTTCTTCTGCCCGGCGTCGATGAATCGAGGATCAACGACGAGGTCGTGGTTGATCTTCCCGACGGCAGTAACCTGCTCACGATCAAGAAGACGAAGAAGGATGTCAGTGCAGACGATGAGTCGCTTGATGTACGCCTGCTTTTAACAGCAGGATACATTAGGGACAGAATCGGAGTGGTAAAGGGGAAGAATAGCGAAGGCAAGCTGCTCCTCGAGGTGACAATCGAAAGAAAGGCCACTAAACCTCAAAAAATCTATATCAAGTAGATATAATCATATAACTCACACCCAGCAGGTTATATAATTGATATGTATGTTAAGATGTTAACGTGTTTGTATGTGAGAGATGAGTGTAATGCTACTGATAATACTTCTTTCTTGATTGTGCAATAAAACATACTTATACAACTGCCCTTGAGTCGTGCTATTTTACCATATAAACATGCTTATTGGATGATCTTCATCCCAACGACTGCTAAGCATAGAGCTGAGATAAGACAGATGATAATTGTGATTCGCAACAGCATATAAGGTCATTCAGGATCCAAATGATGTACTCCAACGCCCTTTGAGGGCAGGAATCCACAAAGGAGGGAGAATAATCGAGAGGTGAGCGAGGAGGTCCAAGAGAGAAAACTATGGGATTGCTAACCCGGCATATATATGTTAAATCGATGCAATCAAGAAATAAGGACTCTTCAAAGAAGATCACAAACAGAAGAGCTTATCCACTCACAACACGGTGCAAAAGACAAAGAGACCTCAAAACAGATCTTTCAGGGCACATCTTGAAGTGGCGTCGCTGAGCCGTGGAAAGATGCGATGCAACTGTGTGAAGGAATGCCTTCCCACGCACTGGGCATTATACTTTCACAGAACGGTTGTCGACATTGTTTTTTTGAAAGACCAGTTGTCGACATTGCTGGATCACAACACCCCCATGGCGACCATAGGGAGTGCACGAGAGCCGAAAGAGTTCAAGAGCATGGCCATAACCAGGAGCTAGGCTCCTAGACACTTGACCTCCTACGAGGAATGGTATGAACTGCGACTACCACGGTCGGGTGTCATCCATCCGAGACTGGAAGCAGTTGAGGAGCCAGCTCCAGATCAGCCCAGGTTAAGATCAAACCTTCAGCATATGTTGCTGGGTTAACGACCAGTTACAACTTACAACTATATATATGTACTCCGTAAATGGTAACTTTGTTGCTACGACGAAATACATGCCCATTATCGTTTTCTGAAGGAAACATTATTATATGATTCGACCTCGTTTCCTTTAATATGAGGCACCTTCTTTTTATAAATATACACTGGAACACTTATCCAAGTGGTTTTGGGTCTTTCAAAAAGAAAAACATCCCATAATTGAATCAGATGTGACACATGTACATGCTACTGTAGCGAATTTTAATTACCGAGTACACAAACAATTCTTATTTTTTGTTTTCATAAAAATAAAGGTGCACGATATTTTTGCATGACAAACTAATTAACCCCACGGGGAACATCAAAATGCAAGACCATTCGACCGGAGCAACATACATAACATTGGCGCACGTACAACAGATCGAAGCTGATCAGAAACACATCTACTACACGTGTACTATATGGGGAGCTCATGCAGCAGGCAGCGGTGCATCTTTATTGACTCGACTCCAGAGAAACGAACTGGATCAGGTCTGCGGCCGCGGAGACGGAGCCGGAGGCGGAGCGGACGGCTTGTCGCCGATGGGAATCCTCTTCAGCGCGTGCTTGGGCTTGGTGACGGTGACGAGGAGCGAGCCGAACGCGAGCTCCGCCTCCACCTTGCTCTTGTCGTAGCCGGGCGGGATGAGCAGGCGCACGTCCAGCAGGCTCGCCGGGTTGTCACCGCCGCCGTCGCCCTTGAACCTGACCAGCAGCACGTCGTCCTCCGTCGCGACCTCCAGCTGCTCCTTGGTCGTGGACCTCTCCACGAAGAACCAGAGATTGATGCGGTCCGCGTCCTCCGTGGTCGTCCAGTGCTCGCCTGACGTCGGAGGGAACTTGGGGTGCACCAGGGCTGCGTGTTTTCAGTTCAGTCACACGTATATATAATACTCTCATCATGATATATAATTGCTCGCTTGCATAAATCATACTCCTTTACTCCTTTCGATTTTAAAATATTGATAACGTTGATTTTTAATATCAACTTTGACCATTCGTTTTATTCAAAAAATCTGTTCTAAATTTTTGTTATTATTTGATTTATCATTAGTGAAATTTAAATTATAACTAATAATTTTATACTTTGAATCAATTTTTTTAATAAGACGAATAGTTAAAATTGATGTTAAAAATCGTGTAAATACATTTCGGATAAACTTACCAAAGGGTTGGATGTGGTAAGTGTGCTTGTCCTCGTCACCTTGGGCACGGCAGACGAAGAGAGGCCCCCGGGACCGGGACTGCTTCCTCAGGTCGACGCGAGGGAGAGCTGCCGCCGCCGCCAGTTTCTTGCCGGGCATCGGCGTGAGGGAGGTTTTTCCCGGCGGTGGCACCCGGCTCAGGAAGGTGTAGGAACTTGCCATCGACGTCGACATAGCTGCTTAGTCACTACTGCTATGTCTATTACACTTGATTATGTGCCTTGCTTATAGCTGCTTCTTATAGCATGCCTTATATATAGCGGCCATGCATGTGGGAGGTAACTGCTGCTAGCACGTACGCTTTGCTTCGCCTGCGAGTTCGGAATATCTTAAAGAGAAAATGGTCAAACTGCTTTGTAAAAGTGAGTGGCGTTTGCCGGGGAAATGATGCGAAGGAAGCTCCTGGGGTTTTCTTTTTCGCGCGTATGAACGCCCTGAATTAAAGAGACACCCTGCATTGAGGTCGATTGGTGTTTCAGATCAGTGGAGACATTGGTGCTTTTCTAATGATCCAAGGCACGCACTGGTGTCCCAGCGTGTTTCGGCACTTTTTCAAATAAGTTGACTGTTTTTTCTGAGACGATTAGGCCCTATGTGAATTGCAGCAAAAAAAAAAAACTGAATCATATGTTTTTCATGTGAAATTGAATTGATCATTTCAAAATTTTCATAAAATTTCTAGGTTACAAGGAGGCCTTAGTGTATCAAAGAACAGTACGACGTCGGCTTCAGAACGGGAACCAATTCCATGAGGCAAAAATCGTCAATGAGCACGCTTGCAACTAACTGCTAACCTAAACCTGCATAAGGTTTTTTTTTTTAGAATCAGACTTGTATTAACATCAAGGTACAGACTTAACAATCGTTTTGTAAACATTGCAATAAGAAACGAAGTGGGGAGTTCCAATCTACACTCAGAGGTGGATCTACCAATAGGGTGAGGTAGGGTGGCCACCCTACCTAACCGGACTGTATAACCTTGAGTGGACGCACCGTAAAACCTTTTGATAAGTCACGATCCCGATCTTTCGTGACCTTACCAATCTCAAGAGATTGAAAAACACAACATCACAAGCAATCAATCAAGAAACCATAACAGAAGTATTAAACAAAAAACGAGAATAAAAATTAGCAAGTCAAAGCAAATTTATTAAAATAAAATCCTTCAAAGGGGTCCATCAGCACGCAGACCAAAAAACATCTCAGAGCAGAAAGATCACTATCGAGAAATCTATCAAGTACAGCAGTGTAAGCATCAACATGGCAGCGGTAGCGAACCTTCTCCACACAGGCGAGCTTGAGCGCAGGAGCTGACTTCACGGTTTGTCGGAGACGTAGTTGAAGTCGAAGCTAAGAGTATCCTTAAAAACAACAAATTAGAAAGCTTTGAGTACGAATATTCAACAAACCGCATACTACCTATCAACAATGTATGCATGCAAATAGTTTCAAAGGAAAAGGCATGGCTCAAGTGCTAAATACAAGTTTAAAACATTTTATTTTACTTTTAATATGCAAGAAAGCTTTATTTTAAAACTATCAAATTTTATTATTTTGCTTTGCAGGGATCTCCGTTATCTCGAACGAGAGTTTATTTTAAACGCCGGTGTAATCTCCACACTTAGTCACAGCTTAAAGGTCGGAGTCCAAAACACTTTGAAATAGAAGAGCAGAAAGAAAAACAAAACTACTCATAGAGGAGCACAACTCAGGAGAGTGTCCTTCAAAAAAGACGTGGCAATGCGCATTGATTGTAACTCTGCAGAGGTTATGCACCTGGACCCATGAAAAATACCATCAGGAACTACCATCATAGTCTCAACGAACACACAAGACCCGTCCACAAGCTTTAACTGGCATCATCCGTCCTCTAAGATAGGAATCTCAACTATCTACGCAATTGGGTCCTGAAGCTGTGAAGAATCTACCACTGATCAGATGGGGTATCTTGATCTCATGTGAGAAGTCATAGCTCTACACCACACTAACACAACACCGCCAACCCACGGGTAAACAACCAGTTTCGACAAGCTTCAAGGTCAAGCCACTGTCCATACAAGGTAACGTGGTGTGCATTATTGTCAACTACAAAGCTCGAAGTACTCGGTCCTTAATTGTCGGGGCAGGCACCATCTCTAACCTCAATGTCAACAACCACAAGTCTCATGAAAAGATCTTAACCTGGATCTTCCCGTTGTACTCACAACAGGTACGCTCATAGAGACTTTTCAAAAGTCCTCAGCTCCTCGTACTTCATCCTGTACTCGTTAAATAGTTATGTATAGTTATTTGCAAAATTCACACATTTGAATCACAGTTCGAAAGCATTTAACACAAATTCTATTTTTATAGTGATAAGTGTGAGATAAAAATAAATGCGACTAAGCATGACTAAGTATAAAAATAAAATAATTATTTTAAAGCAATTCTAAGGTTCATATTTGTGAAACAATAAATAGGCACGGCTTAAAAATGTTGCTAGCATATTGTAAAACAGTTAGCATGTAAATTAGGGTTACAAATAAAACATGTAATTTAAAATGCTGGGTATAAAAGTGATTAAAAAACATGGCTTACCTGGCCGCTCTGGATTGTAGTTAAGATCAAGGTCGTCGAACTGAGCGGGCTCGCGATACTCCTTCTCGAGATCTAACACGGGTCAAACACTAGGTACGCGACAATTAAATTCAGTAATTAAATCTAAATTTAGACTAAATGTGTGCAAAATGTTCTCTGGAAAAAAATCTACACGACATCCTCAACGAGACAAATTAATGAAACAATTTCGAGAATTATCAGAGATTAAACAGAGTTTCCAAAAATCCAAAAGATCTATACCACAAGAAACTAGTTTAATTGCAAAACAATTAATTGCAAATTGATTAGCAATTAATCTATCAATCTATTGGAGAGGAGAAAGAAATTTGAGAGAGGGAAATTTTTCGCTGGAGATCTGGAGATCGGAACCGGGACTTGCGCACTGGTGGACTGGAAACCAGAACCGGCGTACTGGTGTCGGGTACTGGAAATTGGAGATCAGAAAAATCAGAGTCGTATTGGAGAATCGGAGAGGAGAACCGGAAACCGGAGACGTGATGGCGTACCGGAAAATCGGAGCGGTGACGCGGCTTCGAAGCGGGTTGAAGACGGCACGAGGAACGAGGCGGAGACGGGGCGGGCGACTCGGCTGGCGGGTGTCAGGCGACGAGCGAAAATGTGATGGCAACGTGGAGCAGATGACGACGCTGGCGACGCGAGCGGACGGAGCGGTCACACGGTCGCACGCGAGGAACGAGATCGGCGCGGGGAGGACAAGAATGAGAATGAGAGGGTATTTATAGGGCAGAGTTAATTAGAATTAGAATAAATTAATTAATATCAGTTTAAAAAGTTCGCGGACTAAATTATTCTGACGTTCGAAAAATTAAAAGAAAATTTTTGAGTCAATCGTAAATAATTTTGGGACAACTGACACTTCAATTAATTTGAAAAACTAGGATGTTACACGCACGGAGCAGAGCGAATCGTGGCGGGCGGGGTGGAATGGCGGCACTCGGAGGATGAGTGACGGCGATCCGCAGGCTAGGGCGCATAGCGAGTCCGCACGGGCGGGGCAGCAGCGCTGGACAGGACGGACTTGACAGTGAAACTAAGTATGTAATTTGCAAAATTGACACATACAAATCATATATACAGGTAGTCACATATGTTATTTCACACATATAGCAATATAATTAAAAAAGTAATGTTTCAAGTTCTAAATTTATAAATTTTACGGGCAGCGTGGAGCGGTGAGTTGCTGAGCCTGATAGCTCCGAGCAGTAGTTGTAGCAGTGACTCGCTCCACCATTCAATCCTAATGAATGCCTCTATCAGCTCACGAATATTCTCAGGCCGTTTGGAACTCAGGATTTTCGTAGAAATTTCACGTAAATGTTAATTTAAAAGGAAAATATAGAAAATGAGAAAAATTCCTTTGTTGTAAAGGGGTCTTAGTTTTTTTAGACACACGGCTATTCTATGTTATGAGCAACACAACAAGCTTTAGTTTTGTACTGAAATTCTTTTTCTCTTTTTCAAAAATCCAAAAAATGACATTCTAATGTTCAGAAAATGATAAGATTAGAGAAATCAAAGAATAGATAACAAACAACCCATTTTAACGGGAAACACTCAAAAGGCTTATGTACAAAGTAGGGCAATGATTAAGTTAAGGTGGAAGATTTTGTCCCATCAATCTATGAATTTTTAAAGCATAATAGATATTTTTAAAGATAATATTTT